>VWZY01011707.1:165181-311354 GCA_013399075.1 Chloroceryle aenea | reverse complement strand
CTTGGCAAGTTCCTCCGCCAGCTCCCTCAGATGGATCCCATCTGGCTCCATAGACTTATGGGTGTCCAGTTGGCTGAGCAGGTCATTCACTACCATTTCCTGGATTGTGAGGGGATTATTCTGATCTCCATCCCTATCTTCCAGCTCAGGGGACTGAAAACCATGAGGATAACTGGTCTGACTATTAAAGACTGAGGCAAAGAAGGCATTAAGTACCTCAGCCTTTTCCTCATCATTGGTAACGATGTTCCCCCTCGCACCCAATAAAGGGTGGAGATTCTCCCTGGTTCTTTTTTTGTTGTTTAAATATTTGTAAAAACACTTTTTAGTATCTCTTGCAGTGGTGGCCAGGCTGAGTTGTACTTTCATTACCTGCAAATTACATTACTGCTGAGCTCTCTGCTGGCATGGGAGCCCTATGCAAAACTTGTCTTTTGAAATCTTTTGAGAGACAAGGAGTAGATGTAAGAAAATACTTTATTTTCTAAAGGAAATGTTAACCATCAGTTGCCTTTGAATGCAGCGAAGGAACCAAAATACAGCGTACTGACTATGGCCATCTGGAACATGTGGACTGAGTTAATGGAGGACAGAAACCATCCATGTATGTAAGGAATGAATTCTGTCCTGCAGCTGAACAGTTTCACAGATGGAGTAATTTTTTAAGAAAGTAGGCTTATCGATCCCCCTTTCCACAACGGGAAACAATAATATTTCTTCTTTTCTGCCTTCCTTTCAGCTTCTCTTGTTCTCCCCATTGGTGGCTATTTTATTCCTGTGTGGATCACATTCCCATCTAGTATAAAATCCTCTGACTGCAAAACAGAAGACTACAGCAGAGGTACAACTGGCAACAATTGTCAATTCTCTCATTTCCACCTGTTTCTTTCTCTCCATGAGTCAAGCTCTTGCTCCCTGCATCCACGCATGCACACAGCACAGCACACTTTTGCATACATTTTGTTAAAGCAGCTGAAATTCTAAGTGAGTCTCTAGCCCAGCTGCTATCCTAATGCTACTCTCTTGTCCTAAAACATGGAATTTTCCTATAGCTTTTCTCTAGGTAGTTCCAAAATACCACCACTTCCTACCTGCACCTACCTGCATAGCTAACAAGGGACAGCCACCCATAGGTCACACTCAGACAAATTCTAGCAAAGCCTTAGCCTCTGCAAGTAAACATTTGAGAACCCTTTATTAACACTGCTATTCACATTTAAGTTAGGGGGTCACAACCTCAAATAACAGAAAACATTTGCCAAGAAGGCAAAAGACAAGACTGGCAACCCAGCTGAGGTCTAAATCTCCACTGGGTTACAGCTTCAAAGCCTTCATGTTCCTTTTTTAACTAATTAGCTTTATACACCTATTAGTCCTACTACTAATTTCCTTTCTTTAATTCTAACAACTCAGCTCAGTATTCTCAAATACACTTACATAGGAAGAGGTAACTATGCAGTGACAAATCTGTCCTTTTGTTGTTCATGTAATTTCATCTTTCACAGATGCCAGTCTTCAATATCACATGGAAGATAAATCATCATCTCCCAGGAGTCCATAAGAACATAGCCAAGAAGCTTCTACACTTGAGACCTTGTTTATCTCCACTTCTGATGATTAACATAGTGAGCAATGCACAGCAAGGGGGGACTGATGCAATCTGGGTTAAAACCAATGTTCATTAGGCAACAGTAATGACCCTCCCTCCTTCAAGAGAAGCACAGAGATGCTGCGGGTCAGAGTGTTGCTTTACTTGTGTCTTGTATTTCACATGAGATAATACTGGTGAAAAGCACAACGCTGACAGCCTTAGAGATAGAAGACCACCATCTGCATATCACAGGTAACACAGGAAAGCAATAGCGGTGAACAAACATCTGGAAAACATGACCAAGGGGCTCAGAGTTTGAAGGGAATGCAGGGTGTTTAGTCTCCAGGAAGCTGGAAGGAGATACAGAAGTCTATAGACATGTGAAAAGTGGCTACAGAAAGACAAGCAATAAGCAGTTCTAATTGGTCACAGGAACAGGACAAGAAACAAGTTTGAATTGATTGTGGTGAGCAAGATGTGGGGTCTACCTTAGGAAACTGTATTCAGTTTGTCTATGCTAACTGCAGAGCTTCCAGGCAGAACAAGTGGTGCAAACACCTGGTGGCACAACAGGTGTCAGTATGGTGGGTCCTGCCTCCATGCAGGGTGATGGCCTGCCTGGCGAGTGCAGATCTGATCCAGGCCTTTTTCTTGTGACTCTCAGATGCCATCATTATAACCTTTGCTTTGTTAATGTGCTGGTACCCTCAGATGGAGATGACAACACTGAAGATCACAGACTATCTCCCTGTCCATACCACTCCATGATCACGTGCTGAAAGTGCCAGCAGAAATGCTAACCAGTGCAACTTGCACTTCAGTGCTGTTGGCATCTGACAATTTGCAAAAGAACCAAGGTCAAGTAATGCACTATACAGAAAATGAGAAGGGAAAGGAATCACTTCCAAAAAAATTGGCCCATAATCCAACAAGGGAGTGTTAAAGGATACCTGGACTACAGGGGTATTCAGTCCACAGTTTGTCCCCAAAAATTGCTCTGCATAGCTGAGACTTGCCAAGAACTTCTCTGAATCTGTCTATAGCCTTATCATAATTTTAGCAACTCCAGGTAGCTCTGCACTGCACTTGATGGCTATGGACCACAGTCCTTCCCTTGTGCCCAAATTATGTCCCTAGCACCTTAAATATGAAGTGTAAGTACCTACAAGCCAGTAGGTACAGCTCAGCTTTATCCCAGTCCCTTGGTTACAAAGACTTGCTGGCCCCTTTCCTCGACAGATGTAGTCAGAGAGACTTTAATGAACATTTGCAGTTGGAGGAACAGTGGTCAGCAGTGGAAAAGCTGGGTATACTTACCCATGCATCATGGACTGTGCAATGGGAAAAATCCGATGACAGCACAAAAACCCCAATTAGTTAGAGCTCCCATTTGATTCCAGAAATGTTACCATCAAACTCAACAAAGAAAAAAAAGCCTTTATTTTCACCAGTGCCACTATCATTCCTCCTGTGATTGCCAGTGGGACTCAGTGCTCCTGAAAGCAGAGTGTTAGGAAGGAATAGTCTCTGTGATCTCTGGACCAAATTCCTCTGGCTTCCAGACATCATGCTCTGCCTCCTGACCACGTTGTGTTGGAATAAACTTGAGAAAGATGTTAGTGTCAGTGACAATGGTCTCTTTGCTGAGAATGATGAAAAATAAAGAAGCTGGCATTGACACATCATGACTACAGTGGTGATTATATTGCCTGAGTTAAACAGAGAAAAAAATAAATCAACTTCTGTCACTGACAGGCATGACAAGAGGAGTCTGTAAAGCACGTGTAAGTAGCACTCAGTTTTCCATTTTGACTGTTTCTCCTCATCCAAGTTTCCCTACCTCTGAAGTTGTCTCTGAGTGCAAAGAGTAGTGGTACTACTGCTCAAGGATAAGCTGACAAAGTTAATTTGCTTTACTTGCTCCCAAACCCCTGATTCATCCACTGCATCTTAAAAGGCAGTTACTAAGCCACTGGTCTAACTAAGACATTATTGTTATTAAAGCAGAGTCTTTGGCATTGTGGTGCAAATTAGCATAACGGCATCACACCCTGTGGGGGCATTAAAACAACTGCTTTTATCGTTCCAGTTTCGGGCTTCAGAGATGGAAGCCTCTGATTGTAAAACTGCTCTCAAAAGTCTCATTGAAATTATCCTGCTGTGTCCTATTAGAATGAACCAAATTCCAAAGAACAAGTCTGTGATTTTCTTTAGATAATACCGAAAAGATCCAGCATGTCCTGTCTCTCGTAAAAAGTTAGCTCATTTACAACTAACTTGGTTTTCCAGTTCTGTAAATCCATTCTATCACAAAATGATAATCTGGTTAGTTACAGTGACTTGCAGCAGGTGAAAAACCAGCAAATGGTGGGTCCTGCATTTTGTAAACTGCCTAAAATGCAAACTGAACTGATACTTGTACACAACTTCAAGGGAGCAAGCTCCAAATCAGCAATTTTTCTGTTGCTAAATATTTATCTATTATGCACACTCACGCCATCATCAATTTTTTTTTGCAGAGAACAGGAATTCCCTCGTCTGAGTGCATGAATGTGAGGAACCCTGCTACACAGTGAGACAGTTCCCTGCTTACAGGAGGGATCAACCCTATGTAAATTTCTTAACTAGACCATACAACTGGGGAAGGAGTTCCAGCTCCAGTTCTTCCTAATGACAAGGTCTACTTCAATTACCTGGAAGCTGACTACCTGATTTGCAGACACACTGGGCAATAGTGCAGAGATATGACTTGGCTCTGTTTAGATCCAAACAGCTTACCATCTGAGGTAAGCATCATGCAAGCACACTGTCCTGTTTCCAGACCAAGGCTGAACCTGTGTGTGTGTACAGCACACATTTGTTACATACAGAGCTCAAAAAAAGGTTTTTCTCTGCCCAGTCAGAACCCAGAGGTTCCTTCCTTTCTGTGCAGAACATATCTCTGCTGGTGGAGCAGCCAAGAACTCTTTAGGCACCAAAGTTCACCCTGCAGGATGAGGCCCCTCCTAACTGCCTTCCCAAGGCTCACTATGCTCTCTTTAGGGAACTATTCCAGCCCAGCTGTTCTGGGAAGCGGGACATCCACCAACAAGCTTCCTATCTCGCGGGGTCTGTGAATCTCTAAGCACTTGCTTTTCCCTGGGCTAAGGTACTAAGCAGGAGAGACCAACAAGCTTGGTCAAAGACATTCAAGCTGGGTCTGGAGGTGGTTCACTTTTGAGAGTGGAAACTGTAATACAGTCTGTGGTTTTCCATACCTGGAATTTGTGTTAATGAGATATCGGGGACTTCTCAGTATACAATTTGCATTGATGCATTGGTGCAATTAATAGAATAAGCTTTCAGTGTTGTTCCCCTGACTATTTTAGCTGTATTCACTTCAAAACAGTTAGCTCTTTTTTTCAGGCCAGACCAGACCAGTTCAAAAGGGAACCAGGTCCTTCATTGTGGATTTCTCTTGAAGCCTGGCCCTTGGATCTTGCTGAGTTTAAGTGGTTAAGAATAGCAGCTGCAGCATTTCTAACTCTAGCCTGGGGACTCCCTTTCCACTGCAGCACTTCACTTCTCAGTACTAGACTGAATATCGTTTCTATTCCTGGCTTGTGAGTGAGCCTCCCAAAACCACAGAATTCCAGCCGTGCTAGTACTGTATAGGGTGGCAAACTCTAGCATACAAATTCCCCAGTGATGTGCCACAAACCACGTGTGTCTTGCTGAGCATCATCTCTGTTTGGAAAGAGCTGCCAGTTCACAAAATGCACGTACCCCCCACCTAAAAATACATTGCATGACCTCTTGAAATTACCTTTTTCCTCGGTAGGCAGTTTCTGCTGCTGTCATAAATAGTCTGTTCTTCAGTAATTGGGGGAGCTTGTGCAGGATGGGAAATTGGAAGGAGGAGTCCACAAGCCACTCTCTTAACATTAAAATATGATTTATGGTTGTAAAGGTGACTGAGAAGACCTGTGGTGCAGTAGGCGAGAAGCGGTTGATGTTATGAATTACACCTAGTCCAAGATGAATAACAAGTCCTGCTGTAGTCCAGCTCAAGTGGGCCTCAACAGAATATGTATCACAAGAGGCTAAATGCTATTTCCACTCTAATTTGAATGTTTGGATGAGAACATCATACTGTGTGCTTTCTAAGTTTGTAGGTAGGCAACATGAACTGACTTTTATGTTGCTTGCCCCTGCTCTCCTCCTGTCTTGCATTTATGTAGCTGGAATACACTGTTTTCTTGTTTCAGCTTTGTCAAAGAAGCCATGATCAACTCCAGTCTGCATGTGCATTTTGCAGCCCTAATAATTAGCTCCAAAAAGAGCTGAGGAGGCAGAGGCAGCATGTCCTGTCCCCTTCTTCAGCCATCCTGAAGAGTGCCTGAGCACACCTGAGAAGCACCCTTAAAGTACCTCTCACAGACTAGCAGCAGACCTACCATCCAACACTACTAACTTACTTCTGTAACCTAAAATCAACGATCAAAACAACAAATACCGGCCTGTGGTGTCAGCTCTGCAGCTACCGTAATGACAGCTCAGAATGAGCTGGCACCACACACAGCCTTGATATGAAGGTAGAATAAAATATGAGGCGGGAAGTGAGAATATCAAAAGGAAACATGAGAGGATGCTATGCAAGGCAAGGCTCTTTGAAAATATGCTGAAGGACTGTGTGTGAAATCAGAAAGGTTTTCAGCTTCCCACTGTGAAACCTCTCTCTTGCCCTGCAATGGGGGCTTGGTAGGGACTGACCCAAGCTGAGTAATTTCCATCCTATTGCCTGCACAGCTCTCTCCTAGAGTCTGACAAATGGTCTTTATGACAGCCTTGCAAAAATAATGATAAATGAAAACCAACTCCAACCGTAACCCAGACAAAGCAATGAAATGTTAAATTCCCGAAGTCTGGCAGGCAGCACTAGCAGGGAAAAGGAAGCCAAACGGAGAAGACCATGCACAGAGAGTGGAACGGGCAGGTGAGTTGAGTGGAAAGAGTGAAGGAAGGCACATGGCATCTGAAAATGAAGGAAAAGAGAGCTGAGTAGGAGGCAGGAGAACAAGGGCAGGGCTGATACAGCCACACAGCCTGATTCACTTAAGTGGTAGCAATAGTGGTACAAACCTGAGCCATAATGGAGTGGTGAGTCAGTTCCTTGTAATTAGCACTAATTGGCAACATAGCTAAAGAAGGAGAGGGATAGAAATATCAGAGCAAATTCTGTCCTGTTTGAACTGATGCAAATCCATAACATGTAGTTTTAAAATTCATCTTATTAGCCTTGCATTCAGAAAGACTAAATAAACCATAAACCTATACCCTCAATAAGCTTTGTCCTATAGGCAAGGGACTTTTCTAACCACATGGAGAATCCTACGAGCTTACCATTTTCCTTCCACAGTTCAACCATTTTCAGATCTTCAGGGTTAATATCATGGAGGATTTCCATATTTCTAGTAGTATTGCAGGAGGCATGACAGAAAGGAAGTTATTTCTCATGGCACAACACAACCACTAAAAAACAGCATCAAACTATTTTCTATTCAATACAACCTGCTTACCTGACAAGTTAAATGTTTCAATACAAGTTGAGAATGATATTTATTTGAAGACAGATAGATTGAGTGGGGAATTTTTGTCAACAGCTTTTTACGGAAAAGAGACATCCCTGTGAGTCAGGACACAGGCCTCTGGGATCTCAAATTCACGCTTTAACTGAGCACAATGAGCTTGATCATTTCATTCTCAGCCCAAAAGAACATCAATACATCCCACAAACACATACCCTTAGCCAATGTGAATGGCAACTTCTCCTCAAGTCCCAGGAGCGGAGCACAGCAGCAGTTACTGCAAGGGAAATTGCCTGGCAGAGTTATTATATTTGCAATGGGGTCTTTCACCTGTCTAGCACGTGGAAGCGTGTCAGCGATATCGCCTCTTTTCCTTAGATCCTTTAATGAGAACTAAATACAGTCGGGATGTACTTGCCAAAGAGGAGACACTTTTCATCCCTAATTGGTGATGAGGTCATTCAGCTTCTATGGTCCCCCATAGAAACTGCACCACAGTCAATGTTTTGCTGACAGGAGTAATGGGGGAGATACTGGGTTATCTCAGATAATACAAAATTAATCTTGCTAAATCACTCCGGAATGTGATATAGAAATATCCCAGAGTCTCTGTATGGAGCCAGCTGAAATCCAAACAGGTTTATTAAGTCCAGATGAACGTTATCCCTCCTGGACTAGGCTACTTGCCACACAGCCTCTGGGGTTGGGGTTACCTCTGTCACGGTTCATAGTGTCCCTGGTGCCAGGACTCCTTGTACCAAGTGGAGGATGGATTCTCTCTATGCCTCCAATGTCAGCTGCATGTGGAGCCCAGCTGGGGTTGGAGTGGTTGGAGCTTCAGAAACCATCTGGATCCACAACTGCTCCATACAGAATCACTTTTTTACCACCACTCCCTTCCCCACTACCCCTAAGTCCAGGAACACTGCAGAGACCCCCAAGTGTTTGCAGTCTTGGCAGAGGTGATATGACCTGTATATGAATGTAATGCAGCCTCATGCACACCACTCTGTGTCTCCCTTAATAACCCTTCTGGGTTCAGACTGACTCTACATCCAAACACGGATAAACAGCAAGCCAAGCAACCCCTTCCTATGTCTTCACCCTGCATCTTGCAGCAACAAAGACAAGTCTGGACTCTCCCTGACACTGAATTCACAAGGGAAAATGGGAGCCTTCCCAAATTACTCCATCCATCCTGACAGACCCCAAACAACATCCGCCAATATGCAAAGCTGAGTCCAAGCCTCTCTCAAAAGTCGAAGACAGAAGTAGAAATGATGTTGAGGTTAAGGTAGAATTCATCTCTTGGAAAGTGGAAGAATCAGCACAGTGTGTTTCTTACTGTCAAGCTCATCAGCACTGGGAAAGTATCTGTTCCAGATATGCTACCCCAAGGCATTTATCTCACAGCTGTGAGTACAAGCCAGTAGCCTATCTTTGGATGACAGGTTTTTACAAAAAATATACCCCACCCCAGCAGAAGATGAGAGGAGAAATGTGAGGGGAAGGAAAGGAACAGGAGTAATAGAACAAGGGAGGCAAGTGAAGGGGCAAGGACAGAAAGCAGAGACTTGTTTCATTCCCACACTTCCCATTTGGAAGGACAAAAAAGTTGGGAGGAATTTTAAAATTTTTTTTTAAAGTCTTCCATCAATTCTTTTTACTGACTTAAAGACTTAAAAAATCAAATAGGCTCAATGGTGCAGGCCACTTGCTGAGCCAGAGAACATCATGCCAAACTAACCTCCAAATGTCCAGGTTATTTACAAACTAATGGAGGCAGCAAGCAATTCTACTGCTGCAAGGGCTCTTTCCAGCAAGAGACAGATCAGAAGACATCACAGGCTGATTTAATAGATCATCAAAGGCCAGCAATTGAATTATCGTGTCAGACATCAATCTCACTCTTCGGTCGGTCTTTATTACAGAGAAACAGTTATAGAAGGACCTCTGTGATGAAGCTAGAGAAAGACCTGCATTTCAAAGCAGTGGGTGAGTCAAGGTGAAGAAATTATTCCTGTGATTCACCAGAAAAGAAAACTGCTCATTTCACTAAGGAGAAATTACTGATCAACCAAGGCACAAGGGAAGGCAGGAGAGCGGAGTGGTGAGGGGAGCAGTGCTTAGCTGCTCTGGATTTTTATCAGTGTGTGAATGATTTCATTCTCCTCTACTAAAGTCTCAGCAATGTCTTTGAGAGGACCTGTAATGGGGTCGCCTGCTGGAGAAAAGGGAAACTTAATTCCAAGTGAAAGCCATCTTCCTTCTTTATAATTCTCCTCATTAAAACAAGAACAGATGTCAATAACAAATGCATCTCTGGCTCTTAAAAATACTTATTTCCTGCTTGGGCCCCATGCCTGGGAGATAACAAATGTTCTCAACCACTAAAGGACAGTGAAGCTCAGAGGAAGGCCTTGGGGAGGATTAGACACCAAATGTCACCAATCCTGATTATCTCCTCACCACCAACAGCCGCAAAGAGTTTACAGGGATAAAGTTGGGATTGGGATTCCTGTGGGTGGGTAGGAAAAGGCAGATTAGGGAATACAAAACCAAATATCTCAAAGAGATTAAGGAAATCTTTCCTCAACCCAAATATGGTATTTTGACTGGACTGGAGCCAGTCCCATCAGAAATGGTGAAAGGAAAATTAGAACCATTTGAAGGCCTGGGAAAACAAGGCAAAACTGAAGATTTCTATTTCTGACATTCAATATTTCACCTTCTTGTATAACAATTTTCTTGTCTCCTTGGTCTTTTAGTGCCAGGGCCTTCAGCATGACTACAATGGGGTGTATTAATGCAGCATTTACTCTGTATGCTACCAGTCAGCTAGCTGAAATACCCACTCAGAGCTGTGTAGGTGTGGGGATCAAAACAGGAGAAGCAGGGTTTGGAGTAGTGCATTTGGCTGAAGCCGTGGGTGAGAAGTCTGGGCCTGGTTCTTGGTAGAGTGCAGCTTCAGGAAGACTGAGGGCTGAGACTAAAATCCTTTCCTATGGCATGCTGCATGCTGATGAAGTGATGGTAATCGGGGGAGCCTTGTCACAAGTCAGCAACTGCATCTATCCCCACGGCCCTGTCATTCAAGCACCACAGACCAACCTGGGATATTCTGTGGCAAAGGAGTATATATTGGAAGGTCTACCTGTATAGAAGCCTAAATGGAAAAAGAAAGCACCATTTTTGCAGAACACTGAAAGGTCACATTGCTTTTTCACCTGTTGCTTTTTCAAGTCCTAGTTCCTCCTAACCCTGACAGCCCATGACAGAAGATGCATACATGTAAAATACTTGTGATTTTAAAAAAAGCAAAACAAACCAAACATCAAGAACTTCTCTACAATGATTGGAAGTCTAGGATAAAGCCAAAGAAGAGATAAACACACCCTGTTCCACCCCCCTCCCTCTCTCCCTCCCTCCCTCCATCCTCTTTCCCCAAACACACCCGACAGAAAGAGGCAGGTAACAGACTTTGTTAGCTGCAGATTCAGACGTTCATTTTTGATGACAGAGGGAGAAATTAGAAACTCATCTTTCACCCACCTCCACCCACCCACTAGAGCTGAAAGTGATAGTTTGAATTAAAATGATATTTCCTTTTAGTCTCCAGGGGGGTGGAGAGTTTTGAGGTTGGCAAAAGCAATTTCACACAGTCGTATTTTTTTTTACGGACCAAGTGTGAGACAAAAAAAGCTGTATTTGTTTTGTTGGGTTGTGAAAGGTGTGGAAATAACCATTCCATGAGATAAGTTAAGAACTCCCTCCCCCTTTGCATCAAAGCTACTACACCCACAGCCTGTGAAGAGCAGAAACCAGTGGGAATTGTGTTATGGGAGCGCGAAGGGCAGGAATACCCTGGTTTTAATTCAGAAGTCATGGTCTCCGACAGTCTTTTGCCTCTTTGTCTCTGATGGTCTCCATGGCAACAGCAGCCCCGCAGAAGCATCCTTCTCTCACTGGCTCTAACACAGACAAATTCAACCAGGGGCCAAAAGCAGCTCCTGCTTTCAGGCAAGCAAGAAAACATGCTATCTTTCTTCCTCTTCCTTTTCACTGCGTCCTCTTTTTTCTTTTTGGTGCACTGGGGTGGGGACTAACCTAGCACACTTGTTTCTATTCAGAAAACAGCAGAGAGAAATGTGTTTCATTTTCAGACATCTCTCCAGACAGCCTGCTTGGCCATATTGCATGCAAGTTGGGATGTTTATGAGACACACCACGAGAAACCCAAACCAGGACAGTGGGCTCCAGCCTGGCTGCCAGGACACACGTGCCACGCGACACACTGTGGGAGGGCTGCCCAAGCAGCACCCACCCTGTATTTATGAATAAAAGCAGGGGATGCACCACCGAGCTATTAATAACTGCTACATTGTTATTTGTTGCCTTGTTATTTAAAGATCTTGTTTGAAAACCCAGGAAGTTCAATCCACATTGTTCAAATTGACAACAGAAATTTTTGTTACTCTCTATTCTTCCTTTGCGTTTCTTCTACGGAAAATGTTCCAGACATCTGGTCAAAGAACAAAAGTACTACCAGACAACCTAGACCAAGGACAAGTCAGTTGTGCAAAAGGCAGCAGCAGCTTTCATTGGGCAAAGAGTCTCACACTACTTGGACAATATTCAGAAAGAATGCATTATCCATAATCAGAATCAGTTTGCAAACAGAAATTAATCATATTCACTGAATATTTTAACTGGAGCGAAAAGCTCTGCCGGTTCTTTTTCTGATTTCTTTGGGTTTGACAATAAGGTTTGCTTAAGTCTGCAGAGACATAAAGATAAATGGCTAAACGGCTCAGTGTTTTCTGAAAACCTCTGTCACCTCTTGCGAAGGGAAATTGCGAATATAAATAGAAGGCAACTTTAACCCTACATCCGAAACACACCAGCCTGTGCTGTGTGCTGTCCAACATCTTGCTTCATCTGAAAGAGTCCTGGGAGAGAGGAAGGTGCCTAAATTGCCCCCTCCCTCTCATTTTCACTTTGTCTTTTATAAACTCATCAGGCCTTTTAATCCCTACCAAAGGCTCTTGCCAATTTTGAGTCAGTGCTATGGAGAAGGCTGGTGTCAGAAGTTATGTCTAGGTCTGCCCTTGCTCCATGGCCAAGCTGTTTTCTGTCCCACTCTTGATCCTTGCTTCCATGGCAAGGGGGGGCAGGAGGAGCTGCTGCCACTGCTGCTGGGAGACAGGAGAGCCTCAGGCCAACTAACTGTCACCCATTCCTATGATGGGGAACCGCCCCCAGGCAGCAGGAGACTACAAACTGTGAAACAAACATTTTTAACGCTGCCACCACAAATGATGTTGCAGGGCTCTGCTGCCAAGAAGCGTGGTACCTGACGGTATCCCAGTTCTGTTTTCTTGATGAAGAGCAAAGTATTTAAATGCTTTTGAAAAGTCTCCTGGCTTCTCCCCTTTCTGGGCTGGGAGATGCCATCAGCTGCCTCTTTCCATCCTCTCATCACCTCCAGATATGCTCCAGAGAGGACACTGCTCTCCCACACCAAAAAGAGAGGAAAACTATCAGAAATATGAACGTGGTCTTTAAGCGGCTGTGGGCCCCAGCCACTTTTGCTCCGTTCCCACTCGTTCCACCCGCTCCAACTTGTTTTCACATGTCAAACTCACTCCTACTCCACTTCCACAGGTCCCACGTAATCTTCCTTAGCTTCCACCTGTCTCCCCCTTCCTTCCTCTCCGTTTCCACTCACCCGACCCACTCCTGTTCCACTTCCATGCGTCATCCCACTTCTGGCGTGGGGAAGGGTTGACAACCTTAATGCTGAGCTATTGTGCAGACTCTCCCCGCTCCCCTCCCTTCTCACTTTCCAACCTTGCACATCTCTATTTATATTGATGATATACTTTAATCTCCCCTTAAGTACTGTCTTGATGGCCCGTTTCTCTAACAAGCATGCATAACTACGGATTTTGATTACCCGTCTGGTCTCTGCTTCACAAGCAACCCTCACAGCAGAGACTGCAAGAACATTTTGGAAAAACTTTTAAAAGAGACAGTATTTCCTTAACCTAGAGGTCGCTGCATGAAGCCCCAGAGGTACCTTTACAGCATTAAAGACAAGAGAACCCCATAGCTAGCGCAGGTTTTCAGGCTTTGGTTAAGGGCAGTAAAGTTGTTAGAGAAAGCAAAACGTAGCTTTGCTTTCCTGAGATAACCACTATCAAACAAAATCAAGGTGGGATGAAAGGGGACATGAAGGATAAGGATTGGGGCAAGATGATAGGACCTTATTCCCTCTCTATACAGCTACATTTATGCATGCTACACTAAGGTTCATCTTTTCATGTGTGAGGATTTTGA
Organism: Chloroceryle aenea; assembly: GCA_013399075.1. Classification (NCBI taxonomy): domain Eukaryota; kingdom Metazoa; phylum Chordata; class Aves; order Coraciiformes; family Cerylidae; genus Chloroceryle; species Chloroceryle aenea. The sequence continues at coordinate 297,857 of VWZY01011707.1, read as the reverse complement.
CTGACATCCAACATACCAGTTAATAAGCTCAAGAACAGGAGAGCATTGGATGTTTGGTTAGTAAAGCTTTCCCTCATAGGCCTCAAGCTGCAATGGAAACAGATGTCAATTTATCTTGGAAGTTTTTATTATAAGAGACACTTGAGATGTCCTGAGAGGGCGTATTGAAAGATAGGAACATACAGAAACACACACAGTGACACCTTTTGCTTTTAAGTAATCACAGTGGTATGGTGCAGGTTTTAAATCATCCTGCTGTCGAAAGAAGAGGTGAGATGACTGGAATGAGGTTGACCCAGGAGACGAATTCAGAATTAGAAGCCAAGATTAAAATGTCTGCTCTTCAGATTTCTAAAGTAGAAAACAAGGTGGAGAATGAAGAAAGAGGGAGGCTGGAAGAGAAGTGGAGTATATAATTGCCTAATTAACAGGATTTTCTCCACTGATTATAATCACTTTCAAATTAAAGAGGGTTTAACTGCATCATAACCAAAATTTTTCTTATGCTTTTTTTGCATTAGAGAAGTGCCAGCAGTGTCAATACGACTGCTACAAGGTTGGAGCTCCAGTGACAGCTCTCATTAGTGACCTAGGGCCAAATTTTCACAGCTGGCCTAGCCTGGCACAACTCCAGTGAAGTCAGCAGATTAAATATGACCTCAAGACTCATTTGCCTACTGTGCTGTGGAAGAGGGAGAGTGGAAATGCAACTCTTATCTAGGTTGTTTGGCAGCGTCCAAGAATGTTCAATCAAACTGCAGAAAGTATTTCAGCAATTATTTTGGGAGAAGATACTTGGCAAACCGTATGTTATTATGCCATGAGAAAGGAGAAAGGGACATACTCTTCACAGCAACAGCTCAGACTCCATGAGATGAAAATTTCATGTTACGCTTCAAACTGCAAATTTTCATGCATGTTTCTTTGCTACCACAAACTGGTATTTGGGCACCCAGACTTTGGATTAATTGCATATTCGTCCACCACTTATTTATGTAAGTGAAAACTTGCTCCAAATTTGCATGCATTACTTTTCAAGCCTAGTCTGATGTTGCTTATTCTGTCAACTGCAAGCAGGTAATACTGACAGATCTCTTCAAAAGTGTGTCTTTGTGAAACTTCACCTTAGATATGGAAAAAGTAAAAACTGTTCCCAAAACAGTTTGTCATTTCTTTGCACAGTCTCTGAATGTTTCCAAATGGAGAAGAGCCCCCTTGGATACAAGGGCTATCCATGAAAGGGACAGTCTTGAAGGTTTTCTGCTTGCCCTGGTTATTTTTTTTTTTTCTTACGATAGCTACAGAAAGAACTAATGCTCTTCTCCAGATGATGAGGCATTGGGCACTTTAAATTAAAATCTTTATAGGTGAAATGGACTTTCATCATTTAGACATGAAATGACCTTACACTGCAAAATGAAAAGCCATCTTTAAATAACAAACTGATGGCTCCCTGTGGAGAACATAATGCTCTACACTGTACTACACCGGATCTTTCTCTTCCTTTGAAAAACTATCATAAACATTATTAACTTCCAAGCAGAAAATAAAATGAAAAAGACCTTTGGAAAACAGGCTCACATGTCTCTATATTTTACCAAAAAAAATGTATCTGTATGCATAATAATATTTTTTAGTACTCTATAATATATGGCAGGTTTCCCCCCCCCCAAGCACTTGCCTTTGAAAAATACAACACATGAAGACACACACATATGCAATACATAAGGTAAATATGTATATTGTATGTGAAAAATGCTTACCTATAACTCAGACACCTACAAGCAGAGACTTGGAGATATTTACACAGGTGTGACTAAGATGTTTCCATCACTGAAGCATATACCTTGCCCTAACAACCAGTAACTGTGACAGCCAATGCTCCACATGCTTATATAATAATACATTTGTACTCCTGTCTATTCCCCCTCACATACACATACACCCCCCCGGGGAACACTGTGTGCTGACCACACGCTGGGAGTTAGCAGCATTGTGCTGTGTGCACCGTGGCCACATTCCTACAGTGCCCTTCATGGATTCTGGGCCCCTTGCTGAAACACGCACATGCAAATAATCCCCAGAGAGTGAAAGTTACCGGGACAGTAAGGAATCTATCCAGGCTAACTAATGCATTCTCTGCTAGTGTAGCATGACTTCTGGATTACTTCCTACTTACATTGTAGAGGACTGACCAGCTCATCTGACCACACACACAGGTGCAAAGCACCTCTGAGGAGCACTGGAAGCCCACAAACATCAAAAACCCAAGTATATTACCTATCAGCTCTAACAGAAGGTAATATACGGAAGCACACAACCTCTGTCTCACATACAGCATCTCCCCCTGGAATGAAGCGATATGATGAACGGCTGACCTCGGTCTCCCTGGGGAGTCGAAATGACGGCTCTAGCTGCCCATTTATAGCCTCCAGTCCTTGACAGCATTGGCAAAGCCATCCATACTGCTGACACTTTTCCCCACCCTCCCCTCACTGCCACCCTTGTTTGCTATGGCCGGGTAGTCCTGCTAATGTTGCCATTTACAAGAACAACCGAGACAGGAGTGCTGATGAAGCATTTCTACAACACCATTATCGATTCAACAGGCGTAGGAAAAGCCAAGGGGTGCTCACAATTTTTCTGTGCACTTGCAAAAAGGAGGGAGAGTCGCAGAGCACGAAGCAGCCTCCCCCAAGCCGATACAGCCGGCTGTGTCTCCCAGGCACGCACCATACCCAGGCTCACCCTGGATGCTGAACACGTCTGCCAACCCCATCAACAGTTTGGCCCTTTGCCATAAATCAATAATTTCTCTTCAGAATTCCACCTTCCAAAAATATTTACTGTACATAATTTAATATAATTCTCTCCTGGATAAAGAGCTGACATGTTTAATTACCTGGCTCAAGTGCTTTCCTTCTACATAATACTGCACACCCAGCCGAGAATGCAGACAAATGCACAGCAGATTTCTAATCTGTTTGGACATAGGGGTGGGAGAAATTTCAGTCTAGAGACTCCTCTGACAGTGTCCTCCCATTCCTAGGCTGAGTTTGGGTTTGCCCCAGGAGAGAGCAGCCTCCTGCCCACGCCACCTGAATAGGCTCTGTCTCTGCCTTACCAACACTTGAACAGGTTTTGTGAAAGGAAAAGGTGCTGAAAAGAAAGTCCATATCTTAATCAGCTCAGCAGACCACAGCAGGACTACTTATCCTGGAGGGACTTCTTGACCAAACAGCACTGGCAGAATTGTATGACCCACTGCTGCTTTATAGTTTGAGGAGTGTCCAGGACTTCTGTTCCTTGGCAGCCCAATTACACAGAAGCAATACACCATTTTTTTCCTGACAAATTTTAGACTGTAGCTGCGTTTGAAATATTTTGGTATTTAAACCCACATGTGTCCTTTGTTTTTATTTTCCATGTGCATACTGCTATTTGTAAAATGTGTCATCCTTGCCAAATACAACGCATCCCCTCCTGTGCTTTGGATGCCATCCTAGAGACCACCACCATTAACTGGGACTTAAGTTTAGCCTTTCTGCAGTATCCTTATGAACACACAGCCCAGTGGGGGGGAGTTATTACAAAGTCAAGTTCTTTGATCACTTATTCAGTGATGCCTGCTCCAGGTTGTATATACTCAATGAAAGGTGTGCTAGGAAACAGATATGGACTGCTGAATATGGCTACGTGAAATGAAGGTAGCTCATGAATGTGAGGACACTCCCAGGAGTCTCAGCAAGTACAGTTCACACAGCTTTGTGCTAACTTTGACTTTTGAATATAAAAAAGCTCCACAATTTAGGAAGAGTCACCAGTGGACACATATAAATTGATTCAGATTTCTGGGAAGGAAAATATCCCATTTTGCATATGCTGCTGAGAAGTTCCGAGTGACTTCTGCCAACTGTGTCTCTTTGATGACCAGATGAAATCGCAGCTGTGCACCAAAAGCCAGAACCAAAGTCAACTGCAGCTTAGCCTCAGGATGACGCAAGTTGTCCTTTCTTACCTGCATGATACGAGTTTCCTTGAGAAAGATGTATAATCCAGTACATTACTAGGTTTGTCTCACATTTCCATGAGGAGCTCCCAGTGATGGAGGAACATCACTGCTCTTGCTTTCATTTACATCAGATAAAACATCTGTGGCTTTTTCAATGACAAAATTTTTCTCAAAGGCTAATTGCTATACTGAGTTTCTCTACAGTTTGCCAGGGACAAGGAATCCAGGGGTACAAGTGGTCAAAGTGAAAAGTTGAATGTAGACATTATCAAAACTGTTCTTTGGTATGTTAATGGTGTTTGTTCAGCAAATCAGAATTGAAAAATATGCTGCATTTTGTTGTTGTTTTGGGGGTGGTTTTTTTTTTTTTAACACAGCCAGCTTATTCCTTCAGCTAATCTGATGTACATCCCCTATTTGAAACGGTACCCAATTCATCTAGTTGTCATCAGAACCCTTTTACCTAACCTTCAGCTACTGCTCTCACTCAGTTACAGCTTGATGTTACCTGGATGTGATCTATCTGGACTTCTGCAAGGCCTTTGACACAGTGCCCCAGAACATCCTACTCACCAAGTTGGAGATACATGGATTTGATGGGTGGGCCATTCAGTGGATAAGGAATTGGCTGGATGGCTGCATCCCAAGGGTAGTGGTCAATGGCTTAAAGTCCAGATGGAGAGCAGTGACAAGTGGTGTCCCTCAGGAGTCTGTACTGAGACCTGAGTTGTATAACATTTTTATCAGTGACATAGTGGGATGGAGTGCACCATCAGCAAGTTTGCAGATGACACCAAGCTGAGTGGTGCTGTCGATACACCAGATGTCACCCAGAGGGAGTGGGACAAGCTGGAAAGGTGGGCCCAGGTGAACCTCATGAGGTCCAACAAGAGCAAGTGCAGGGTCCTGCACAACCCCCACTATCAATACAGGTTGGGGGAGGAGGGGATAGAGAGCAGCCCTGCAGGAAAGGACTTGGGGGGTGCTGGTGGACAAGAAGCTGGACATGAGCAGCCAGTGTGTGCTTGCAGCCCAGAAGGCCAGTCCCATCCTGGGCTGCATCAAAAGAAGTGTGGCCAGCAGATCGAGAGAGGGGATTCTGCCACTCTGCTCTGGTCAGACCTCACCTGCAATACTGCGTCCAGCTCTGGAGCCCTCAGCACAGGAAGGACATGGACCTGATGGAGTGGGTCCAGAGGAGGCCACAAGGATGGTTGGGGGGCTGGAGCACCTCTCCTGCAAGGACAGGCTGAGGGAGCTGGGACTGTTCAGACTGGAGAAGAGAAGGCTCCGGGGAGACCTAACAGCCACCTTCCAGTACCTGAAGGGAGCTTATGAAAAGCCTGGAGAGAGCCTGTTTACAAAGGCCTGGAGTGAAAGGATGAGGGGCAATGGTTTTAAATTAGAATGGAGTGGTTTTAGATTGGATGTAAGGAAGAAGTTCTTTACCATGAGGGTGATAGAATGCTGGAACACATTGCCCAGGGAGGTGGTTGAGGCCCCATCCCTGGAGACATTCAGGGTGAGGCTTGACAAGGCTCTGAGCAGCCTGCTCTAGCTGAAGATGGCCCTGGTCTGAGCAGGGGGGTTGGACTAAATGACCTCTCGAGGTCCCTTCCAACCCAGACATTTCTATGATTCTACTTCCAAATGCAAATCAAAACCTACTCCTAAAGAGCAGATGTGTACTTTGAGGGGAAAGGTATAAATTTAGACCCCAAATATTTTCACAGTAGGGGTTTTGTCAAATTTTCAGATCTGACAATTTTGCTCCTTCTCTCAGTAGTCCAGCTACATTCTCAACAATGTTTCATTTCTTTGGTTTGGTTGCTCTAGGGTTTTTTTTCAGCAAGTCAGGTTGGTCAGACTCATCCATAGCTTGAACAGAGTCTAAATCAAAACCTTAGTAAAAGCATCCCTACCTCCCTTGTCTCTGAGGAGAGCAGAGCATCCTGCAGAGCACTCTGGTGGATCTGACACATCCTGTGCAGCACTGCCGTGACACTGCGCTGGGCACAGTGTTGGCACGCGTGGCATCCTACGGTGACAGCAACATGCATGCCCACAGCTCACAAAGCTGTGAACGGGAGTCACTATGTAGCTCTTGAAGTGCAAGAAGTGTGGAATAATTTGGAATCCCTTCTGCTAAAAGCAGAAGTCTGAAATCTTCAGAAGGGCATATCTCTGAAATGGATACAGAAGCTTATGTCACATGTTCCCTTCAGTCGTGCACGGTGCAATTTTCCTACACGTAATAATAGCTCACTGTCAATATACCTCACTCTTCAGCTGCATCACTTTCTGCTATTCTTGTCCCCAGACTGTCTTACGCAGAGGCTGCCTATCATGCAAATTTTTCTCCTAGTGACAAACATCTCACACGTAGAAATAGCCCTGAACCAAATATCCTTTTTCTGCCCAGTTCCACAGGGCTGAGAGAATACAGGTTGAGAAGAAACATTTGGATTTCGCAGCTGAACTTAAAAATTCCTCCTATCCAGACACTGTATAAATCTAGTACTCTTGTAATATAGATTCAGATCTGTTGTTTCCAGATCATCCTTTATGACCAGGTCTACAGAGAAACTACTGATTTATTTCACTTGTGACCTAACACCAGACACTGAAAGCAGAGTGGTTTTCTGCTGTCTTCGGAGGTCTGAATCAGGCACTGCCTCAGATTCTAAACCAGACCTAAGATGTAGCCAGTGCATTCACCACTCTGTACTCATGTATCCTTGTCTCGGGTCCCTCTTTAAGAGAAGAGCTCTGCTCCTCTGTGACATGCTGTGTACCAGTTCCCTGCTTTTCACACAGGCTAACTCCTACTCTCCCCAGGAATAGCTTATCAAAGTCTCCGGCATTGTTTAGCTGGCTATAAACCAGCAAGCAACTTCTGTCTCCATGGTGAATGATTCTTTGTCATCTTCTCCTCAAAGCTTTCTAATTAGACATCCTGTAATTTGCAGCTTTTCTATTACATGTTTGCAGTGGGGTGTGTGTGCCTGTGTACGCGTGGAGAATAAAAATTAAAATGTGGCAGTGAATCAGCAGTCTGTAAATAATTGCAATAAACAAACAAACAATTCTTTTTTTTTTAATGAGACATGGACTGGATTGTACTTTCTTCAGGCAAGCAGCTGGTCATTTCATTGCTTCATCCTTAAATCCCCAAAGCCAACCTGCTCTAAGAAAGAACAACATCAGTTTCCACCTATTCTCAACATTATGGGATGACACAGGATTTTGGTGATCTGTCCCACAGTCTGCGGGTGAAGCAAAAAGGGAATGCAGAGAGTGTGAGAGCACAGTAAAATAGCACGTTGTTTAAGAAAGTATTCACCTCCAGTTTAGCATTTCTTCTCTAGTCAAGAGCTGATCAGAGTCTGTTAGCATTTACTAGACATGGAGCATCCTTTGTGAAATGAGCTGCTGATTTCATCTGGTTCCTGCTGGACAGGTATTTACCTCACAAAAGCAATCTTTACAGCAGGTACTACTTATCAGGCCATAGAGAAATGCCAAAATAAAAAAGGAACTAAAAAAAAAAACTGCCAGAGGGTGGGGGAGTGTAGTGGGACAAAGCAGAAAAGAGTGAAAACAGAACTTGTGATTAAATTACCTCTTTTCCTCCTAAAGACCCAAATAGCTTATCTGCTAATGGCTGTGTCCCTATCCTCCTCAGGACTAGCTGACCACCCAAAACCTAGAGACCTGAATGCTGGTGCAGCCTCCTCTGACAGAGCTCCTGGGCTGTATCAGAGGAGTGAAGAGTGAACTGCCTGGCATATATCTCCTTGGGAGTTTTCAAGCATGAAGAAATTTCAAAACCTAGACCTTCCCCATGGCATACTCATTCCCAAGAGGAATACTTTATACTACCCAAAGGAATGATTGAGGGGCATTCATCTCTTATTCAAAGCTATGAGTAAGGTCTCTGCCACTGCCTTCTGACCTACTCAATAAAATAGGCACATTAAAAAAATATTCTTTTTTATACATTACATAGGCTAGTACATACATCACATATGCTCTCAAACTTACTTAACATTGCCAGGAAGACTGTGAACAAAAACTGAAATTTCATCAGTGTCTCAGCTTGTTCCCTGGCTGAAGTTGTAAACTGCTGCTTCTAATAATGCAATCAACTCCACAGAAATGTACTGCATCGTCACAAAGAGGGGCTTAGGATTTCAATTTGGGAATAATTAGATGGAACAGATGCAAATGTCAAGAGTATCTGTGTCTGCAGATTCCTCCAATAATGTATCTGATGACCACAGACTGTTTTATGAGGTTCAAGACTCATCCACAGCTAATGGCTCCCAGTTAACAGAACCAGTCAAAGGGCAAAGAAAGGAGAGGGGGTGGTCATGAATATTTATGAAGCAAAACAAGCAGCGGAGATATTCCTTTTTAATGGGCTTCATTACTTCTTCCACTCTCCTGATGAAGTAACTGCATTAAAATCCAAGCATTTGAGTGTTTCTCAGCTGCCACTCACAATCAGACTCATAAAATAATTCGCAGATCTATATATTTATATCTAGAAATGGAAACAGGATGAATCAGACACGCTCTATTCTTTTTAAGCAATTCTATTGCTTGAGGACAGGACCAGATTGACAGACAGGCCTCTTCTGTGCCTAATTCTGCAAGCTGCTGAGTGCCTCCTGAAAACACTTGAGCCTTCTCAGAGCCATGAATGGAAGTTGAGTGTGCTGAGCCTCTCTTCAGAGAGATTTTTTTGCAAGATCTCTGCCTTCATCCTCAAGCCAGAGGTAGTCTGGGAAGGCTCTACCAACATGGCTTGTGTCCATGCCCTGGGGACACATGGCTAATTTCTAATACAAGAGTAATTACTCTTTCAGCCTTGGTTTCTCCTTAATAGTTCTGGTGAGAGAACTGGTGGGAATGGCTATAGGCATGTAAAAATTTAGTATGATCAAGGCCTACCAATCCTTATTACATCTGCTTATCAACAGCAATACCTTACTACTCTCATCAGGCTGGAGTTGCCTGAAACTGTATCAACCTACTTGGTTTAAGAAGTAGGCTGACACCAACAAGCAAGTTTATAGTTGGATTTTCTAAACTTGATATGGTCCCTGAAGGTCACAGGAAGACTCCCTTTACCGAGGTAGGATACTGGGCAGACATCAGCATGCTGGAAGGCAGACAGTGATGGGTACTGGCATGCACGGGCCCATTGTGTGATGGGGTTTCTGCACAGCACTGTCACCCTTCACCACAAACTGCCTCCAAAAACTGGAAATGCATCAAATCAGGCACAAAGCTCCGAGATCCCTTCCAGGTCTGCAAGACTCATGTCGCATCTCTTACAGGCGTGCCACAGACTGTTAGAAAAGTGTACATGCAGAAAACATACTCCACACTCCCCTACAAGCCATGGAAATATACCTAAATTTGAACCACAGCCCACAGAGATTTGTAATGCTTCTAACTCCAGTGTTCACCCTTGTCCTCCCTACTGGTCTCGACTGGATGCTCCACAGTCAAATGGCCCAGCAAAGCCAATTATTTCAAAACCTCAAAGAATAATACTCATAACCAGTATCAAAGCAATCTAATTGATACAGAGAACACTCCCTTGGCTGAAGTTCAACCCCAAGACCTTGGGAAATGAAGCCTGGTTTTAACCTTGCAGATGAGCTGAGATAGTAGGAGGTCAAACTATACACTTCAATGGTAAAATGGTTGTAGTGACTGTGTAAAATCTTCATATCCTGACCTGGCACTGTTAGTTAGTCCTGCCAGCTTTCTTATGAAGAAAAGTAAGAAGCAAGACAGAAAAGTAGACAAAAAAAAAAGACACCTTAGCTCTTGTCTATTTCAGTGTCATAGTTACCATGCTGAAATTCAGGTGGGAATCAACACATTTATACTCATTTCCCTAGAGAGCACTGCCTAGACTAACCAGAGTGTCAGCGATGCAGAAGGTTTGAAAAAGCATCCTGAGAAGATGCTGATTTTTTCATAGCTCAGCAGCATGTGCACACACAGTCTACTGACACAGCCTGGCGGTTCCCCCATAAACCAAGCCTTCAAAAGATCCTAAAACCATGCTGTCCCACAGACACACTGCTCAGATCAAGAACCTTCATGCTCTACAACATTGCAGGAGGCTGAAAGATGGTTTGCTGCTTGGTTGGGGTTTTTTTTCCTTGTGGATACTTTTACTTGGAAAAAAATATTTTATATATATTCTTCTCATCATAAACTTCAAGTGGTAATGAGAAAAAAAAACAAAAAAATAGGTTGGGATTAAATGTTTGCCAGCATGTTCTTGGTTTGGATGTTTGGTAAACATAGATACATTCTTGTAAGGAAGTGTATGGTTTCTGGGAACAAACCAAAAGTCACAGCTTAAGTCAAAAAAAAAATCAACAAAAGTCCCTGATAGAGGTCTTTTCACACACTTCTACCCAAAATTTTGTGCAACAGATCACTACTTTGGGCACCTCTTCCCCATGGGGACAATTTGGTACATCTTTCTAGCACTTTCCCAGAGTAGCTTCTCAAGCAGATTTCAGCATCCACAGCCATGTACCTGACTGCTCACACTGCCTACTTGTAAATCTTTATGTCTTTATTGCTCCCAAATTATCAATGCCTGTAAGTTTTCACTAAAGTAACCAGTTCCTTTAACAGCTTCATCTCCTCCAGTCTTTACCTGCACTTTACCTGTAAAACACATTAAATCTGGAGACTTCTACTAAAGAGTAGACAGCTAATGGATATTTTAAATTTGAGCACAGGTCAGCAAGTCCATGCCATTTTAGCCCCTTGCTGTTAAATCTGCAATGCCTCAGCAGGACTTACAGCCTCAAATTCCATAATCATGTATGGGAGAATCAAATTTACCCTTCTTGCAGTAGGAAAATGGCCCTTCTTTCTTTAAACACCCGTTAGTACATCACACTTGCTAAACATAGTGGTTTTTTTGTTTGAATCAATGAATTTTATCTTCATCTTCCATTAACATAGTAAGCGTGAGTCCTGTGATTTCCATGCAGATATTTTTTAACTGATTCCAATAGAAGAGAAAAGGCAACTAGGTCTTCATCCTGCACTTATTTCCATACACAAGAAATATTTTTTCCACATATTCATCACTCCTGAAAGCCAGTTCAATCCTGATAATCACATTATATCACTTGTCTAACATGCAAAGTTTGCCCAGTTGAGAGGAATAATGAAGAACCTTTGCTTCAGTACAAATTGGGAGAGATTTGGTGTTAGCAGCACCCATCTGTAACACTGCACTCAATACTACAATACCACAGGACAGAAGTCATTAATGAATTCTGGAATAGATACACATGTTCATCCATAAACTTCTGTTACCACTGGCAAGAAATATCTGGGGTCAAGTATAGGTGAAGATTATTAGTCACTTAAAAGCTCTCAGACTGGACAGTTAATCCCAGTCTGCTCTCGGTGGTGCCTCATCACAAGCAGTGGTGGCTTCTTAAGTATTTGTGCAATTGTCTGTATTGATCTCAAAACTGGCCAGGATCTTTTTAATGCATTTAATAAAAGGAAAATGTTTTGCTAAGTAAATTCAAATGGATGCTTTGTAAATTTTCAATGTACAAAGAAAACCTTAAGATTTCCTTGTGGTGGCATAATGGTTGGACTTTATCTCCTGAGAGTACAGGAGCTTATTAGGAAACAAACGATTTCCCAAATTAATAGAATACTGGAAGTCACACTTCTACTTACAATGATCAAGCCCAAGAGAATTGTTTCCATGGGGTTATATGTTAATTAAAAAAAGAACAGTGGATGCATTTTAAATATAAACTAACAGTCTGCTCTGGAGATTGCATCTCTGTGATGCTGCATAAAATCTAAAATTGAAACTGAGCAGAAAATTACTATATAGGCAGAAATGGAAATCACTAGCACCTCATTAAGGGAGGAAACTGTATCATGGCCAAACTATGAATACTGACAAATGAAAACTGTAATTTTAATCTTCATCTTTAATCTTCCAAGGTTATTTTAAGTAACAAAGTACATTTGTTTTATTATTACTTTTAAATACAGAGACAAATTATTTGCTGGACCAGCTCTGTGGTGCACTAGCAGCCCCATGATTTTAACCCTGACTAAACTCTTAACTTCCCTGTTTGTAGGGAAATTCTGCCCTCATTTTGACAGCACCCAGCCCCTCTTTAGCCTGAAACTGCAGGGGTTTTTTTTGTGAGACTCAGTCTAAGACATTGTTCAATAAACAAACTGCTTGGAGATCCAGAAATGGACTGTGAGAAATCTAAGGTCAAAAGTTTCTATCAGAGCTTACTAGATGACATATCAAAGGCACTCCCCAAACAGTTGCCTGATTTTCATTTGAGAGCTTCTGTACTTTATCACAGATTGCTCCTATTAGCTCCCTTAGAAGACTGTGACATCTAATCAAAAGTCCAGGAGAAGCATTTTCCTACTTTTTATTCATAAGCCCCTTTATAAACCTGTGCTACCTCCTTTCAGCTCCAGAAGCTCAAAAGTGCCATTGTAAGGAGTTCTCATACTTTGTGAAGTGGGTCACAGCACCTGGAAGGGCCTCATAAACTAATCCACAGGAAAGTGGCTAACCATGGTCACTGTTTGTGACAACTTCTAGCTAGATGGGAATGGAGACTGTATGAGCGGTGTCTCCCAAAGATGATGGCTACCTGGTTTAGTGATTGAAGAATTTCATAATAATCATTAGGCAACTGAGTACTCCAGAAACTGTACTCCACACTACCAACCTCTCAAGCCACCAGCTTCCCTTTTCAAAGCAAGTCACTTGAATACCTGCCACAAACCCAGACTCATGTTAGGATGCTGGAGGCTGTATGGTCACAGTTGGACCAACGCACAGTCAGAAGACAGGATCTGCTGCATCCTGTAGGATGAAGGGCAGCTCTATTCTTCTGGGTTATGTTGTCCTGTGAGAAGCTGCAGGAGTGTACAGGGCCATCCCTGAAGCAAGGTTTATAGAAAAAGATAATATCTTTTATTAGACCAACAGATATAGTTGAAAGAAACAAAGAGACAAGCTTTTAGCCTGAAAAAGTGTGTTGGATTTTTTCCAGCTATACCAGTTGATCTATTATAAGATAATATCTCCCTATAAAACTTCCCTTAGTTAGGTATTTTACACAATCATGACTACAGAAACCCTATCACTGCTTATTTTAACCACTTCAAAATGGCCCAGATTTGTCCTTCTCAAATCAAATCAAAGACAGATGGTCACTACAGTTAATTTTTTCTTTCATCTCCACATTCCCTTTGGGCCCATTCCTCCTACCCAGGTTGCTGGTATTAGTGGTAATACCATATAGCACGAAATGCAGATGACTCCAAGGTGTATTGTCTTCCTTACAACTGAAAAAAACCCACCCACCACCATTGTTCCCTGCTTTTTCAATACAGGCTTTCAAAAGGAAGGAAATATATTAAAGACCTTTATTTCACTCACACTGCAAGTCTTCTACCAACATTTTAAACTCCCGTGATGTCACAGTTCACCCCCACAACAGGCAGCTGTGCCTTCCTGTCCACTTCACTGTCCTCTCCCTGTTTGCAGAAGACAAGACTGAGAACCAATCTGGACTTCAAAATAAACATTTATCTTAGAGGCACTAAATACCAAAATAATGAAGTCAGGGAAAATGTAACCTAAATCCTACTGCATCCCTTTTCATCAGAGATACATGGCTATTATGGCTCAGATATCCATGATGTCAGTATTTGACTGTGACACCTAGTTGTGCTTAGTTATCCAGCCACATAACCAGAAGAGGTTTCAGTGCATGTAAAATGAACCTACCTACTTCTTATTAGCTATATCAGGTCATTGTACACATCAAAAACTTCTCATAGAGTTTGAGGCCATTTCAATTTTTCCGTCCTCTGCTCAAGTGGTGTATTTTTTTTCATGGTACTGACAGTAGCTACTCGCTGCAACCTCCAAGATCCCCACACTGCACCGAAGCAATTACACCACTGACTAGCAGTGGGAAGCTGCCAGGCTCCCACTTTTACACACTACAGCCATCACTTGGGTATTCATTAAAAGTGCAGAGCTGAACACAAAGCACATTTCTGTAACTGCCTTTCTCTCTAGAGAGCTGCAGTTGAACCTTTATGCTTGAATACGCTCAGATACCTAGGCCCATGTATGTACAGTTTGTGGAATGGGGACAAAAAGATGAATATCATTTCACTTTTAATATCTTAGCAGAAGGTTATACACTTTATTTATGAGGTCATTTAAGCATTAATGTTATAGCTTGGTCAGTCAACAGATAAATAGCTCAACTAATCACTTGTCACCTTTCATTCTTTCAGGATTATATCTCTTAAGACAAAAAAAAGACATCTTTCAAATACTTCACAAAAAAAGCAGATGTATCAGCTGCTCCTCTGGACTAAGTGAGTATTAATGATAACAGGATCCTTATAAGCTGCTACTTGTCTTCTGCATTGTGATTTCTAGCAGCACATTCAGCTACTGTATGGAAATAGATGCATTCACATTGTTCACTGCAAGCACTGAGGATTTGAAGGAAGCCACACTTAAAGCCTTTCAAAGATGCTAACTCGTGTCTTGTTGCTTTTTACTGCAGTTTGTGTGGTAACACGAATTCTTTAGTTGGGTTACTTGACCAGAAAGCCATCATCAAACATTGATGCTTCCTAAAATATCTCACATCAATCCAACCGTGACTGCACGAGTCTGGCAATTGCAGGAACAGTCTGAATTCTCAGGTCCTCCTCTTTTTCTGCAATTGATTGCCACACATCTTAGGGAAAAAAAAAACAACAAAAACCATCCAGCCTTACTCCATCCCCGTGAGGCTGCAGAATGACGGAGTTAAAACCCACCATACACAGCAGACATTGCTAACCAGCATCAGTGAAATGCAGGATGCAGCACCCTGCAGGTGAGAATCTAATGTCTGGCTTACAGCAGGAACTGAAGAAGGTTCTTGCAAGTACTGAAGGCATTCATCCTTCCAATTTCAGGAAGACAAGAGGTTTCTTATACTGCCATCTCACCCAAAGCAGGCACAGAGGGAGGATGAACCCCACACATGCTGTCCATGGAGCACCCTAGCATAGAAAAAACAAAGCTCCTACAGCATTCTGTGGGTATAAAGGGTACTGGCCCTGGAGAAAAGCAACATAGTATTGCAAAAGCAGAAACAAAATTTGAAGATACATTTCCAAAAGCAAGTTGTGCTCTGGGGAAGCTCATAGAGATTGGAAATAGGAGGATCTGTGAAGGGCAGGGGTGTAGAGCAGCAGGAGCTGTTACCATAACCGGTGATGTGAGATTCTTAATTCACAGTGAAAGAAGAGCACTTGAGGCACAGACTGGCACTTCTACAATGCCAGAATAAAACTGAAACATGGAGAAGTGGTGGCAGATCCATCCATCATCTTTGGATTCTTAACCACTGTATTCAGAGTGGAGAGTGAAAGAGGCTTGCCATGTTTCCAGTGGGACCTTCAATGACAATGCTCCTTGCAACAGAAACTGCTTCTTTCAGTTGACAACAGATCACGACATGAAGATCACTGAGGTGAGGCATCCCAGGGAAGAGTTAAAGTAGTGTGGTTCATAACAAGGCCAAGTGCAGGGTTCTGAACTTTGATCACAGTAACCCCCTGCAGCGCTACAGACAGGGGGATGAGTGGCTGGAGAGCGGCCTGGCAGAGAGGGACCTGGGAGTGTTGGTTGACAGCCGGCTGAACATGAGCCAGAAGCGTGCAGAGGTGGCACAGAAGGTCAATGGTATCTTGGCTTGTATCAGGAATAGTGTGGCCAGCAGGACTAGGGATGTAATTCTGTCCCTGTACTTGGCACTGGTGAGGCCTCACCTCAAATACTGGGTGCAGATCTGGACCCCTCACTTCCAGAAGGATATTGAGGGGCTGGAAGAGCTCCAGAGGAGAGCGACATGGCTGGGGAAGGGACTGGAGGGAAAGTCTCATGAGGAGAGGCTGAGGGAGCTGGGGTTGTTCAGCCTGAAGAAGAGAAGACTCAGGGAGGACCTCATCACTCTCTACAACTTACCTGAAAGGAAGTTGCAGTTAGGTGGGGGTTGAGCTCTTCTCCCAAGCAGCTGGCGACAGGACAAGTGGGCATGGCCTGAAGCTGCACCAGGGGAGTTTTAGGTTGGATATCAGGATGCACTTCCTCACAGAAAGGGTGATTAGACACTGGAATGGACTGCCCAGGGAAGTGGTGGAGTCACCATCCCTGGAGGTGTTTAAGGAAAGATCGGAAGCTGCACTTAGTGGCAGGATTTAGCTGATGTCATGGTGTTAGGTCACAGGCTGGACTCGATGACCTTAGAGATCTTCTCCAGCCTCCATCATTCTGTGATAAGAAAGTTGTGTAGTGAACAGAGAGATAAGCAAGGATAGCAAGGGTATCCTCTCCAATAAAACTTTCCCACTCCTGCCAAACAGCTATAGCCAGTGTTTTTCAGGAATTCATTTGATCTGAATAAACTTGACGCAGAATTGGCCAGATGCTCAGGTCAGAATAAATCAGCTGCGCAGCTCCCCTGACTTCTGGGTAGCCAAAGCTCAGCACAGGGTACACTCAAAGTGCCAGACATTCATCATTACTAACAGAACACATCACTGCTCACCGAAATGAAGGTTTTAGTGCTGCTTCAAGACCCACCCAACTACAATACATTTATTTTCCTGCTGTTCTGTTGTTCTGTGCCTCCTTAAAATTAATGTGCAGATTTGTTAAACTATTGTTGTAGAAACATACTTTATTTTTACTTACTTCTGGAAAAAGTTACACTTTTTTCATTTATCTCGCAACACACACAGACACTCAGAGTGTAGACAATCAGTCTGCAAAATGTCATATGACCTAGCTGGCTGAAAGGTGCTCTATGAGTTTCATAAATCATTCTTTATCTGCCTTGGCTCTTTTTATAAATAGCACATCTTGGTTTTGTACATCTCAAATGCTTTGGACCATTTCTTTTGTTTAGAGGGGAAAAAACAGTGATAAGGATTTGTTTACTAACAGGGAGAAAAGACAAGTATTAATATTTTTGTGCTGTTGCTCAAAGCACAGTCCCAACAGGGGCTGGATTTCCAATCTTTTGTATAAAAGCCATCAAAAACCTTTTTTACTAGACTACCCAGGATGTTGTTTAAAGCTCAACGTACACAAGAAATTTCATGTAAATTAGCCACCTGAGGGTACCAACACAGACCCATGATTGTAATAGAAACATATTGACACTGGCATAAAAAAGGCTAATTAACTGCTTCCTCTCTGCCAGTTGCATACTAGATTCACACCACTGCTCAGCATCTCCTGGGCTGCTGCAGAGACGCCGGCAGATACTCTCGTTTCATGGAGATCAGCACAACAGCTGCTTAAAAGGTCTGCACAGAAGCATAGGGGAACAGCAATATAAGTGCTCCACAAGCAAAGGGACAGAAGAGTTCAAAGTGTGTCGCCTTCCCTCACATGGAGCAAAGCTGTCTTCATTTATACACCATTTCTGGAAAGTCAGACTTGACTTCATATGTTTTTCTTCCTTAGTACAAAAGCCATTGAAATGCTATAGTCCTATGCAGCATGTTTTGGGCTGATAAGAATAACAGCATGTGGGGAAATTAGTCCTTCATTTCACACAGAGGGAAACAGACTTTGTGGCACATTCTGACTGAAAGACAACCCAGAAAAAGAATGAGAATTCCCAGCTTCTAGAGGTTGAAGTTAGACAATCGATCCAGGGAGCTACACACTCTGATTAGAGGATCTTAAGGCGTTAAGTAAAAACCTGTGCACTTCCATGAATGCAGCTGAAACAAACTGTGCATTACTGAAGTAATTCTCAGCAGCACAGGGCTTGATTGCCTTGTATAGTGATTTGCACCCACACATTGTGAGTATCAAGCAGGGGTAAAATGTCTGCAGTGGAGGAATAGAGGATGTTGATTTAAGAGCGTTTAATACACACATTTCCCTGAACTTAGTGTCTACTAGTAGAAAGTGTTTACAAGGTACAATGGAAAAAAATCAGTTTCCAGAACTCAAAATACATGTCCTTTGTATTAAGCCTTTTAGATTTGTGATATCCTGCTATTAAGCCCTATTCTTACAATGCACTAGAGAGAAGTCCATACCAAAACCCTCTTCTAAGTAGCACAAGGATCTGGAATACCTGAAATCCATTCCCAGGATTTCCTGTTTAACCCCATTTTTTTCAGTTCATAATCTTTTCTTTTTTTTTTTTTTCCCCATTATACGCAGCAGATGAGCTCACTCTTGGCATTTTCCCTGTAACCATTCTGCATCCACAGCATCATCTCACACAAAGAAAACCTTTATCTAGCCACAAAGATAATGTAAGAATGAGTGACTGTAGAGGTCAGGTGAGTGGTAATGGGACAGTAAGCCTTTCATCTGAGGTCAAGAGAAAGAATCCAAATCATCTCCAACACAAAACAAAGACCAAATTGAAGTCGTTCCACTTCAATGGCTTTTTGGTCAACTGTGAGAAAGGAGTTTGTTTCACAACAGATGGAGCACCATGTCACAGAGAATAAGTAAAATATGTAAACAGAAAACAGTGCCATCATCTGACACCAATGCTGCCACCAATAATGAAACCAGGTCTATACAATTGAACTAGCTCCTCTGCTTTTATCTTCTAGTTAAGGATGGAGATGCTCTGGTGGAAGGCAGAAATGTGTATCTCTGTTGCCTGTACTGTCCTTATTGTGAAGAAAAGCACAGGGCCCAGCGTCTGGGGATGTAAAGCCCACACTAAAGCCACCACAGGAAAAGGGAAGAGATGAAGGGAGTGTAGGGTACCAGAAGAGATTATGTTTGCTCCTCACACTGTTGCAGGCCAAGGAAGAGCAGAGGACACTTTGCTGTAACATCAGCTCCTGCCTACTTACTATTTTCTCACCACCAAGTCGATGTGAGCATTTCTAGAGTAAAGATCTTTACATGTCAGAGGGCACTAGAATCCAAAGAAATAATTTATAAGCAGCCAGCACCCCTGCAAAGCTAGCTCATTTTACATTTTCACATTCTCCAAATTCATCTTAGAGATACCACTTTCGCCTCTGGCTAGAAATTAAAACATCCCTTTCCTCTCCCTTTTATTTCATTGTTTTCAAACAAAACAAAAGCATTGTGAGGAAGATGGATGCTGTGGCAAATGCCCACTGAAAACACTGAGTTAACAAAAACACTGGCTAGGAATAGGAGAAAAGGGTAAAGGCAATGACCTCCTTTTTAGTCCTGAAAATGTAGAACAAAGGTTAGCTGTTCTACTAACCCTACTCGCTGTTATTTTTTGACTCATCACAGTCGAAAGAAGACCTTGAAGCAAAAATATTGCTTCCAATCTCATGGCCTATTTGAGGTGTGCATTCTTTGAGAACCACGTCCTTTCATCAGATAAAAAGCAGCCAATGAATGAAGCCAGATATCCCTGCAGAAAAGAGAGCACGGGAGCACACACTGGGCCCCTGATGCTTGGAGCACTATGGCAGCCATCAGCAACAATTAGGCAGTTTATTTCTCTTGTTACATCCCTTCATCTTAACCACTGCATGCCCACTTGGACCGCTCCAAAGAAAAGGACCAGTGCTTAATTCCATTAGCCATCAGTGACTAAAATTCCGATTAAACAGGACAGGAGAGCAGTGCTGGAAGGCATACTGGAATGTCGCTATCCGAAAAAAGCCCTGTAGTTGACCATAAAATAGAAAAGGAAGCAAATCTCTCCCATACCACCCCCCCTACTAGGCCTCCAGCCTCATTCAGACTGGCACGGCCTCTCTGAGCTGTTTTATGTTATTAACAGCAGCAGCGACGATCTGCTTCCTCTGTCTCAGAGCTCTGCTGAATATTGGAGACTTGCTTTCAAACTGCAAACAGCTTTTGTGCAAGAAGCTCGCTCGTCTCTTCTCAGATCTCTGCCCTTAAATGAAATTGTAAGGCTGGCAGGACTGGACTGAAAAAGAACCATTAAACCTTGATAATTTTCTGCTAGAAGAAACACTTTAAGCCAAAATGACAGTCAAATCAGGAAAAAAAATCTACTTTGATAAGCTTGTAATTAAACAGCAAGCAAGCTGGTGAGGCAATGTGATCAGTCAACCATGCTGGCCAAGATGTTACTGTCAAGTGGGACAGCAAGTTTTAAGGGCAAATTTGCTCATCACCTACTTAAAAGAAAGATGGAAGATACCACAGATACTCCACTGCAGAGGAGAGGTTGTGTACACAGAGCAGGAAGGATCCTGGTCTTATAAGAGAACCCAGAACACAAGGAGCATGCCAAAGGAATGAGAGAACTGAAGCAGAGAAATGTTTTTTGGTCTATTATTGATTTTATCACATGTCTTGTGATGTGTGAGCTGAAGGGTAACTGACTTAATAACACTGTCTGAGGGATTCTACGTATTTCAAAGGTCCCAGGGCAATAAGCCATCAGCTGGTACAGTCATAAAAGCTGAAGTTCAGGGAAAATATGGGTTTACATAGTATATTTTGTGAGGACCAGAACTGGCCGTGGAGGCCTAGGAAACTTGGAAATTATATATGCCAGAGGAGTCAAAGCAAGGGACAGCACAGAAATCTATGCAGAGGAAAGGGTTTAATATCACATGAGTTCTTCCAGTGGAAATTGAGACAAATGGGAGAGTCCATAAGATTTGGGCCTATATGAAGTACCAACTCACTTTCATTAAGCTCTTAAGCTTTGCAGAGCTCTCCCACCCTGTTTGCTAATGCTGCTGAAGCTGTTGCTACCAGTCCCACCATCTCCTTCCTTGGCACCAGTCCCTGACATGAACAAGTGACATCTGAAGACCCTTTAGTTGATGGCTGAAACCCCTGCTTGGGAAGTGGTGACCTGCTGGCCACCCCACAGCCTTACATGTCTCCCAGGGAGGAGTGCAGGGTCAATAGATGCCATGCAGCAGTGTTGCTTTGGCACACCCTGTGCTCAACCATGAAAGATGCCGCTGCAGAGCCCTAGTGGTACAGGTGAGGAATAATGCTAAAAATTCAACCTTTCTCCATTTTCCTCCTCTTCCTCTCCATATCCAGCCCTTCCCTGCCCAACAGAGACCTGACATGTGCATCACCCATCATCATGCATGCCAAAGACTCCCCACTCCTGGCAGGTTTGAGTAAAAACCAGATGCGTGGCAACTGCAACCCCCATGAGATTCCAATTTTAGTATGTGGCTACTCAGACCTCTCAGCTATCATCTATCTGACAGGTGGAAAGATCAGCACCTTCAATAAAAAAAAAACAGACTTTTTTTTATGGCACAAGCTAAAAATAAAATGCTATTTCTTGTAACAGTATCAGGGTGTATGAGGTCTATGTATGAAACAAAGACCACCAGAACTGTTCTATTCCCTATTTAGTGCAAGGCACAGAGGGTCCAGAACAAGTATTTGAGAAAGCCCAAACAATGGAAAAAATACAAAAATCTCAAACCAGAAATCACTAGCAGCATTAAGCCATGACCTCTGACATCACTGGGAATTCATATTACCTCCAAGAGATGCTGAATTAGACTCTTGTAGAGTTACGCAAATTATTAAAAGTAACGAATTTATTTAGAGATTGATACTCTGGGATTTGTTTGGTTTTGTTGGATTTTGTTTGGTTTTTTTTTTATTTTGTTGTGAACAGACTAACTCCTAATAGATTTCCTCCTCAATACTAATGAGCAAAGGTTTAGTGCCAACAAATCTGACTTACGCAGTGCTTATTAAATACCTTTCCTGGACAATGTTACACTTACATGAGTGATCACTTTTTTCCCACAGAGCTGCCTCAGTGCTCTGAACAAGATGAACATAAATGCTAAAAACAAACAAGAGTGTTTTGAAGACAGAGATTGAAGAAAGCAGTAAGTCTGTCATTCCAGAATTCTTTCTACTGACAGATTGCATTGTCTTTCAACAAAAAACAAACTTTGTCAACAGGTACCAAAACCATACTTAAAAGGAAAAAAAACCAACCTTTATAAAGTATGGAAGAGGAATAAATATGAACCAAAACAAAATTTGCCAAACTGAATACTTTTTATTACCACTCAACTACTTCTGTAGTTCTGCGGTACAATTCCCAGACCAATTCAAAAAAAAGAACAAAATATTTTGAAGAGTATCCTTAAAACATACCATAGTCAAAAGACAATTTTAGCGTTTTTAGTATTAACATAGCATGCTTTGATTCTCATCGGTTTAGGTTGTAACAAATTTCTGTAATAGTCATCCACAGCAACCACTGGAGCAGCAAGACATTAAACAGCATCCTCCCAGGTGTAGTGGGCTCAACTCTAGAGAGAATGACCAACAGGACACAAGTGTGTGAAAGGAAAATTACTGACAGAATTAGGGACAATCAGGAAAATGAAAACCCGTGATAAACAAAACTGAGCTGTCACTGTTCTCAGTTATTAGCACAGAAATGAAGAACAGGCAGGTCCCCTTCCTTCATGATTTGTCATCTCTGGTCAGATGCTCTTTGAGCCTTGAACCTTCAAAAGGTGGCAGTAGTCTACATGGCAAACAAAGTAATAAGCCGTGGTGTGGAATGAGGGTAAAATGTCATCCCTCTTGGTTTCTGCAGATGATCAAAGTTCACATGTTGAATGAATTTGTCTCAGAGCCTTCTAACATGCTTTGGTCAGATTCACATATTGAAAAAGACCTCAGTGGAGAACAAGGATGGACCTATACACCTATTCCTATCACCAGCATCAGTTTTCCTTTAATTCCCAACCCACCTTCCCCCCAGTATCTTTTGCTACACTACTTGATCAGGGCTGTGGTAACAGTGATTCTGACTAACCACTGGAGCTAGCCAGGACCAATCTCCATTCCTTCATAGCTTCTGTTTTCCCTCTGTAGCTACACAGTTGGGAAACCACCTCATAAGCTCCCACTTAAAATATCATTAAAACATTGAGTGCTTTTCCAGAGTTCTTCCCAAACCTATCATAGCCCAGAATGTTATTCCGAATTACACCAAACACAGTGCAAAGCATGTGGCAGAAGCTGCTGCAGAACCGTAGGGGAAAAAAAAATTGACAGATCATGGAGGGGGGAATTGGAAATAAAACCTTTTAAAATGTGTCAGGAAGCTTCAAAGCTACAAGATTCAGCCCAAGTTTCAGACCCTTCCAAATACACAGGGATTTGAATCTGTAAAATGTAGCTGTAAAATTCAAATTAATCTAAACTTCTCAAAAACCTCCAAGGAGTTTGAAATTTAAGGTTTGTATTCAGGCATATGGACTTCAAAACTGGTGAAAGTTTCCTCATCCCTCTGAATAGCCCAAGACATTAACAACCAATAACATTTTCATTATCACTACCATAGCTTCTCCCAGAGCAGAGAGTAGTTCCTCACTCCCTGCTCTGAGATAAGCCACAGAGCTTCTTGAGTGTCGGCCGCTAAACACCTGATTGTTATCGTGTGTGTTTCTCCCCACCTCTTCTGTTATATATGCTCCCTGGGTGTCTGCACACAAGATAGGATGTGTATTTTGCAGCACGGTGTTTCTGCACGTGGCTCAGCATGCACAATGCATGCTCTTTAGTCTCTCAGGCTTCCCAGCATCAGGACATGGCTAAATAGTTCTCAGGGTAGGGCTTATTAGACTCCAATGAATAGCCAAGAGGGGCAATAAATTTCCTAAGTGAAC
This sequence comes from Chloroceryle aenea, assembly GCA_013399075.1. Lineage (NCBI taxonomy): Eukaryota > Metazoa > Chordata > Aves > Coraciiformes > Cerylidae > Chloroceryle > Chloroceryle aenea. Next base: position 274,084 of record VWZY01011707.1, on the reverse strand, counting down.
ACATTCAACAGGTGGTAAATACTCTTCACTGGATTTGAGCAAGCACACATACTGCTCTTGAAATACTTCCTGGTAGCTATAAAAAAAAAGACAAACCCCAAACACCACATCTGAATTAGTTCTCCCTGGCTTCATCTTCACTGCAGGGAAGGTGCATTCTGCAGTGTACCCCAAAGTCCTGGGGTCCATCTAACTGGGGAAACCACTGCAGCCCTGTCATTTGCATCTGCCAGGCTTTGCTCCCCAAGGAAATGGGAATGAATCGGGAAAAGATATCTGCTTAGGCCCTATCATGACAGTCTTAATATCAGAGCAACCACTGCAAACAGCTATGAAGAGTTCCAAATCCCCCTGTTTAGATACACAGGACTAAATCTTACTCCTTTTATATTACATTTGTCTGCCCGTCAGAGGCCTGAAATTGGCCATTCCAAACTGCCAGCTGCACATCTCAGCTCCTGAAGTCAACTAAACACTTGAATCCACTGAGTATGCTGGAAAGCACAGATGGAAAACAAAGGTGATAACCAGGCGTTAGGATATGCTGTGGCTCTACAACTCAGAGCTGCTTCCTGGTGTAAAGCTATTTCAATTTCTTTATTCATAAAGAAGAGTTTTCTGGCACTTACACTAAATTTGAGAATCTTTCATGCCCCACTGAGAAGCAATTTCCTTTTGCACAGAGAGAACTAACTTACTGAAGACAAAATGGTCCTAGAGAATATTTCTGTTTGTTTGCTTTAAACATTCTCCAAACTGCTTTAGCACAGAAACGTGTCATTTTCTAGACCATGAGGTTGAATGAACTGAGTTTCCATTTATTGCCAATGTGAGCACTCAGACAAACATCAGCAGGAGGAAAGATGAAGGGATCTTTTCATGGCATTTAGTGGGTCTAGATTGAGGGGGATCTTCTGCAGAAGACAATTCTCAAGACAGCGCATGTTTGCAGGGTGAGAGGCTGGGAAGTTCATGCTGGAAGTGCCTGAACCAGCAGGACCTGCAGCTGCAGCAGCAGGGATACAGAGGTTTGAGGAACGTGCCTTCAGAAAGAGCTCTACCCAAACAGAGTCAGAGCAGAGAGCTGGCTCCTGACAGCAAGGGATAAACAACAGCTTGGAGACAATCCAAAGGAACTACAAAGAGTGTCAGGTCAAGAAATGAAATATGTGAGGAGACTGTGAAGAGATTAAAACTTCGTGCCAGAGACCATCTCATCAGTGCCTTCCACTGCACCCCAGCACAGGCACCACCACTGGTACCTTGGCAGAGATGGCACCCAATGTCTGCAGCGGGAGGCAAGGGGGACATGGAGGGACAGGGCTTCACTGCCTGGCCCCCTGACAGCATGGGCAAGCGGGTCGAGTCGTGAGGACTGTAACCAGTCTGCTGACACCAGGTCTCAGGGCAGGTCTGTGTTCCCAGAGGAGCCTTAGCCCTGCTGTTGCCAGTAAGGAGACAAATCCACAACACGTTTACTGAGAAGGGAATGATACTGCTGATGCCTGCCCTTGCTGAGGCTGTAAGTCCCGTGTTCATATGACAGTTGTTTCATTTCAGGATTTAAGTATGTTTAAATATTAAATAGTCAATAAATGCCAAATCAAGACAAATACTCATTCAAAATGTGAAAAAGAAGTCTCAAGTCAGCAAAAGCCAACAATACATGAGCTCCCACCCAGGAGATACACTAGCCTGACAGCACCAGGTCTCGTCTCAGAAACACTGTTTCAACTTCTCGTGGCAATTTAGGATTTCTTCAGGGTTTTTGTTTTGATTGCAGCTCCAAGTTTATCCTTTTTTTTACAAAAAATAGCAACAGAATCACACACATTCAAAATCTGCACTCTCTACCCAGGTCCTGAGGGGATTTAGAAATAGCTTATAAGCCAAAATGTTTGCATGACTAGTATTTCCTAGATGCATAGGATGCCGCAGGGCAGCATGGAAAAGGACAGGCTTTGCCCTATCACTACCAATTCTTGACATGGGAGTTCAGCTCTGCAGCTTGCCTGCCTTCTGCCTCAGCCCCTGCCACCTCACAGTGGATGCAGTTGATAGCAGGCATCACTGAAAAACTCACAGCTGATATGAAAAGGTTGCTGAGCACAACATTTGCTGCTGAAAGAAAAATCAACACTTTCCACATTGCTGTGTCTGGAATGTTCAAGGTACCATGGTGCCTGCTCCTCACTACTGCAGTCTTAGTGATATGGCAAAGCTACAAGACCCTTTAAACTGCAGCCATGATTATTCATGCCATGGCAACACTTGGCTGCAGTGATGTTTCCCTGAGAATGTATGGGAGGCCTAAAAAGGAAAGATGCTGTACAGAAAGGGGTCAAAAACCCTTCTACTGAAGGCAGGCTCCTCGGCAGCTGAATACAGTTAGCACATAGCCTGAACAAATCACTGGAGATCCATGGTGAGATTCCAGTCACAGATGCAGTCAGAACCCAACATTGGGCTGAGGAGACAGGAAAAAAAAAACATACATGAGGTCTGACTAAAACCCCAGAGGATTGACTTCAGAGGACTTGGGCTCAGGCTTTTGCTTTGCAAATCCTCCAAGGCTTGATTTCCACACCAACCAGGTCCGCATGTATGAGTCAGAACACATGCAGAAGCTTCCCAGAGATTTTTCTCTTAGGTGTCTGTAAAGCAACACACATTTAAACTGCATTTCCTAAATCGTAAACAAATAAATGCATAAGACTTCCTGATTTATGTTTAAGGGGAGGGGTTAATGTGAAGGTCACCTTGAAAGCTGCAATGTAAGGAGCTCACTCCCTTTATCTCTAGTGTCACAGTTCTGCCTCTGCCTAAAGTAGCAAAAGATTCTCAGTACATGAAAAAATAATTTTTAAGTCTTGTGCAAAAACTGACCTGTTACAGATTTTGAATATGCAGCCATGATCAAAGAGCACCTGCCTGGCCACGTCAAAGAGCTGGCTGGGTAAAAAAGTGCAAGATCACTCAGCACTTTGCATACTTTTGAAATACCTTTGGAGAAGCAATATGGTTTTGGAGATATGATGGTGGCCCCAGCATTCAGGAGCCCTGGATTCTATTTCTGGCTCTGCCACTGACCTGCTGAATGACTCAAGTCAAATGATTTTAACACATCCACCAAGTTTTACAAAGCAAGCGCAAGAGTTGCAGTCTCACAGCCCACCCCAGGCTGCCCCTCCACAGTACCTGCATCCTACACCTTTGCAGAATAGCCCAGCTTGATCCCTTATACAAGCAACAGCTTCCCAGCCCCCTCCCGATGTGGCAGCCTGCTGTGTCTGGGGTACAGGGTCCCTGTACAAAGTAGGGACAGTTCAGTGCTACCTTTGCCAGAAGCGCCTACCTCAGCTCTCTATGTGCCAAGGCCTGATGCGTCCAGGAAGGCTTCCTTCCTGGGATACAGCTCATGGACTATCATCAGCTATGCACACTCAGCGTTCGCCTACGTATATCTAACAGGCTTGAAGTCAAGAATTCCCTTTCCATTTGTGAGCCTCTATGTTTCCTTCTACCACTGTCACGAAAAATACCTTGGCACAAGAATAACGTCTCCCGGAGTCTGTACAGAAAAAATAGGCTCCAGCTCCCTGAAGGACCCCAAGTCCTTCTGTGACTTCATGACCACAGATTCATTTTCCTGCTCAGTAAACCCTTCCTCCACAAAACAGTCATTGCAATCACTGAAGTACATCACTAGTGATCCCATTTCCCAGGGCTGGCATTGATTATTTACAGGATTACTTCTGAAAAGTATTTTGCTGTCTTGGGTTTATCTTTAAAATACAAATACACCACTAAGAAGGGACCACTATAAACTTTGACTAAANGAAAAAAAAAAAAAAAAACCAAAAAATGTGAACCAGCTATTACCATCATCATTATTAAATATTATGATTATTTCATTAGTTACTCTGACAGAAGTATGCACTCTGAATAGGCATCACTAGGGGATTCTCTGCCCAGCCTGATATTAGCCTCTTCTCTGTAAACATGGACTGCCTGCAGCATGTTGATTTTTGTTTGCCTTTCACAACGGAGAGGCTGAACTCCAGTGTATCAGGTTTTTTGATTTTTTTCCACGAAAAGGTGTTACAAGGGATCAGAACTGCCTGTACAATTTAAATTAGGCTTCTGTGAATAAATGCATTAACGTTGCTCTGCATTTTGTGTCACTTGAAATCAGCAGAATTGTTGGTGGGAGAGAGGTGATGGACATTCTCTCCTGTTTTGAGGAGACAGATTCCACTGCAAACAGCAGGAGGACCATCCAGTTATGAAAGCCATTTTAGACACTGCTTGCATGATACAGTAACAAGCGTGATACATCTGCTACTTAAAAATACACTTCAGTTTCAGTTACTTTATGCAAAGTGTCTCCCCACAGCCCCTGGATAGTAACAAAAGAGAGGAAAGTGTAGCACCAGGTCATCAGCAACTATAAACTGCAAATAGACAGGGGGAGAGAGTGTAGCAGAACATGCGTTGAGGGAGAAGAAAAACTCAAAAGGAATTCCAACAGTCAGTGAAGAAACCCTCCCAGAATTCTCCCAGCAGTACTTCTGTTCAGCATGTACTGACTCAAATGCCAGCAAAGGAAGAGATAGCATTGACTGGGCACTGTACTTACAGTGAGCAAAGAGTGAAAAGTCTGAAAACTACATGTTGAAGAGCCAGAAAAGAGAAATGGAAGGAAGAAGCCATCTGACATTAGAACACCTGAAGCCAAGAGGTAGCAAGTTCAACATCGTAGAGGAAACATGTTTCAGAAGTAGGAATCTGAGATCCAGGACAGTGCCCTCAGCTGGACAATGCCCTGACATAGAAAACACAGGTTGTGTCTGTCTCCTTCAGCAGGGAGGAAGAAGGGAGAAGCTAGGACAGGCTGAGGAAAAAAGTTCATTTGGCTCTGTCCAAAATTTCTGCGTCCAGGGAACAAAGAGAGTAAGAATTTTCTTTCATTTTAAAACGAAAGCAAAAACTCAAAGGCAAATACCTTGACAGAAAAGAGTCAAAGCCCTATAATTGAGAGGTTGGATCAACCACTCACATAGGCTTCTCTTAAATCCTTGTAGTGTGATTATCTCTAGAAGGAAAGTAGCTTTTTTACCACAGGTTTTATGAAGCTAAGTAATGTCTGGTATTTGAAAACTGTGAAACACCTTGTTCCTCCACCCTGCCTTTAAAACAGGGCCCACAGGAGTAGTAGAGACCATCCTTCCCATTGATGATCTTTCACTGGGAATCCAATAGCAAGAAAACACTCCAGTCCAAACCTTCTTCCTCATTGAACCTGCATGCATGTTTCTTTGGGAGGACTGCTCAATCTGTGCTGTGCTGACCTGGAGCTTGAGGTTCCCCTTGAGCTTGCTCTGCACAGGAGTTTTTGCTGCTGTTTGCAAAGCATGTACCAGTGAGAATCCAGCAGCCCTTCTCAGTAAGCACTCACCACTTAGCAACAGAACAGACCAACAGGAAAATCCCATTCCCTGCTTCACCCTAGTCCAATAACTCACAGCTGAGTGCCAGCACAATGGTGCTCTCCCCAGCATTCATTTAGGCACACATGCTAAATGTTTAACTACTTCCTATTTCATTATCTTCTATTTCTGTAATGCTGCCAATTCACACTCGCTGCAGATGGTCCTCAGTGGACTCAGATTTATCTGGTGAAGCTCATAGCTTCTCAGTGCACGAATCTTAAACTCTGACCTTGGGAAAGCAAACTGCAGTATGAATTCCTTCAATATTTCAGGTCACTAACATGACAGAGGTGGTGGTCTTTCTCTGGGGACAAAAACCACGGAACAGTGAGCAAAGGCTCCTGTGGCTGGGTTATTTTGGAAGGTGGGGAAAGGGTTATCTAACTGTTTACAGCTAAAGACCTGTAACTAGGTTAGCCGTGCATGCCTGTGAGAAGAGGGAAGGGCAGACTTCAAGGTCCCCCAAGAAGAAATAGCGCTGTGGGTCCTCCCTGAGCAAGGCAGCATTCCCTTCCAACCAGCTCAAGGCTTCAGATTCCTTACTCAAAGGTGAGTAAAATGCAAGCACTGAAGAGATGGGCATGACAAAAGAGAATGGAGGATTACCTGGCTCTAGCAAAGCCACTGGGAACACATCCACTTGAAATGTGAAATGAACAATCCACAAAAAAAAATGTGCTGTGGATATAGGGTCTTGTTGTCAGCCCCTTCACTGCTAGCTATTGATTTTACAGTATTTGTAAGATTTATTCCCTTTTATTTTCACCAGGGGAAATTAAGCTGTCAGGATCTATTAACCCGAAACAAGCCATTATCCCTCTCATGATTATCGCCTTCCAGGGTTGGCTGCAGAGTGCCCCCAGGCTCCGTCTGCCAGGGAAGGAGGCTGCCGGCTCTTACGTGCCTCTCTCCTCCGTCCTGCCTGTCCTGCTCCGGGTGTGTGGGAGATCCAGCTGCCTAAACTGCAGAGGACAAAGCCAGCAAGGTGTGCCTGAAGCAACGCGTCTCCCTTCTCCGCTATCGCCCAAGACCATTGGCACTGCACCAAATAGCTCGTGCAATCCCATCGAAAAGCAACCCCCTCACATCCTTTTCATGAACGGTGACACTGCCCACTACCACGTGGCAGCAAAAAAATACAGAAACTAATTTGCTAAACACTGGGATGGTGCCACCTCACCAACTTTTGCTTGAAAAATGTTTGTGGGCTTGTTAGTGGCACTTTCAGAGAGATCAGCCTGCACCTGACCTCAGTCAAGCCACTTTTGTGGAGCACAGCCACAGGGGCTGTGTTAGTGTGCCTACTAAAGCCTCTGATCCCCCCACCCAGTGTGGGATTTTCGAACCCCCTTAAAACAAAAATCAGTCACCATTGGATCAGAGCCACATGTCCTTCCCCAGTGGTGACCATTTCCATAACAAGCTGCAGTTTTAAATGCAAATGGGCTCAGCACCAGCCAGATAAACTAAATAAGAGTTCTGAAGCACAGAAAATTATGAAGCACAGATGTGGAAATCGGATTCATGCCCTCTTGACTTCTAGAGCTGAGTGCATTTCCCCAGGCAACAGAGGTGTTTTCACTGGTGGAACACCAGGCACTATGGGACACACTTCTCTTATCTTAAGGTTTTCAAGCCACGTGAAAAGCAGCCTGTTCTTTTAAAGCTCTTTTGAGGCCTACCAATTGACTGCAGAATGAAGTTATTCACTCACATACAGTGCCTCATTCCTGAGGTGCATACTTAAGCCCAGGAAAAGCACTCAACGGTGCAGACGCAGTATGTAATTTTCAGTGCTAACAGTGCAGTGAAATCAAAGCAAATTTCCTCTGGAAGAAGGCCACACACCACTCTTCAGCGAGGAGCATTTCCACCTTAAACTTTTCAACATCTGCCATTACTGCTGAAAAACAGATTAAGAAAACCACCACTCCCTAAAAGACACTTCACATCCTTCCCTTTCATTTTTCTTAGGAATAAATGAATTATCTTTGCTCCTATTTGAAAGGATAAGAAAAAAAACGCTTTCAGACTAGAAATCAAGTATAACAAATCTTTGCCAAATGTAGAATGCCTCCCCAGTTCAGTCTGAAAAACAGACTTCAAAATTTAAAGCACCTTGATAATCTTCAGTGCAATTTTGAGTGCACTTACTGAAAATGTTCATGCTCTAGCATTTCTATCACTTAAAACTCCAGGTGGTTATGGGAAGAGGGAATGTGGAATATACATCAAGTCATACACGTGTGAGCTGCTATTGTTAAGCGAAGAGAACAGCCAGCTTCCTCCTAGCAGCTGGTTAGCAGACCTGGCACTTCCAGCAAGATCAGATCCATCTGGGGACTCAACCACTGCAGCCAGGCCATAACTCCTTAGGAAAGGTTGAGCTGCACCGTCTGGGGTCAGCTCACACCCTGCCCTGGAGCCATCTGCATGCCTCTGGTGGTCAGCCTCCCTCTGCAGAGACAGAAGCAAAAGGGAAAAAAGAGACTGCACATCCTGTGGACATGGTTTGGATTCTCCCTCCAGACAGCAACCAGGGATCAGCCCTGTAAGTTCTGTCAGGGAGCAAGTTTATTTCCAAGAAAGCCTCCAAGACAGTCCATTTCCATGCATGTGATAGCAAGCACCAAGAGGACAGGACTGACACTAAAACTCGTAAGGCAAGCTCTTGTTATTCATGGCTCTATGAGCTGCAAGTGCTACAGCCATGCTCATGACTGCTTCTGCAAAGAAACCGCTGTCCTGGAGTCATTTGTAATGAGGCACTCCCAGTGCAGTCCTGATGCTGTATGGAACATGTAAAAGCCCTGCTGGCAATCTCAGGGGTAGTCACCATCCCAAAACCACTTTGTCTTGGGGATGTTTGAGCTAGGTCTAATGTGTTGTAAGCTTGTACCACTGAAGTGCTCTGGGGAGACTGGAAAGGAACAGTCTCTGACACACCATTCCTCATTTAATTCCCTTTGGAGCAGGATGGTGCCAGAGCTGGCCAGAGTAATTAAGTACACCATCTGGACCTTAATGTCTCATGCATGCAAAGACTAAGCCCACATTTTTTTTTAACCCTTTTGCATCCATAGTCATTCACTATGATGAGAATTAGTTATGCACTAGGATGAACAAAAATTTGGAGTAGGCATAAGGGGCGCAGGCGCAGAGCCTTACATAGCTGCATGCAGCATTGCTGGGCTGAATTAGACACTCTCCAGTCCAACCACAGGAGAAAGCAAACAATCTGAGGGTGGTCTGGGTGCAATCTGAAAATGATCAGCCACAGTGCTAAGAACAATGGTTGTGATCTTTCACATTTGTCAGCAGACAGTCAAGCCTTCTCACAGAGTGAAATTAAGCCAAAAAAAACAACAGAAGAGACTGCATTGGCAAGAGCAGGAAACTGGCCACATCACAACTGTCTTTCTTGAAGGGTTTCCCAGGTTCAAATGCTGCAAGACAGAAGATGAGCCAGTGTGGTGTACCAGAGATAGAAACTAGCAAAAGCCCTTGCAAGAGAAGCCTTGAGTGGAGGCAGTGGATGGGCCTCCTTGGGCCCAGAGCTCATCAAAAGGAAAAGCTTTGGGGACTTCCGATGAAGGGACTTTGTAATTTGTTTCACTCTAGTTAGAGAAACGGATATTGGTTTAATTATGTAATAGAAATTAGGTTATAGCAAAACTCCTCTTAATTTATTCTACTGAATTGCTGCCCCATTGGGAATAGAGTCCTGAACAGCCAAGCTTCAGGTAGCCACAGAAGAAGCTGGATACAATCACACAGATAATGCAGGTGCTCTACAGGAAAATCTCAGCTAAAGAGAAGATCAGAGGTGCTAAAGATTTCTTTATTAAAATATATGCACTTGATCACACAAATGTTTGAGAGATTTTCACAATGACTGTCTGGGTCCAAGAAAGGGGAGAAGGTAGTCAGATGTAGCACTTACCAGATTATACAGAGATTCAGGACTGAGAATTTGACACAGGTCATGTTAAGAGGCCGTGAAAAGACTAAACAATACACAGGTAACATTCAGCAGTGAGAAAAGGAATATTAAGTTCTGGCAGAAAACTCTACAGAGTCCAACTTGTGATGTGACAGCCTGTGCCTGAGTCAGAACATTTCTAAGGCTTAAGGAACAGCCCTTTGCTTCACAGAAAAGTATGCAGAAGCATCTTGGCACTGCCAAAAAAAATAATCAAGTAACCTTGGGGAAAATGGGACAGTACATGATGAGCAATCAGAGCACTTAACCAGCTGAGAAACCACACTGTCCTTTCCACCTACCTTCAGACATGCAGAGAAAAGGCAGCCAACCAATCTGAGTGCACTCACAGCATCGCCATGCCACATCATACCAACTTTCTAGCTAATCAAATATTCCCCAGTGATTCTGGAAGAGGAATAATAATAAAATACTGGGCTTATGTTCTGTTACCACACTTGTTAGGAAGTCAGGTAGCAGCTTCCTCCAAGGGTCTCTGGGCACACAGCCTACACATGCAAAGGAAGGGGAGCACTCTCTTTTCCTCCTTCTATTGCCAGGGCACACATTAAATGCAGTCCTTTAATTAAGCCAAGAAGCCTCATCTTATTCCCTTACAGTCTAATTCCTTAATATGTGCTCTGCAGTCTTTGACATGCTTGGGTGCCTTGACAAAAGGGAAGAGCAAAGGAGGGAAATTTCGAGCTTTAAGCAAAGGAACCAATAAATGATGTTCAGTGACAGACACTGCTGAGTTTGCAAGGAAAAAAGTACAGCCTAGTGGATAAAGCAAGCAAGGTCAGAAGTGTAGCATTGTCCCCAGCTTTGCTACTGGCTCACGATGTGGTTACAGAGCACCTCACCTTCTTCAGCTATTAGAGGAGAGCAATAATGCTAACTTACCCCAGGGCAGCATAGAGATGAGAGACTAGTCTTTGGAGAGTGCTTTGAGATCTTGAAATGAAAGTTGTTAAAACACAATGTCACTTTTCTACAGAGTATCATATAGATTAATTTTAATAGGAACATGTATGTATATTGCCTTTGTGTGGTACATCCATAGCATGCCAGGATCTGTTTAGATCCGTATTATATTCCAGTTAGGTTAGAAGGGAGATTTAACAGTAGTAGCACAATAGGAACAAATTAAATCCCCAGACTTTTCTTCATCACTAAATCTTCCTCTGAAATTCCTATTTATTGCATTTCCCCTGCAGCAACAAAGCCACAGCAGCAGTAGCTATTACTGCTCCCATATACAAACCATATTAGACAGCATTTACAGTATTAACTGTCAAATATCCTTCCTCCCTACCACTCACTCCTTAATATACACCTGCTGATGTGGGAAAAATTAAGATTTGAGTATTGGGAAAGGGGGCATCTCTCCAGGCAGGTATACTATCTGCAGGGCACATAGGGAAGAAACTCAGAACTCTTAAGGAAAGATAGAAGGTCAAAACAAAGTATTTTCTGTGGAAATTGCTGTGCTTGAATTTCCTAAGGTATTTTTCTTCCACACTGCTACCAACTGCCTCTTTCGAATGATGTGAAAAGGTGTGATTTTTATTTGTATTTCTACAAGAAACTGATTGCTCAAATAACACACAATTAAAAACGTGGGTTTTTTTTGGTTTGCAGCAAAACCCATTTTATGTTTACATAATAGCTTTCAGCTAGGATCTCAAAATCATTTCCAGATAGTAAGAAGGTTTCAGCCTCTTAGGATCAGCACAATATAGCAAAATGCTGCAGTCCCTTTCTGTCAGGAGGACAACTGAAGCACAAATACGTTGTGCTAGCAAGCTATGGTCACATAGGATGATGGCAAGGTTTAGGAGTGGAATCGGAGTCTCCGGACTCCAAGAGCCATAAAAAAAACATGACCAAATCCTCATTTTCCACATGTTTAGCCCTGTCCGCTGCCATAAATATGCCAACTCCAATGCAAGCACAGCTTGTCTTGGGCACTCACCTTGAAATACACCTCCTGCTTCCCACATGCCCTCACGTACTGTGCAAGTACACATCTGCCCTACTTCGTGCACAACCACTTGCTAAGAGCTTCCCTGTGCCAAGTGAAGGCACCGAACAGCTACAACATCACCTACAGCAGTGAAAGTTGGAAAGGACCATCGCTCGCCTTGGACCACAGGAAAAATAAGTCCTGTACCACTGCAAGGACCATACAGCAAAAGGAAGACCAAGCCGAAGCCCAGCTTAGCTCCAGCTCACGGTGGCTCTTACTGCCTATCAAAGGGGGAGAAAAGAATGATCCGCATTACTCAGCAGCTCTGTAAGAGACATGTATGAACTCTGTTTTTCATGGGTGATTTATTTTAGAGTCTTGTTGAGCTCTTTCTTGTATAACAAAATGCTAAAGCAGTTTGTTAAAAAGGATAACCAGACTGTATCCTGGCATCAAGTGGAGCTGTTCACGTGGGCACACAGTAACTGCATCAGGCCACCCGATCTAAGTGGTGTCACTTTGAAGTCCCTTTTGCAGTGATGCAGATGACCATGCACAGCACAAGGCAGTAAGGGCTCAGAATCCATCCCCGAGCCACATTCCCTCAAGATACAAAAAATCTGCTGTCAACCATTGAGAAACTTCTCACATTTCAAACTACCAGAAAAAAGGGAGCCTGACTAGTGACTTGCAGTCTTTTATGTGCCCCTCCTTTCACATACACAAGACCACATGGAAATAGTCAGGAAAATGCTGATACCTGCAAAAGACAAAGCTTCTGCTTGTGAATGCACATACTGAAAGACACCTCTAGTTGTGCTAACAGCTTTTGCGCTCTCCCAAATTGCTTCTGCAAATGCAATTGTGCATTTTCTGTCAAGGCACAAAGAAATAAGTTTGATTTTTGTGGCCGTTTCTTAATAACGAAGAGGGATTAGCATCAGCCTTTAATACAAAATGAGGGTCCACTTCATCATCACAGTCAATTCCACCCCAAGACTATGGAACATAAGCAGCCACCTGCCCTCAAATCCATTGATCTAGTTCCTACATCTTAATGAGAAACTAGACCAGGGTGGGAAGGGGGAGGGAAAGCAAAGGCATAAGGTCAGAAACTATGTCAAGTAGGCATTATTTCAGGGGACCCTTCTACTGCACTGGGAATTTATTGTTTTAACTGTTTCACTGCTGTCATTTCTAGAGCATGCATGCTGGGCCACTCTTCCTCAGGGTGGATAAAATAGAATAGCATGAACTAAAATGGGTGATCTAATATTTACCATCTCAACCACCTACCAGATAACTTCAGTTTCATCGTTATTTTCATCCTAGGTATAATACAGAGGAAGGAACTTCAAGCACTAGATTCAGCTGAATGGAGGGTAAATATGTGACACAAACTGTTACAAAGGTGCAGGTGTAGACAGAAGTCGATGTTCTTGTTAAAACTGGATGAATGAACAGTTTAATTCTACTAGTAGCTATCAGCATTTGAAATCATTCCAAAAATAGGTGTAAAGAAAGTTTTTTAAATGAACTATTCATTTAGAAATTACATTTTCTTCTAAATTTTAGTAAAAAAACACTTTTAAATTTATAAAGCAAGGCTTGAAGGAATTTCCACCTATGTATGATGCTATTAAACTTGTTTATTTTGCTCATCAGAACATCTTTTTTTATGGAAGTTTTTCATTGGTTTTGTGGGTTTTATTTCCTAAAAAAAAGCTGACAGTCAAATGACCAGGACAAGACTGCAGGTTACTGTGACAGAGACAGAAGCAGCAGCTTTGCTGACTGGGAAGCCAGAGCCTGACCATAAAGCCTTTGCATGAGGAGCCAGCCAGCAGAAGAGAGCACCTTCCTTTGGGATCAAAAGCTGATGCAGTACCTTGAGATGCTGACCCTGTGCTCCAGACCTGGCATGGGCTGCAGACCTTTCACCCACTACTGGTGCCATCCCTGACTTTGGAAAAAAAAAAATCCCTGTGCTTAAATGCATTTGTTGAAAAAAAAAACCCCACCAACAAAAGAGGTGTTTTCAATTTCCTGTAGCTAAATGTCACTGACAATATGACAATAGTAAGTTTAAAAAAATGCTTCATGAAGTCCAGCATGGGGACTTCATCTCAGTGAAGAAGCCACCTGGGGAGATGATCAGCAGTTTAACCACAGCCTCAGGAAATCCTCTCCAGATCCTATAATTTTAGAAGGTACACTTCAGCTTGCAAGAAACAGAAAATACTGAAGCCTCCAAACTTGCAAAGAAACCACCAAAACCACACCCAAAGCTGAGTGCCCGATAGCTACTCACATCTAGGGACAGCACAAGGGGCAGCAGCTGGAAGGTGTGGCTACCCTTGTGCTTACCTCTGGGAATCACCCAGACAGCATCCAGCCACTCTAGAGGAAGGTGGTGGCTGGCTCCAGCTGTGCCAGGTAGCTACTGCCCCAAGGCAATAAACCAACCCCTTTTTCTCCATGTTGCCAATGATAGCAAATCAAAAAGAAGAGGTATCACAGCAGGGAAGAGGATCCAGCATTGCCATGCTCACTTTTACAGGACAGGTGGAGATACCCCCAGGGACAGCTGAAAAGGGGGTGGAGGGCATTAAGCTATGAGGGTACAGCTACAAGTCACAGCGTGGATATTGCCCTAGTTCTGGTGTGGTTCCAGCTCTAGTATGCTCAGTTTTGAGTGGCTATATTTTACATATTCCTGCAAAGAATTTTTTCATTACCTGTGTCCATTCCCTATCCCAGTCATGCAGCACTTGACATTGCAGCGTGGCCAGCATGACAAGTCACACCAACTCCTCCAAGGTAGCTTTCTTGCTGTTTTTTAATCCATGTACATTCCCTATCACAGTGATGAGCACTTCACAAAGAGCAATAAATAGAATCTAAGGATTTTGACATAGCTAGTTTAACAGGCACTTTTCAAGGACAAGGAACACCAAAATGTTCAGGAAATTGCCAGTATCTGAAAACCTAATATAATTCTCTAAAACAGAACCTGATGCAAGATGGACAAGGCATGTATTTTTGAGAGCCATTATCACCCACAAATCCTTTCTTTTGACCTAGAGGAGGATACTGGGCTAATAATTCTTTTATAAAATATGCTTTCACCAACAGACTTTTTTCTTTTGCCAATTTCAAAGCCATTACAGGTACATCGAAGTTGCTTCCAGAAATTACTAGTTTACACTGAAGGATTACTGATTCTAAGAATCAGTTTACACTGATTCTTAAACTGAATTACTATTTTAATAATTTTTTAAGCATCACTGACTCTATGAGCCAACAAAAAGAAATTAAATGCTTTATAAAATATTAAAAATCTTGTAAAGTTGCACAACAAAGACATCTTGACTTAAGCAACAGTTGACATTGCTCAGTGACAATGAAGTATTTATTCATCCTTAAAACACGGATATCAAGGGCTGAACTTGGGACAAACAAGCAGTGATATTTTCTAAAGCATCACTCAAAGCACAGTACTAATCTAACTTGGAACTAAGTACTAATGTACTTGAGACAACAAAGCAAAGCATCAGCCACACATTCTGCAGCTGTTTAAACTGCTTTCATAGATGTTCTGTCAGGCTTCTCTTGGGAGAGTTTCAGAGACAGGAGTAAAATTAAGGATTTAAAACTGGCTTGTGTGTAGGAAAATTCCTCTCTGAGGTGCCAGGTGATGCTGATACACCAGCTGAAATAAACAACTTCCACTCCTCATTGCAGAGGAAAAAAAAGATAACAATGACAAAAAAGCATCTGTCTGTAATATGTTTATCCCTTTACTGCTCCACACACTGATCAGCAGTGCAGCGATTCATGGTGTTACCTCTGAAATTATAGTAGCCAGGCACCAGACTTAGGTGTTGCCAGACAGATCCTGAAGCCTCCACAAGCTATGGTTCTAGGCTGCCTGCAGACCCGGGTACAAGCTGCTGACTCATTCTGATAATATTGATCTGTGACTTCCTTTAGAAAACAAGAGTGTGAAACTGGAAAACAAATATGATCCAGCTCAATTAAAGCCCCAGGAAATAAATAACTAAGGAGCTCATAAACTGCACTCTACCCATGCAATAAACACATTATCCTTATCAAGTGGGAAGAAATACTTATCATCACAGCTCAGCAACCCTGAAGGTGACCTGTAAAGGAACAGCCAGTTTGGTTTTGAGCACTTTTATTGTTTTAAGAACTATGACAGGATTATTTTTAAATATATTTGCATTTTACAAGGTATTTTCCTGCTTGAATCTTATATGTGAAGTCTTAGTATTTTCTGAAAGATGTTACAATGACTCGAAAAACCATGAAATGGTATTTATCACAAATCTAAAGCCAGGGAAATGGTAGAGTGATCAGTGGAAGAGGTTGTAACCAGGCTATTGAGAAGTTTGGGGTTCTGGGGGTTTGTGGTTATGGTATTTGGGTTCAGGTGTGCAAAGGAGGTCGCTCGCTTGTTAACAGACTGTCTGATAGCAGAATTATACAGCATTTGAAGGAAAGCAAGCCACTTCTAAAGATTCTGCATCCTTCCCCATTCAGGTATATACATCAGCTAATATGCTGCTAGCCCCCTGGATCCTGTACTTGGTCCTGACACAGGCTGAACTCTGGACACTCACCAGGGTCCTTATAGTAGATCAGACTTTCCATTTCTCATAGTTTCATAACTAGTCCAGACTATTGCAGGTAAGCTTGAACATTCTAACATATGTGAATTGTCAGTGGTCCCAAAGGTTAGGAGGACAGTAAAAAAGCAGCACTGAACAGAAACACACATCTCTACTCTGAAGGTGACAGAGCACTGGAACAGGCTGCCCAGAGAGGTTGTGGAGTCTCTTTCTCTGGAGATTTTCAAAACCCACCTGGTCACGTTCCTATGTGGCCTGCCCTAGGTGATCCTGCTTTGGCAGGGGGGTTGGACTGGACAGTCTGACGATGTCCCTTCCCACCCCTACCGTTCTGTGAGAGAGATGGTAACAGCCACTGAACATCTACCTCAACATTGCTGACATCAGGAGAGATCAGAGAGAGAAGCCAAAAAGTCTGGTATTACCCAAGACAACGGATATTATATTTTGCTGCTGCAAAACTTGACCAGGTGGCAACAAGAAGCATCTATACTAAAGAATATGATTTGGGCCACTACTACTTTTCAAATTCTTAATATTTGTTTCCTTCTGAACACCTGCATTTTGTCTGCAGTGCTGGAAGCACCCTCAGACCTTAACCAATTGAATGAAGCTTTTTGGTTTCAACCTGTTTAGTGTACCCAGCATTATAACCTTAGGTACTTGTAAGGCAGAGGTTTAAATAAGCTTTCTTTTCTAAACAGCAGTTTGCTAATGACCTTGCTTTCCCCACCAGAGACCTTATACACGGCTCAGAAGTTAGAAGTAAATTCATGAGCACAGCTTTCTAAAAATTGCAGTTGTGTGATATGAACCAAGGGCACCCAATACAGAACAGAAAGAACAATGTTTGGATATAAATCAGGTCATAGCTTGTTCAAAGGCTCTTGTCTTTGTAGGTAAAATTTAAATTTTGAGCAGCAACAGAATAAGTTGAGTTGGGCAGTGAGAAGCAGCAGATATCAAAGGGGTGAAGAAGGCTGGGAGCAAGACAAAGGTTCTCAAGATGTGGTGGATGTCAGCAGGGGCCAACAGAGAAGAAAGGAGCTTTAGAGAACCTCTTTATTAATACACAGACTGCTTTTCCTCCTTAGTACCCTCCTCCTACTCCCATCCTCTGGCATGCAGCACTTCATTTACACTAACCTGAGCCCCCTGAGCTGTCGCTTCCAACCCACTGCAGAAAAGTCTCTGCCTCCAAACTTGCCTTTCCCCACCCCAAACCTCTTTTCACTCTCTCCTGCTTTCCCTGCTGCTACAAAGGGCTTAAGAGGAGGAAAGGGCAGAGCTGTCCATCAGCTCCTCTTACATGATACAGGGCAGAGAAAGGGCAAGATCAGGAGGGGCAGTGTCCCCACAGAGTAGGGATTTCTGCTCCCCTCATGCCAGGAGATGGGCAGGAGCAAAAGTACAATCTGCCATTTACTGCAGTTAGGAGATGTGACATCTCACAGTTGTTGTCCCCTGCCAACTCCCACTGCCCTTTCCCTGGCAGCCCCAACAGCCAGGGCTCTGCTTTAGGGGTGGCTGCTGCTCTGCTTTGGGGCTGGTGGAGCAGACTGCTGGGACAGAGGGGCACCCTGGTGAGAGAGAGGGCTAGGAGCTGTCGCCAGAATGAAGTATGGCAAGGCAGGGGCTGGAGGTGCCTGGCCTGGAAAAGCTCCAAAAGGCACTGGAAAGGAGAGGCAGAGCTCCTCACCATTTCTGCAGGAAACCAGGTCAGCTGCCTTCTCAGCCAGCTGCCTGCTGGTCCTCTGCACTGGGTCAACTCTGTACAGCCTGGTTCAATATGGATTTCATAACACTCCAACTCTGAGGGAAGCGTTGCTCTGCAAAGTACTCCACAGTGCCGGGTGGGACTGAGGCCAGGCACAGACCACCACGTGCACTCCAACCAACAGACTCAAGAAGTAACAAATTGTGAAAGAGTGCCAAATAGGAGGCAACTCCATAATGGGACTACACAGTGCAGGAGATAAACGGGCAGCATGTTAAAAGAGAATAAATCCAACAAACCCCAGCTGGATTATGAGTAACCTATTAGAAAACAGCTATCAGCTGTTCTAATTCAGTCTGGCCAAATAGCACTGGAAAGCAATTCCTCCTTGAGAAACAGATATGTAGGCAGACAGAGCTTGCTTTGAGGAATGAAAACACAAGAAAGGGTAGAAAGAAGATAGTCAACTTTTCCAGAAGCTTCTCCCAATTCTTTGTGTTGAGAGAGAAAATACCAAGTGCTGTATTCCAGAGCTGGTAGCCAGGGATCAACTGTCATCTTGTCATGATCACAGAGGAGCTGGCATCAGCCATGAAGTCACATTGGCTTTTAACTGCTCCTTTTTCTAGCTCCATAATTTGACTACTTTTTTTTTATGAAATTGCACAAAGTGTCCAAACAAAAAGTGACTCAGTTTCCCTCACTAACTACTGGCACACTCCACAATGGAACCCAAAAGACAGACATTCCTGCTGATGGTGAAATTACATCTAAGGAATCAGGCAAAAAGAACCATGTAGTATGTTCCTCACCATTTTTTCCTGCACTGTTTGGTAGGCCATTCTCTGCTTAGCTAAAGCCACTAATCTTAGGAAGTTTACATTTTCCTTTTTGTCCAGCAAATTGAGCTGACCTTTTGCTGAGGTATGTAGAGGCCAACTTGAGAGTTCAAAGCCACAGTGGTTGAAAAATCCAAGAGTAAGGTTACAAGATGCGTTACACTGTGCACTAAGGTGCAAAATCTACAGTCTCCGGATGTTTGGGGGAAAAAAAAAAAAAAAGAAACAAAGGCAAACCAAAACCCTGGAAAACAAATTTAAAAATGCCTGCTTCATTCTAGGAGTTCATATAAACTGGGAGAGTTTCCTACCTTCCCTCGCCTATATTTAAAGCAGAGAAGTTGGAAGGGGAGTGCAATGGGTTTGGAAGGCTCTCAGCAGGTCTGGAAGGCATATGCTTGGGAGGGCCCACAACCCATTTCTAAACCAGCAAAATCCCTACCCAGCCCTTCCCACTTGGTTCATCTGCCTGTTTCCTGTAGTTAATTTCATTGAGGAGAAGGGTCTCCTATGGCCTTTAAAGCTCAGGTCAAACAGTGCAACAGAAACACATTGTCACCCCCAAAGGGGAGTGGAATGAAGCGTCTTAGTCACAGGACAGGAAAGAAAAGCACAGGCTGGGGCAGGCAGGGCAGCCCGTGGACATGGTGATTATTAGTAACATGCTGGCTCAGCTGCCCTGAACTGGTACTGGCCACCTGGCCTGCCCAAAGTTGGGCAAGTAGAGAGACTAAGCGAAAAACAGGGGATTTAACACTTCCTTCCCTTGGAGAAAAAGATCAGTGGTGAAAAATTACATCTCTACATGCCCTTTCACTGCAGCCCATTCCTCCTGGCTTTCCTCTAGTGCATACATGTGTCAGCTTGAGCCCCATCTGCTACACCCTGCTGAAGGTTCAGACTTCTGTCCATGCTGCTTTTCCCAAAATGGGAAAAGGGGGTGGAACAGTGAGAAAAAGCAAGTGCTTGCAAAGTGAGCTAAGCTAAGAGATGCTCCACTGCAAGTGGGCCAGGGGTGACCACCTACAGGAAGGGGGGGGAAGTATTGGAAGAGTAGAAGGAAATCAAAGATGATGGGAGAAGACCTAAGTGTGTAAAGACAGAAGCAGCATAAAGAGATGGAACATAGAGGACGAGGAAAAAGGGCAAAGAGACAGTAAAGAAGAGGAATTTTCTACTGAGAGTATGGTGTTCTGCTCCCTGCCTCACTGCATTTACCAGTGAACATCTGTAGTGTGCGTGCAGGTAATTTTTTAATAGGGATGGTATACAGAACACATCTCTTAAAGGACTGAGAACAAGACCAAGAAGTATTCACTGTTTTATATTAGTCCTCTGGATGCCCATGAGCAAATCATCTAACTTCTGTACCTCAACCTTTACATCCTTTGCAGGAAACAAAATTCTGCTACCTCACAAGGAGGTAGTACGCCCAGATTAAACTTTTTCTTCCCAAAGAACCTGGAGGTCACTTCTTAAGTTTCAGAACTTGTTTCAGAACTTGTTTCAGAAGAGAAAAAAAAAAAAGAGTTAACCTGTACTAAAAAAAAATAAAAATCAAGAGACCTACATTTCCCAGAACTAATACCGTTCAGGCCATACCATTAGATGGCCTGAAAAACTGAACAGATTAGCCCTGGGTAATGGTAACAGATGGGATGGCAGGGCACACACATGGCAGAGCAGGCAGGCACCACTTGGTCCACTCTGCTGTTACACTTGTGGTGCTCCAAAGTTGTTCAGCAAGGGGCATTGCCTCCAGTTTGCCTCTCTGGCAGAGTCAGCTTTGCCTGGGAATAGGACAAAGACTGAAGCCCTTTGATGTCAAACAAAAGAGCACGGCTCAAAAACCACTCTAGGACTTCTTATGGTTCTTGTTAAGGGAACTGTAAAGTGAAATCCATTATTGCCAGAAGCAGCAAGGCAACTGGAAAAGCCAGGGAGCAATTAAAGATGACAGTTGGAAAGGGGCAGGGAAGAAGGGAACAAGCCACATCATGGTCAACTGGTCACAAGCACACAAAGAAGAGCCCAAAGTCCCTTCATAAAGGGGACTGCAGACAATTTTACAAGCCAAACCATCTTTTGAGAAGACACTGGTGCCTCTATGTTGCTGGGGCAGCCGTGGAGGAAACAGAATGCCAGGGGAAGGGAGCACATTCTCTCGAGCCAGCACAGCATGGTGACCTGGCAGTACAATGAACCAATATTCAACACAAGCTTTGACACCTCAATTTCTCTCTGCAAACCCTGCACCTTTACCCCAACAGAACAATCGAGCAGAAGCAGCCCTACTAGGGGGCAGATTAATTACTAGCTTCCAGAGGAATCAAGAAGATGATCTTTCACTTGGCCCTGAAACAAGTAAGACTTGCACATCCTATGTCCACAGTGTGTCAACCCCACTGCCTTGTGAGTGCTGTGCACTGATTTTTCCCTTCAGAAGAGGATTTTGTTGTTGTTGCCAGCAGCAGAGCTAGTGCAGTGCCATCTCGTGGTACTTTTGAATGACTCACACTAGGTAAAAAGCCAGTCTGAGGCTTAATGTAGAGGTATGAAAAAGTAGCTCATCACACTGCATTTGTGCCGGAGCCTAAGCAGTAACACCAAGGACCACACGTAAGATGCCAGTGTAGGGGAACAGTAAGACAACCCCCTGCCAAGGGGGTGGCTCAAGGCTGCAGAGATGGCTGGTTACAGAAAGATCTCATTCCCCCCTCATACCAGCTCACCATGCACACACCCAGGCAAATGTAGCCTCCCAGTTCACACAGACATCCCACACAGAACTGGACCAGCACCACAAATTCAAGCAACAACATGAGGTGGAAATACCCAGCAGCATAGGGCAGGCTGTATTTATGTGATGGTAAGCAATGTTCTGCTTGCTGCCCAACTACCACAGAACTGACTGCACAGTTTGGCACTGAAAGCTGTGTCTGATCAGTTCTAATTACAGACCAGGAGCACGTGCAAAAACTGAAAATCTGAAGTCCTAGAACTCCACCTGTACTGGGGAAACCACTTTTTTTAAAAAAAAAAAAAAAAAGACCAGTACCTTCCTTACTGGAAATTCTGAAGATCCAAAGAGTTAATATAAATCAGCTTCAAACAAGGAACAAAGATCCTGCATATAAATATCTCATCAGCACCTAGAAAGACAACTATGCAAAAGCGTAAAGCAGCAGCCTTGTTCATCTTATGAAATTTCATTCAGCAAAAAGTATTTTTAGGTTACAATGGTGATCCCAAAGATTTTCTAGAACTACTATTCCTCCTTCTCAAGATCAACGCTGGATGAATGGGTGCACACGAACGAGGTTTGCACATATGGTTTAGTTATGCTCTGTTCTTTTAAACTCCTGGAATGGTACAAAATCCCAAATTAACACAGCACTAGGGACTTCATTTCACCTTCATACAGAAACATGAATTCTAAGTCTCCCAGACAGCAAACAGACCTCATTGCTACATTTAAGGCAGGTGCCTCACAGGCCTTTACTGCCTTCTATAATGTCCAGTTCTTCTTCAGCAAAAATATACCTGTTATTCAGCACTAACCCTTGTAGCCTCATCCCTTTTGTGGGTCAGCAGACCTCCTTACAGAGGAGAGAAGATATCCTTAACTGGAGCTCTGTGATAAGTCAAGGCAGATAGCAAAGCCTGAAAAGCATAAAAGGTTCTCTTCAGTTTTCTGGGACTAGTCTATTAATTCTACAGAAAATGACAAAGAACATGAACTTATGTCCCCACATTTCTTCCTCTTCCTACATATGCCTACATCATCTTTCTTAGGTAGATGCTACTTTTTTTTGTGCATGCTTCGCACACCCGTGGCTCCAAGCAAGCTTTAGGGACAGGGAGAGTGATTCCACTTGACTCTACAAAAGGCTGTATAGATGCACTGCCTGTCCCTCCATTCTTACACACATTCCTCATTCCTAACCCTTGCTAATATATGCATATACTTATTGCTTCACAGTGTCATAAAAATCCATAAAACACTGTCTGTCAAGACTGATGTAGGTAGCTCATATCTGAAAGCTTGAGAAGACTATAAACATGAAATATAAAATAATGGTAATACTGCTGTAGGATTTAAAAGGAAAATCCTAAACTAACATTTTATGGGAACTTCTAAACAACATTTCAAAAACAGTTCACAAGCTATATTTTTTGTTGTGGCTTCTACAAAAGGGACACAGATGAGAGACAGAGAGCAAGATACTTGGTGGAGGAATGGGATTGACAGAACAACCTCAACTCATATGGGAATACACCTGCACCCCCATACACCCTGTGTGAGGGGTCTGCACGTGTTCTTGAGCTTACCAGATAGAAAACCCTATACCAGTTCTCACATACAACAGGCTTCAAGGGCAAGAATTCCCTGGATTTTATGCTGAGAAGAGATGCAAAGCCTCACGTATCTCAAGGGCGCAAGCAATCAGCAACAAGTTAGAAAAAAATCCATACAGCTTCTGAGCCTCATCAAGTTTGCAGCCCGAGAAGGGAGACGAGAGAGCTGTAATGACTTTCATTACAGTTATTCTCTACTTTATTGAAAACTATAAAAAAATCACCAAAGGGAGAAAGAGGATGGTGGCAAAGATTGCCAGAATTTATGTCAGTCTTAAACAGTGCCTAAATCAGGCTCAGGACTCTTTCAGCTCTCAGCAACAGCCAAAAAAAATCTATAGAGTGCAACAGTAAGTAAAACTCTCTTCTGGATGTACAGCACAGTCTGACCTTTTCTTACACAGTGTCCCTCCATTTACATGAACATACATGTATGCTATATTATCATTTATGCACAGAAATGCCTATCTATGCATGTATATCTGTACTTCAGATTATTTCAAAGCTTTACAGTAACAAACACTGTAAACAGTGAGAATACTATGACATTAAGTGACGCTTATTTCAGCATTGCTCACCAGTTCAGATGTCTCCCTGCAGAAAATATGCATCATGGAGCAGGTTTTGTCAGAAGTTTGTCCTAAGCACAGCTCACTTACACACTCAGCATCCCAGTGACCCACAAGACACAGATTAGCCATCAACAACCTGGACACGGAGACACTCAGAGGATGATGTTCCTCTTCTGCAACCTTAACCAGGCTTTTGCTTGTACCACAGAGGAAGGACATGATGCTGGAGACTGGGCTGTGCCTTGCCTTAGCAGGCTTTGTCCCTTGTGAAGGTTGGAGGATACGGAAAACACCTCAAGAAAATACATCCCTTCATATTTAATAAACACAAAGGAAAAGTGTGGAACAGATATAGCTAAGGAGAAAATTAAATTCATTTATTGTCTGACTGGCAGAGGGTACACATAAGGCTAAACTGAATTTGTGTCCTCCTGGCCCACAGGGATGAAAGTAATGTGTTGGTTCACTGGGAATAAGTGCCTGTAATCCTTTACTGTGGTTCCATTAAACGGGCTTAAAATTTCATTTAATTGGAAACTGTCACATTCTGTTACAGGTCTTTATACCTTGTCCCTCATTCATCTGATTATATATTCCAGGGCAGACCAGTGTGCTGATATGGCAGAACAATACCAACTCAGAGGCCAGCACACACAGACAGACAGACCAATGCCACAAAGCCACTTCCCCCGGCTCACACCACTGCACACTGTGTGAGCTGTGCACCTCTGTAATAATCTGGGCTGGGAAACTAATTCAGAAGGAAAAACAGTATTTTCCCCCACTCTGGGTCCTTACGAAGAGGAATCAGCTCCCTGATCTAGTTTACTGTACAGACACCAGAGATTTTGCACTGGCACCACTGAGGGGGTGGAGAAATAGAAACAAGTGGGCAGGAAACTACAGAGGACTGATAGAAATACACACCTCACAGGACTTCTTCAGTAACAAAACCATGAACTGCATAGTGTCTCTATTCTATATCAAGTAGACTTCATAGCCTACTTCCAAAACTTTATACTATTATATATTCTCTGTATGTTACATGTTAAAGGTCCTTTCGAAGCAATACAAAGAGCTTTTTAAAGTGCTGCTGGGACCGTGTTACTCACTTTTTCAGCTTAAGCACCAGGTGCCTTAGTTACAACTACCCCAACCACAGAGGGCTCAGAGGGAGCCATTAAAACTAGAAGAAAAAAAAAAGACAAAAAAAAGACTTAAAAATAGCTTTCCTGTAACTAAAAATTTCTTAACTCTTATCTCAGACCTTCTGCAAGCTGTAGGAGTTGGTCCCAGTGGGACTAGTGGGTGACTTCTCTTCCCAGTGGCACAAAACTCTTGTCTCAAGCTCCACAAGGCTGCAAGTTATCTGACTTGCACCATATCCTATCATTATGTCCAAAGGATGAAAAACAAAGCAACAACCATTTTAGGCCATGTTAGTAACCCGAAGAAAGAAAAAAAAATACAAGTTCATGTCAGGAGAGGAAACATTGCTCTGCCAGGCTGATTATTTTTCACTTGGTGTCAGATTTTTTTTTAAAGATGCTGGAACACACTCAGAAAAATTCCTGAAAAGAAGCCAGTTGACATACATGTTTAATTGCTATCACATGACTTCTCAGTTTAATATCACCTCTACATCTGTGAGGGGACTTCCATAAGTATCTCATCCACAACTGCTGCCAAGAAACATTGAAAGAGTAATTTTCTCTGTTTATGTAGGTCCTACCTTGTGTTATCTTTGCCAGCTTCAAAACAAGCGGAGGGAGCATCTGTTAACTGATAAAAACCAATTCCCAAGGCAGAGATGATGCTATCCAACATTGTGCAGGTGTTTCAATAATGCACTAAAGCCAGGTTAATTTTACACCTCTTGGAAACAATGGGCTATGGAAAATAATTTAAATGACACTTGCCTAACGTGTTCCTATCCCACAAATATTCCGTAGCATAATGGAAAAAAGAAATGTTATTTATATCCCTTGACGTTCACAAATATGAGAAAATATAAAACCTCAAAAATAAGTAGTAAAGCAAAATCTTAAGTTCTTTCAAAATCTTAATTCATGCCAAAAACCTGACTTCACTTTACACTAGCTCTTTTGTGGTTGTACAGGTGTTTCNAGCCCAGGATGGGACTGACCTTCTGGGCTGCAAGCACACACTGGCTGCTCATGTCCAGCTTCTCCTCTACCAGCATGCCCAAGACCTTTTCCATAGGGCTGAAAAAGCTTAAAAAAAAAGGTTTCAAAGCTTCCTTTACATTCAAGAGCCAGAATTTCACCAGTGCCCACAAAGCTTGTATTTAGAGTTTTTTCTTTTAGCTGTCCAGCCATAATCTGAATTTCAGTCTGAAGTGCTGCATCTTACCATCACTGCATATTACATTCATGTAGGTAAGGAATCAGACTGAAGAATATGCTAGAAATCTTACCCTAGGATTAAACTGACTCTTATTTTCGATCTTTCAAGATTGTGTTGCTTGCAGGGGGAAAAGCAGCCCATGCTCCTGTCTCTTGGCTTTTCCCCCTTTGAAGAGCTGGCAAACACAGCTCTATTTCCCTGTTCTTCCAAAGCCTTAGATGCCAACATAGTGCAGTTTGGTTTCTGCTATGTCCGTACATAAGTATTGCTGATCTAACTAGCTGTCCCTCGGACTTCTGAGTGCCTGTGATAGTAAAAGAGCAATGAAAACTTGAATGGAAAACGCAATACTTTTTGTTAGAACAACTGATAGAAATAGCAAGATGCAGTCAGGCATGCAACCGTTCTCTGAGGTAGAAACATGACCTCTTCTAAAGATACAACCTCTTCCCACAAGACTTAATGCAATTGTATCCTGAAAACATCATACCTAAAACAACATTATCAGGAGTATTTGGGTGCTGTGCATAGATGGTTAAACACTTGCTTCTGCCTTGGTACTTGCAGCTACACTTCTCCAGCTTCCCTTTAGGGATGTTTTCAATGAAATGGCAAGTCCTACAGTGAAACATGAAAGCAGCAAAACTCTGATCTCTTCTTGGTGTACTGCTGGAAGCTTTCACAGAGGATGCTTCCCACTGTCACACTTCATGTACTGCATCTACATGATAGACTACATTTCTTTCTCACGGGCTTATAACTGGGCTCTATCTGCTGCAATACATTAAACAACTGAAGCTTTTTTGCCACATCCCAATGAGCTTTGAGATTGTACAGCTCCCTCTGAACACAGGACAAGGTTTATCACACCACCCATCCAATTCATAAGCAGAGCTGTAGCTTCAGCTTGAAGTTGGTGCTGTCCTGGAAATTACAGAGTATTTAAGTTCTTCAGTCTTTGAGTTCACTCAGAAGAAATGAGTGCATTATCACCAAACACTTTCTATTAAAAAATATGAACATACCTCAAATATTATTTTTAAGTCTGCTACTATGGTAAATAGTAGCAAATTTAGCTCTGCAGCTCTACATCTCACCAGCATCCCAGAGAGCTCTGTTTATGTGCCTGATTTGGTACCTACAATTCGGAAGCAGGCCTAGATCAAAATACAGAGTTTGAACCTAAGGCATATACATAGAGGCAAACTTCTTAAAAATTACTCCAATGTCAGAAAATTAAACTGAACCAACTAGATGAATATTTAAAATTACTTAGTGCTAGACATGTATGTCTAACTGGGTCTGCTCAGAAAATAAATACAGTTTATGGACTTCCTCATATATATTCACTCAGCAGACTGGAATCCTGCTTCAGGATCAGCTTCTTTTCATTCTGCTCATCTTCCCTCAGTTATGCTCAATCTACACTTCTGCATTATTTACAGGACCTTCATTTACATAGTATTTAAGTACCTTATAATTTATAACATCAATCAGGGAAGCAACATTTATCCCAATTATAGAGATAACAGCTGAGGTGCTGCAGTTACATGGCGTGCACACAGCCATATCAGCAGGCGTCAGTGATGAAATCTGGAACTCAAGACTAAAATCAGGCTGCACACTGCCTCTCCACTTCCATCTCTTTCATTTCTATGGTCCAGCTTCTCTAGTTTCTATTCTGACTATCAGCAAAGTATGTTATCAGCATGGTTTCAAATGCAGTGGATCTGACAGTAATATCTGGTCAGATTGTCAAGTGATACTGATTGACACTTATCTCTGGCCTGGATGCAAGCTTGTCCTGGTTTGAGAGAGAACATAGAACTAATTCTGTTCACTGATTTTACTTTTCAGCTCAGTTCTGCTGACTGACTGCATTGTCTGAAGTCAGCAGCCTGTTCTCACAGACAGTGGCTGCTGCTGGCACTGATAACACCCCGTGGTTAGAGACAGTACCAGTGACTGGTGTGCAGGGCAAGGCCACTGCTGGATCTTGTGCACCACACTGGGGGTGCAGAAAGTGAAAGGCTGCACCTGCAGGGAGGAGCGGACAGGGCAGGTGACCCCATCCCATATATGCCATATTTGGTATAAAGCAGAGGGATCCAAAGGGTCTATCTCTCTAGGGGCTCCCAGGCTCTTCTCTCCTCTTGGACTGCTTTGCCAGCTTTGCTCAGGTCCTCTTTCAGTTCCTTCCTCAGAGCATCCAAAGAGGACTCTGTCCCTTCTGCCTTCAATCCCAATCAGTGTGTTCCCAAATCCAGTACCAGAATCCAGCTCCTGAACCCAGCTCCCATCTGCTACAGGGCCCAGTCTGGGACCCCCCCTCTGGTGCCTGCTCCACACCATCAGTGGTGACAGTGATGTAATTACCATCAGGGGGTTGGGTTCAATACTGGATTTGTATACATTTGTACATGTTCCATTATTATTATTTTCATTTAAGCTGTTCTAGTTTCCTTTTCTAATCACTAGGTTTCTCTCCCTTCTTCCCTTTGTCTTCCTCCCTGGGGAGGCAGGGGGGTTAACAGAGTGTCTGTTACAGGACTAAGGGTCAGCCCTGACCCTAAACCATGACAAAACTAAAGACAGAGATGAAAGTTCTTCATCCTTGAAAACTAAATAAAAAGATGGAAGTAGCAGCTGACCCTATATTTCTACTATACATCATCTCTATATACACCAATATCATCTACTATATACATCACTATCTCTATTCATCAAAAGGTCAAAACCTATCCCACTGAAAAATGAGGAACAGGAACCCTCTTCCAGAACAGTGAGATTGCTGCACTGGTTTGCTAGAGCCACAGAGGAGAAAGCAAGGAGCCAGAGGCAGATTCCCCACTGCCAGACCCGTGTGTTGGCAGAGGAACTGACCTTTTCTAAGTCTTATCATAAGGAATGTGCCAGGGACACAAGATGTTGAAGTGGCTTCTGAAGCAAAAGAGCTCCAGAGCAGCTTCCAGGGCTACCCTAAATACTGGCAGGTGACAAAGTCATCTTCTCTGCTTTTTCCTGGTTGAGGCTTGTGTGCTGACCCCTTCCATTTCACAAGGGCCTTTGGTATGATTGGAGTTGGTTCCTGGCACTGCATCACCTACTTCCAGGAGCAGCAAACACAAGCACCACAGAAGACTGCAATACCTACAGCACGGACATGGAAGTGAGTGTTCCCTCTTGTAGGGAGCATTAGTGAGCATGAACAGGGAGTGGGACTGCAGCAGAGCAACAGAGTAAAATGAGATTTTATCCAGAGAAATACCCCAAGCCCCTGCAGGTTGAAGTAGCTTCGAGACACGAAGCAAATCCCTTGTGCCTCCCAGATATTGTGCAAATGGAGATGTGATGTGAAGCATGTAGCTTTTGGGGGTTTGTTAAAAAATAAACCAATTAATCAAGCAATCCACTCCTAGGTACTTCCTAGGAATGTTTCCAGTGCTTGTTACATTGCCCCTCTTGGCATGGATGAGACCCCCTCTAGGCACCACATAAGAGTAGCATCTAGATGGACATGCTAGCAGCTCAGCTTTGAGCAGGGAGAACCAGCTGAGAAGCAGAACTGCTCCAGCACACAAGTGATGTCAGAGTGGATAGGGTGGCTCTCTGTGATCAGAAGTCAGACTCATTTCCTTACTGCTTTTTAAGCAGAGGCTTGAATGGAGCAGAGTAGTTGTCAGCTCTCCATCAGGCAAGATTTACACCACTTTCAATACTGTCAGATAAAAGATAAACTAATTTCCTTCCTCTTCTTTATTCCTACTGACTCTCTTGCCTTCTCCTGCACTTTGACATCCCATCCTTTGCAACCAATTTGCACTTCCTTCACTGATTATTTTTAGTCTGTACTACCAAATCTGTCTTTCCTTCTCTCTGCTTTGCACTCTCCATTGCCCTGTCACTCCACATACTCACTGGCCTTTGCTAATGTCCTTTGCTGTCCTTCCCTCAGCACTTAAGGCTGCCCAGAGAGGTTGTGGAGTTTCCTTCTCTAGAGACTTTCAAGACCCACCTGGATCTGTTCCTGCCCTAGGTGTTCCTGCACTGGCAGGAGGGTTGGACTTGGTGATCTCCAGAGGTCCCTTCCAACCCCTACCATTCTGTGATTCCATAATCACTGCTCACCCCTACACTAAAAGACAAGTCTCTTCCTCTCCTGTGCTTCCAGTGGTCCTCTATGAGAGCCTGTTAAAAGTGAAGCATGATTACTTATCTGAGCAAATTCTTACCATGCTATATTATGAAAACAACCTGGGCAACCTTTGGCAGGTCCATCCCATGGGCAGGAGTCATCTCTCATTCACTGATGTGATGAACAGTGCAGAGTGACCCAGATGTAGGTAACACTTGAAGGCCTGCTACTCCCCCAGTGTTTCATGTACTTCTGTAATGCCAGAAGACATCAGCTAATCTACCTGTCTGGAAAGCAGGGTCTTTACACTGTTCTGATCAATCTCTGAGGCAAAAAGCAAGAATTTCATCTCTGTTTCAGAATAACTCTTATTTTGCATTAATAACAACATTTGGTGCTCTGTAGCCCTTAGGTAGCTAGGCCTTCCAACTACTTCTCACCTCTAGTCTGTCAGGCAGGAGTGTTATTTCAATTTTAACTTTAGAGTCAGTCAGAGATGGCAACTGAGCTGGTAAGAGCCACTGGAAAAACTGTCAGGAATGGGGAGAAGCCAGGAGGCCCTGATTCCCAAAACCATTATTCCATCCAACTCTCTGGGAAGATGATGGCACTAATAGCATCTTATTAGCATATGTGTAGGAAAGCTCAGTAGGAGGTACAGTTTGCTATCCTCCCCTGGGGAAAGACAAGGAGGTGACCTAGAACAGGGATCTAAGGGCTCTGACAGGCCTGATATACTGCTATCAGCATAAGTGAAGGGGAAGACTGAGGGCAAACCCATCCAAGGGATGAAGAGACCCAAGCTGAATTTCTGCACTAAGCCCCGAAGTCGAAATGCTGCAGAGCATCCATCACACAGACATGGAAGGCAGTGGGAGACAGGCTAGCTCAGGTCTAGGTGTTAGCAGGCTCTTTAGCACAGGTGCAGTGCCCTGAGGAGGTGCTTCTGCTGCCTCCAGCAGGGTGACACGCTGGGATTTTCCTGTGCTGTACCACACGGAACACATAGCGTTGGTATTGCTGTGAGGACTCTGCACCATAACCCCAGCAGGCCATGTACACAATCTTGGACCCAGGCTGGTGCTGTATTATCTTCACTACCTTAAAACTAAGTCCTAGGGAAAGGTAAAAAAAATCATCCTAAACCAAATCCCTGGAGGCTCCGTTACCTTTCCAGAACATCTGGTTGTTCATACATGCTATTACAGCTTGCTGGGAAGTAATGTTAAAAAATTATGTTTTAAAAAGGAAGCCTTTTAACTCAACATTACTCAGACTGTAAAAAAGCCCTACTGAAACATGTTTTTAAATAGACAATTATATTTTCAACAAAAAACAATGTGGAAAGCATTCACTTGTACTGAAGAAAAAATAAAAATAAGGGTTTTTTTGAAAAATAAATGCTAAAGAATTTTCATTCTAGTTTTCATATCTCTAGTTTGGAAGGTTTTAGCAGTTTTAGCTACCCGAAGATCAGCACCCAAAACCGTTTTTACCTGAACACTATAAAAGAATTGCTGGGAATTACCACCATTCTCCTCTCAAAACAAGCATTTATTTTTTTGGCCAGGAGTTGCAGTTAAAAAACTAAGTAATAATTAAAATAAAACTAACAACAAAAAAATCAAATCATTCGCCAATCATTCTTATTAATCATACCTGGAGCAGTTCTAACTTGATTCATTTATACAAGCCTCTCCAGTTCACGTTTTCTCTTGTACATGACACCATACTACCCACTTGTTTTATTCATGCAAACAAGTTTTGTTCTACTACACTAACAGAAAAAATGAATAAACACAATTGCATTCTGCCTTGCACATCCAAGTAACTATTAGCTAACCTCTTTCTGGTAACTCCCATGTCTTTCTACAACAGAGAAAACAGCCATCTTGTATTTCAGAACAAACGTTTGTTTTAAGATATAATCCAGTTGTAAAAAAACCTTTTAATTCAGTAGGAACTCCAAAGCAGGCAAGGAACACTGATGCTCTTTGCACAGATACTTTTCTGTCTGCAGATCCATCCCGTCTCATAGCCAATGACTTGGGTGGAACTGAACAACAAAAACCTGGTATCAGATTTTTTTTTTTGAGTAATACAGGTTTGTTTTCAAAAAGGTAATCTTAGAAGTGCATTTCACACAAAATCAGCTTAGATATGGGATTTTGAAGGCCATGGCAGAAGAATTTTTGTTATTCCGGTGTATTCTTTTTTTTCCTCCTTGTTCATCTAGCGCTACCGCAAGTTGCCAGATTGAAAGCTCTAGAGGCATAAGTCCTATTTATTCACAAAATAGGTCAAAAATAGTCATTGAAGCAAACACTTTCCCACACACACATCACAGCAAAGAAGGCACTGTAGTTTGCGCAGATTCAGTGATGTCTGTTTCCTGTTCTCAGCTGTGAGCAAAGTTATTTGTTGTGTTTAACTGTGCTATGGACATCCAGAGGTCAAATCTTTAAAGAGGCATCACACTGTAAAAATTTTTCATTAATTTATGACCTGATGAAGTACCCTGAGCATCAAACGCCCCTGGGAAGATGGGAGACGTACCCAGACATTTAATTCCAAACCCATCTGCAGTCTGAGTTGAGGGTTTTGCACAAAACAGGTACACATGCAAACAAGAAGATATCCTACTCCTCTTTCTGGTGTACACAGCTTAACAAAGCAGAAGAAACATCATTATCATCTAGGACCCACGTTCCTCCATGAGTATTCCCAAGCATTAATAGCATCCTCAGCCTGCAGTTGACAGTGGAGAGAAGCCTTCATTAGAAGGCATTCACATCGATCTGTGCTCAGAACACATGTGGTTCAACACAAAAATACCACCCTGCTCACCTAGCATTTCTGCACTGCCCCGTTCTCTCTGTGTATACATACTGACATTCAGCAACTGTAAATCAGTGAAGTCACAGCAGGAAGCATTACAGTCACAGTGGGAAAGAAGTCAGCTCTGTTTTTAAGAAAGATTATCTGACCAAAAAAAAAGAAAATCTACTGGCAATAAAGAAATTAAAATAGAATTGATAGCACACCAGAAACTAGTATTTTCCATCAAAGAGTATGTGTGTCAGAAATGGAGGCACCTTCTCTACCAAGACCACATCAGTAACAAACACTATCTCTAGGATGACAAAAATGCAAGGCAGCTTTCTGTCCCCCATGAGGCAAACTGGGCCTTAGCAACCTCGCAGGCAGTGAGGTAGGTATCAGAGCAGCATGAGATTGCTCTGTGCTGCTCTCCTCCTCCCCCCCACACTGGGCAAGCTGTGTTGTGTTCAGAGACCAGGGGAAAGCCAGAAAGATCTCTTCTTATAAAGGCCCAGAAACAGTTTACAATGAATAGGCTTGAATGAGGCACATAATTTTTTATGTAATTCCTTGTGCATGTCTCTTTTAAGACCACTAAGTGGAAGTCCTGCCAAAAACTTTCAGACAGATGAGATGCTTTCTAGCTGCAAAGAAGTGAAAAGATGGATGATGCCTTCATGCCCTGACAGTTTTATCTCTTAAGTAGTTCCTTCAATACTGCTGACTCCTCATAATTTGAAAGCCTCAAAACCTCAGCCGTTCCAGGATGCTGCATGTAAGTACTCAAGAGCCAAATCCAATATGGATGGCATACACATGCCCAAACCTGTTACCACCAATCCGACTGTATTTTAGGAGGATTAAAAAAACAAGGTATGTAAAAAAAACCCTGATTTTCACAAGACATCTTTCATATATGCATTTATGAGGGTACCTTGTATATGCCACTCCAGTGGCACAGTTTTTATTACCAGTTCCATCTGTGAACTTGATCAAAAAATTGTGAGAAGTCACTCTTCTGTCCCACAATCTGCTGTGAGGAAGAGGATGAAACCTCAGTATTCAATCCAAGTTCATGACAAGCATGCTCTCTGCCTTTCAGGACAAGGCTCAGGAACCCTCTTCAGAACCCAGTTTCTGGGATTCAACTCAAGCAAAGTTATTTCAAGCCCAGTCCCTCCCTCTCCTTATATTAGAGGTCTCTTCTTTGCACACACCAGCACAAAGAAGATAACCTCTCCTAGCAGCAGAACTACCTGCAATAAGTACAGGATGATGCTGAAGAACACTGTCAAGTAGCTGCTGTTTGTGAAGCAGTGTGGGTGAAAATTTGCCATATTGATATCCCCAGTTTATTCACACAGCAGAAATAGCTCAGAGTGGCAGCTTGAAAGCACAGTTAAAAAGCAAGAACTCATCTCAGCTGTGACCAGGAGGGAGCCTACCTGCCAGACTGAGACCAGTGCTGTCTCTTGATTGATCCAACTCTTGGCCTCTTCTGAGGATGTTACAAGGTGCCAACTGCATTGGTAGTTGTGAAATGGTTGGGGAGCTCATGGAAAGAGAAGGGAGAGCACCTGTCTCTCCCCTGCTGAGGTTCTCCCTCTGAGCCCTGGGTATCTTCAGGATGTTTTATTCTCACTGACAGTGTTTGTGTATCAATGTTAAGACATCTGTTTAAGGGCACTAACCCTTGAGAAGACAGGGAAAATGTTCAAGATGTCAACACACGTGATAAAAATTATAGACACTGTCAAGCTCTCAGAATATCCAGTTGCATTGACTTCCATGTCAGTTCACTTCTCAGGGCAGACACCAGTATCCATAGTTAGCATTACTAACTGAATAACCACCAAATGTTTATTTTTATTCTCTCCTCACACAAATGGGACATACAGGCACCATGATGAGTTTGCCCTCAATCCCATATACATACATACGCTACAGATCTAAGAAACACTAAGCAAGAAAAACTGGAAAAAGATACATTCTATCAGGAAGGAACACTGAAAATTGTAGTCCTCGGAAGGAGCAATTTATTAGCTACGCTTAACTCAGGTGATCACATCATAAAGGAGAAGTTTGAGCATTCAGCTGGTGCTTGAAATAAAATACCACAAGACAGCAATAACTTGATGATGTCCTGTGATGAGCAGAGAAGTAGGGACCAAATACCAAGAATCCTCTTGGTATGACTGCCATCCCTCAAAATGAGATATTTAGGACTCAACCTCATGCAGCAGACATGCAGAAGCCAACCTCACTCTACAAGGACTAGTTTAGGCAAGTTCAGTGGGAAATACAAGCCCCTTCTCTGGAGATGAAATGGGATGTGAACTGTGAGGAGAAAAACCCAAGTGAATATCCTTAGATGTCAGTACAGTTCTGCTTTCACTGCCCTGTGAGAAATCATATTCAAATGCTTGTAGGATGAAAAGGGAGTACTAAAGAACAAAACCGGAAAGTTCTCCCGTAAAATATTTATGGCATAGGGAAAGCTAGACAATTGCAACATAAAGCGATCATTGGAAGCTGAAGAAGAGAGAGTTTAGGCATTGTAAGCCTCCTGTCACTAGGAGAAGGGCAACATCAGTCTGTGCCTCAAACCACTGAGATTGTAGCTAAAAATCTCTGCCTGAACCAACTAGAAATGCCTCAGCCAGACTGTTTTAAGAACACTCAACCCCCACACACACTTGTGAACTTGAACTGATGTCTGTGCATAAGGAGCTATACTTCTAAATTTCTCTAGCCACTTCCAAAAAAAACCACCTTTGATATTTTGTGCAAGCAGCCTGTTTAAATCAAGTGTCCTTAAGAAACCCTTGACTACAGATTAACCCCTCAGGCACTCCCTGGTTAAGAGGTGCTGTTTCTTATGCTTTCTTCATAGTTTGGCTTTTTTTTTTTACATAAAACAAGATCTGTCTTCATTTACCAAAGGGTTAACAAAAATTCCAATAATTAAGTTAACAGCAATCAGCTAAGGAGCTCCCCAGTGCAAAGTCTAGTGGATATCAATTCCTTTTCTCCTCCAGGATAATGCACCATTCAAGAAAACTTCCCACTGCCTCCTGCAGGGCTGCAGCTAACAGGCAGAAGTGTGCATGTGTACTGTCCCATCTCTCTCCTTCCATCCACAGCATGACTCCAGCTCTGTGGGAAATGTGACATTGTATAAAAATGGGCTGGCTCATTTCTGGTTTCCCTGCTTTCTCCAAGGCTGAATCTGGTCTAATACGACAACTGAAGCAAGTGAGACTTAACATGTTTTAAAAGATCCAAAATGGACTAAACGCTGGTCCCCAAAAAAATAGAACTTACATGTGAGCTCAGCAGAGCACTGAGAACAGCTTTCAGAATCCTCCTAACTCCCTGACATGACCTTTCCTTTCACCACCCCCTAGGAGGGAAATCTCAGTGTTCTTTCTAATCGAGCAGAGAGCACTCTTCCCCTCTCCAGATGTTAAAAAGCCAGTTAAAACTCTAGAGGGGCAATAACCACCACGACATTAGATCAGCCACAGAAAATTCATACACCTTTTGGATGATGCTTTACGCATCTTGTTGTGATTCCCCTTGAACAAGGGCCGTGAGTTGGGAAACAGAGCTTACAAGAGTCACATCCATGCTGATGAGGCATCCATGACAAGAGCCCAGTGCAGCATTTAATGAACAACATCACCAAGATGTTGTTGATTAAAGGAATTGTGCTGCATCCTGAGCAACCACAATGCCAGTCAAACTTAAACTGCCCAAAATAGTCTTGTTTATCTGTGAGCAGCCACAGCTGAAACCAGGGGTACTTCTGTCTCATGCCATTATGTCTCAATACTGGCACTGAATAAACTCCACAGCAATTAGGAAAATATTCTGCTTTTGTGATGTAAATTTATAAAGCACAGAACAGGTTATAGTCCTGTTTTGCACCAGGGAGTGTAGGTTTGTTACTGAAAGTACAAAGGAAACTATCCATTCACCATTTACAAATTGATTTATATTTTACATCAGATGTTTACTATGGTGATTTTGATATTCACAAGAATCAAAGCAATAATCAATAGTAGCTGAGAACATACTTTCCCACGTACTTAAAGACTGTTAAGTGAAGCCTTAAATTTGTCCCTAGGGGAGTGTGAGGTGACACATGACACAGTAACTGCAAACTAACTTGAACCCTATCATCAATATTTTTAATGTAAACTGAAAAATACAAGCTTTCTACAATATTAACTGCATCAAAACACAAGTGCAAGCACATGGAGTGAATTATCCATGCAATACTGTTAATAAATTCTGTGCACTGTTAATAATATGCTAATAACATTCAGTTCACAATGCTGATATTCCTCAGATACTAGAATTGTGTGACAGCTTTGTCTGAATTTTATTCTGTGATTCTACTAGAATAATAACTAGCTGGTTATTTTAGTCTTTTGTAAGTAGAACGTGACAAAAGATATCCCTGTGATAAAACTAGCACAAGGTTAAGGAAAAGACATCAAAAGATTACAAAAAGTAATTCCATCACACAGATAACCTCCTCATCATTAGACTTTGCAGTAAGCCCAAGTCAAAAAACTCTACAGTTAATGAGCCTCTAAACCTGAGGTTCACAAACTTGGACAAATTTTCCTACCTAAGAAATAATTTGCAAGAAATTCAAATCCAAACCACAGCTTCCTCCACCACCTGCTCCATAGCTTGCGACACTGCAGTACTGGACTGTCTGCAGCTCTAAAGATAGAGCTGTGCAGAGTCTACAAGCTGCCAAAGCAGAGCATGAAGGACCTGAGCAGCCTGCGCAGGAGTGCATGCAGAGTCACTGCTGCCCATAGGATCCTGAGGCTGAAAGCATGGGGACAACAGCAGGATGCTGGCATGATATTGTGTGCAGCATTAGATCTTGCTCAAAAGTTTATCTTGTAATCAAACTGTTGAAGAATAAACCTGTCACGTGTGTGCTCTGGAGCACGGCTAGTGAGCAAGCAGAAACCCAAGTCACATCTCAACTCAGGTGCAGGCAAGCCTCTGCCCACCACCACATGGCTCCTGATGCCTTCCAGAGACATCAGCAGCTCATGCTAGGCAAGTGCATTGCAAGCATCAGCTGGAAAACAACCCACCCTGCGTGCTGCCTCTCTTATTAGCAAGGTGCCAGTCTGCCCTTCTAAGGGGGAAAGAGACATGGAGAGAGAATGCAAGGGAAACAGAAACAACAAGGTGTACAGACATGGTTCATCCTCCTAAGATGTTCACAAGAGCTGCCCTGTTACATACTTTCTAGCAGCAAATTGCTGACTCTACCCTGGGGAAAAACGCAATCAGTAAAAACACCCCCATATCTGATGGATAAATACCTGACACCCCAAAGTCCAAAAGATGAAGCCAATGAAAGCACAGAGCAGGGCTGATGGGTAGCACAGGAGAATGTACTAGCCATATTGACTGTTAGAAGAAGATTTACAGTGACTTTTTAAAGGAAGGATTTTAGAGTCTCGCTGTTGTGACTTTTACATGGTAACTTATAAATCCTATTAGCGAGTTAAAGAAGAATTTGCCTTTTTTCTTTAATTGCTATGGATTAGAAGCTAATAATGGGAAAAATAGAGTACTATGCTACAGTTTGGAGAAAGGACAGGAGATGAGTACAGTTTCCTTTTAAATGCGTAAATTTGAGAATTCAATTCATTGCAAGTGTATGCTATTTTGTGTAATTACACTCAGTCTTCTGAAAGACAAGATGGTTTTCCTATGTTTGGTCCACAGGGAGTTCTGAAAATAAGCAGTCTTCTAAAAATTCTGGATTATCCCAGATTTCTGTAATGTGCTCTGAAAAAACTCAAGAGCTACATTTTTGTACAATAACGGTGTGACTTGATGATGACACTATCAAGCATCTTGCTAGGGCACATAAAACATCCACGTGAACTCAAGACAGTAAAGCCTGTGTTACATGAATAAATGAGAGTTTGCCTGCACTATAATAATGTTCCATTTGGAATTAAACCAGAGTTTGAGTTACTAATCCACTCCGAAAGCCAAAACAGGCCTGTTCCAGTAACCATGGTGGGCTGAAAGTGGCTGTTTCAGGATTGAAAACAGGGCAAGGGAACAGCCCAATAGGAAATACTAAGATCTGTTAGTCCTTAAGAGCCAATACCAAGCAGTCTGCTACTCAGAGTAGCAGCCACACCCTCCAGCTGCAACTGCTGCTCCCAATTCCTCTGCCAGCCCCACTAAGGGTCACCACCATACTCCAGGTTGTCTCCCATTTCCCTGTGAGATATGCCAGCAAGCAAATGAAGAAACAAATGTGCTTTTAGTTGAACATTGCCTGCCAAGCGCCAGCTAGTAAAGAGTTCATACCAAGAATTATCTAGAGCTCTTTCCCCATTCATCTTGCTGAAGAGTTACTTGCCACTACCCACCTCTCAGATCAAAAGGAAACTCAGTCTCTTCTGTCCTTTGACTGTCACCACAGGCTGAAGCAGGGAAATGAACTCAAGTATTTGAGATGCCATTGCTCAAAAATTCTCTTATCAAGAGGTACCTAGCACCAGCCTCATTGCTTTTAAAAAAGCCATCAGACAGAATAAGGAATCAGCCAAGATAACCTGTAGTTACATACAGAAACAGAGATGCTTGATAAAAACATGGATACTTCATAATTTAAAGGGAGAATCTAAAATTAAAGCATTTGGAAAAGAAAAAAGCAGGAAAGGTGAAGTACAAATCAAAATGTATAGGGAAAGGGAATCCTACCCTAATCAGTGACTCACTCCCCCAGACTAACATTCCAGCTTATGCTGCAAGATCATTATTGCAAATAGCATTTCTGAAGGAATCTGATGTTTTGCAATGTGAGCTACAGATGTGATTGACTGCTCATCTCAAAACAGAAATTTATCATTTGCCACACGTCTCCCAAAGCCACTTCATATCAGGATCACCGAGATTGTTTGCATCCTGTTTGTGCTGGTCCATCTACTCTGGGGACAATACATGGTATTTTCAAGATTCACCTGTGACTTTCAAGGTCACTGGGGATCCCAAGTAATCCAAGTGCTTTTAGGAATCAACACGGGATGGCAATTTATCCTTTTGGAACACCAACATCCACTGTATGGGTGGAGGAAGTTTTTCACACAGAAAAAATATCCCATACTATGGTGTAATTTTGCATATAGCCTCTCCTCCCTGAGTTGGTGCCTAGCCAAATATCTGTCCTCCAGTAAAAGCACAGCATCTTCACGGGAAATCTCAGGTCTAACACAAACAACAAATACACCTACATCTGCCAGAGACAACTTTGTGGGGCAAGTGCACATAACAATATCCAAATGCTGACAATGTCGGGCTGCTGAGGAACACCGAGCCGTTTCCTACTGACTTTAAGGTCCTTTTCAAGAGTACTTCATGTCAGACATCTCAAAATCATTTCCCTAAGAACAAGCACATGTTTTTTTTAAGCAAATATCTCATTGATGTCAAAAGAGTGCTCCAGATCAGGACTATTTCCTACCAAACCTAACAAGGCAGTTTTCTCTGGGTGCTTTCCAATGGCTGCCTAAAGGGAATATTTTTCTCTACACTCACTAATTTTGCATGTGTAACAGGGAGCGTAAAATACGCTTACAAAGTTTGTCTCCTTTGGAAATGTAGCCTGGAATTCAGTATATGCAGCTGCTCTTAGCACTAAAGAGTTCAAGGACATGGGAAAAAAGCCCATCCTGTCTTCCCATTTCAAGGCCCAGCGCTCACCACAGCATCACAACTTAGAAATGGATAGAAAGCAACACGAGCACCACAGACAAAAGGATTTACAAAAGAATTAATAAATGACTATCACTTCTCTTGCCTCGGGACTTTTCGGGGTAAATTATTACTCTTTAAAGCAGTGCACTGTGAGTAAGCTGCCTGACTCCCATTAACATTAGCAGCAGTGGCATAGCATAAGCTTTATGTGGCAGTTCTGAGGATTAATCAGAGTTGTATCTGTAGGGCACTTTCTTTGAACTTGGCAAATCTGCAACAGGTTAACTCTTCTTTGTCAGACTCCTCTTTGAAGAAAAATCACAAGGAACTGGGTGGGCTGCTGGCTAAGCCTCTTCTTAACCCACCAGCACTTCCCCCAAAACTTTACCAGAACAGTAAAGCAACAAGTGAACACACTGCATCTCCAGCAATATTAGCCAAGGTGGAGTAGGAGAAAGGGATAAATTCTTGGAGCAGGAAGAAGAAAGGATAAAAGAGATTGTACAAAAATAAAGCGATAAATGTGCTATCAAGAGGAGATGGATTTTGTGGTTGTTTTGGGGGGGGGTGGGTTTTCTTTTTGGTTTAAGTTGTTGGGCTTTTT
Source organism: Chloroceryle aenea (assembly GCA_013399075.1). Lineage (NCBI taxonomy): Eukaryota > Metazoa > Chordata > Aves > Coraciiformes > Cerylidae > Chloroceryle > Chloroceryle aenea. The sequence continues at coordinate 232,818 of VWZY01011707.1, read as the reverse complement.
TTAAATACAGGATGAAAGCTGGAACACTTGAGAATAATTTCCATGTATGAACTTAGAAGTCTAAAGATAACACTTCATTTAATATGAGAAAATGACAACAACTGACCATAGAATAGATGCTGATGACTACATTCAATATCAAATTTACTCTATTCTCTCTTGCCTTCTGTGTTGCTGGCACCTTTTCCCCATCCCACCCCTTCTCTTCTCCCTCTTTAGGGAGATGACAGAATAATTTCTGAGCAGCCTTAGAGCAGCTTTGTCAGAGCAGGGCATCCACAAAGGCTAAGGCTTCACAGGAAGACCGCTCCATCAACTTCAGGCTTGTTACTGTTTGTCTGAAGTGCTGGGATTTTGTCTCACTTGATGTTACATTGAAAAATTTGATCTCCCACAGTTTCCATATGATGCTTCTTCAGCTTTTAGACCTCTTTTTATGCAGCTCTTTTGTTCTCCTCCACTCAGCCACAGCACATTTCCATGGCACAGGCTTTTGGTTTGGTACAACTCCCAGAAAGACCTAGATGGGGCATCAGCATGGAAAAGTGGAGTGCAGGGATGCAGTAGGGTCTTGAGCCTCAGCCTTTCCCTCCCAGGGGCTGGAGGAAGGCCCATGGTCCCTCTGCACCACAGTAACACCTTCCACCCTCTCCTCAGCAGCTTGCACACCTCCAGCTTACAGATAGTAAAAGTCACTGACTCTACACTAACTCTGTTTCTCCAGCTTTACTAATGAATAAAACCTGACCAGTCCTTCCAGAGGGCTTTTGCTCTCCAAAGAAATTTACTGGTGAAACAAGTTCTCAGGACTATGTCTGCCAGGCCCAGTTACAACACACTTGCATGGGGGGCCAAAATGCTTCTAGCTATCTGCGTGATGAGCAGTGCACAAATGCATCACAGGCACTCTGCCCCAGAACCAGGGGCTGGACAAAGCAGAGGACCTAAAGAAAGGGACCATGACTTGAACTCATATCTTACAAATGGACTCTAGTCTACAGCATCTGACCTCCTCCAGGAGAGCATGATACTGAGCAAGATGTGTTCTGACAGAAGTGGCAGCTGAGGAGCAGAGGCACACGGCTGCAGATACAATAGTGCTAGGTTTTGGGAAGAGCAGGGCAGTACTGTAGGGGAAGGCTCAGGACACAGCAGCAAGGCTGTCTGAAGACCTGAGAGTGCACTGCACCAACAAGAGATCAACTCTTGCTAGAACAACAGTTTGTACGCAGTGATTAAGCAGACTGGCATGGCTGTAACTGGGAAGTGTGCCCAGTCCTTGCCTGCAGTATGCCTGGTTTTAGCCAATGCTGTCAAGTCTCTTGCTTTCACAAGCAATGGATTATTTCAGCATTCCCCCACACACGCCCCTCAAAGAGTAAACTCATCTTATTGCAGGGGACAGTGTTCTGTTCCTACTGTCTGTTCATTCACACCGGAGGTCCACCAGAACAGTCACATCCAACCACATCTCATTTACTTCTATTGATGATGCCAGCATTGTAGCAAGAAAAAGAAACCACCACATTGAATTCACGACAACTGAAAAATCAGTTTTACACTCCTTCAGAAAAGAGAGTCGAGCATCATCTATGGCTAATAATATTGCACTTAAACCACTTACTGTTGTGTGCCACCTGTTGTATATTCAGCCCAGACATTCATGGACAGAGGAGTATAAGACAGGTATATACGACAGTGCCTGCGATAATGTTTTTATAACTCATTCCTCTAAGCAGCCAGTGATCCTACCAGAACAACTGCTTTCTTGACAATACTGCAGACAGACCTTTAAAACTACTACTATTGAAACTAAGTTTTGATACTTAAACAACAGTGAGCAAGCCTTTCAGTACCCAACCCTCTCTCAGGAGACCGAGTCCAGTAAATCTCACACCCGCTTACGATGCTGAATCCAGTGACATGGGCAGCTAGTAAATAACAAACCACAAACCTCACCCTAGTCAAACTGTTTGGTCAGGATCCTTCCATACACGTGCCTCAAAGCACGTCTACCTGTTGTCTGATCCTCCTGCCTGTGCTAACATCATCCCTCTGATGCAATTGGTATAAACAACATACGGGCAAGAGCTCTCCTGTGTCACTTGGTAAAGTTTTGGGAGCTGCCTGCCAGCTATCAGCAAACATCCTTCTAATTGCTGGTTTTGTTTTGTCATTCAGTCAAAATGAAAAGATTGATCTCTACTGATCTGTGGAAAGGCTGCATTTTTTTGCTCATCCTTCCTGTTGCTTATCAGGGTTGTACCAAGAGCTTGATACACACACACACACACTAAGTTTTATAAAGTAATGAGTGACAGCAAACTCATAGTGGTCTCATTCACTGCCAGACTTTGCTGCAGAAGGAAAGTAAGAGAGGCAACAGCTTCTGGTTATTGTCTCAGCAGTGCCAGGAATTTGCTGATTTTCCCATGAATCTAATGCATCCACATTGATGCATAAGAAAAAGAGAAGGGTTCTCTACACAGAGGAGCATCTAGGCATTACATTTTCTTTCTCCCCAGCAGTTTTTCTATTATTCTTTTAGCTGCTCCCCAGGTGTTTACAGATGTTACATTGGTTTCCTTATTCATATTTTTAAAGGCACCACTAAAAACTCATCCAATTGCATCCTCAGAAGCAATATATCTATATAAACAACAGTGTCCCTGTAATACAAAGAGTTCCTCCCTTCACTCTAAGGCTGTAAGAGTCCTGCTCCTGGGATTGTTTCTCTACTTAACACTTACAGTACAGGAATAAGAGACTTGGAAGGCAGCAATGCTCCCTAGCTGCCAAGCTTATTACTAAGCCACTCACCAGGTGATGTCTTTCCCTACTAAACAGCCACTCACCAGATGATGTCTTTCTCCTTATATCAAAATCAAAGGGAAGGCACTTGCCAAAAGCAGGTGGCCTACTGCCCCAAACTACTTCCTCCACAGCCCCACCAGGACAAGATTGCTGTAAGGGTCAAAGACCTGCACAGATAACTTGAGGCTACATGAGCAGCCTGTCTATATCCTCTTGGAGTGATGCTCTTTCTGCCAACTTGATAGCCAATTTTACAATTCCTATAGGCCATCAATGCCTGGGGATTAGCTCTCCCTCATCCCCCAGTGACTAGGAACACTTTTAGCTGGGGACTACACTATCGGCTTTAGGGGCCTCCCCTACCTACAGCATTTTAATCCCTACAACAGTATCTACTATGCCTTCCCTAAGCATTGCTTCTCTAGAGCAAGAAATCAACCCTTCTGCTCTGAGAAAAGGATGGCAAACTCACTCATCATGAATCCGATAACCTGATGACAAATGGCCTCTTTTCTGGCTAATAAAAGACTGAGTCTCCCCAAGATGTGAAGAAAGAACATCCTTAAATTGCACTTGGTGTCACCTGCCATAACATGGCAATACATTCACCTCTGGAACTCTGCTCTCTTACTTGCATAGGGATGCCTTTCCATGGAAGGCCAAGGCCAGAACATTTATCAGAGAATCCTATGAACTAGCAGCCAGAGATATGGCACATGATCTAATCCATCTATGCATCACACAGATTTTCAAAGTGTGTCTGCCTGTGCTACCCTTGGTCCCTCAAAAAGCTTCAGCTAGAAGAGCTGTTGGTTCAGCTGTTCAGAGAATCACCCATTCCTCCTGGAAAACTTTGGAAGGACTGCTCTGGAAAGCTCATCCTATTGCTGTATCAAATACTTTTTGCATTTCTTTGCCCTGTTCCTTACTCGAAATGCTTTTGCATGCATTTTCTTCTTCTTAAAAAAAATTCTCAACTTCATCCATGTGAAAAATCTGGTCCTCCCTGGAGGTGTTGTCACCACAGAATTTCCCAGTTCATCAGCTGAAATCAGTACAAAGGGCTAGGGCTCCTGTGAAGCATCAAGTGTCAGAACCAAGGCTTACTTACTAAATAAAATCCTGCTTCCACGCAAAAGCATGAGCAGCAATAAAACACATTAGAAATAGTCAACATGTAGGTCCTGATACACCAAGTTCCACGAGGGATGAAGAAACTCCTGAAACAAGCCAAAGACCAGTTCAGCCATTGGAATGAATCACAGGTAGCCCTAATATAGGCTGGTAGTGGATGGTTCACAGCCAGTAATCATGGTCCAGAACTATACTTGTTACTGAACCAGTTCCTCACCCATGCCATTTTGGGATAAGATGTAGAGTTGGCTGTGACCACTGCTGGCCAAGAAGAATTCACCATACAGGAGATGTTCTCCCCAGGCCATATCAGGAAGGCCATTTTAAAGCTTTGCCTACAAATCTGACTGCAGTTTTCCATTCAGTGTGCATTTCTTTTTCCAGATACCATTATGGCTCTGTAATAGGACTGAGAAGTATTACTTCTCAAGAATGTACTCATACTATTACTTTTCAAACCAAATGACAGTTAAGATTTCTTGCAGGTAAAATTCTTGAGTATCAGCATTTTATTCTTGAGGGTATTACTTGCAGGTGAAACCAAGTACCAGTATGTTATTCTTCTCGTGTGCATCAGTTGTCATGACAATCAGTGAGGACAGTGGTTTAGAGTCCAATTCACATGTGGCAAAAAAATCCACAGCACCTACACATTCTAATGCAGATAATTTGAAATTATCGAATCTAATTGCTCACCCTCAGATATCTGCAAGGACACAGTTTTCAGCAGGTGCTGAAGAATCCCAACTTTGTATACATCAATTCTCTACCAGCCTTTGAAGGGTTTTTTTCCATAATTTCCAAGAGAAAAATCACCACTAATGTACGTAATGGATTCTGGGTTTGGCCAGTAAGCTTTCACTTGAAAATTTATTTTTAATATCTTTAGAAAATCCATTATCCTTGATATAGGGTTTTGAAATGGTCTTTTCTAGGAGACATGCTGCATAATCTCCAGCTCTACAGGAGGCAGCATTGTCTAGCACTTACAGCAGTGGTAGTCCAAAGACCAGAGTTCTGCTTCTGGCTCTCCCACTCACTCTCTGCATGACATTTAGCAGGTCAATTAACTTCTCTAACTCTTCCTGCATGTGAAATGGGTGTACTTGGGCTGTTTTCCTCCTTCAGCACCCTGCTATAGTCAGGAGGGTAGCGAGTGAAAAAACATTACCCAAGTGTTTTAAAGTGCTAGGATGGAATGTGCCCTACACACTGTCAGCATTAGCATTAACGAAAAAGTGTAATTGTGGAATCTGTTCCTTTTCACTGAAATATCAGTCTGAAGTCTCAAGGAACACTTTCCTCCTTCTGAAATCAGAAGAACATTTGCAACCAAATGCTGATTTCACAGAATCACAGATTGGGAGCAGTCAGAAAGGACCTCTGGAAATTATCGAGTTCATCCCCGCACTAAATAATTTCACATTTTTTATCTCAGTATCTATTCTTGTTTTAGGAGAATTATTATATAGAACTAAACTCTTCATTCCCAGACTATTACTCCCTTCTGAACAGGATCTTTGGGCATACAGATTTGTGTCACTACTGACTTCCTCCCAATACTGGGGAAAAAAGATTAAGCTTTGCCTTGGCAGTTTAACACTTTTCTTCCCATGGCCACAAAAAATCAGGAATGAGTGTGAGTTATAAGGAACATCATTACATCATTCTCAGCTATGTGATTTTAACATGCTGCAGAACGGATTCTACAAGGAAGACTGATTTACTATGTGCCTGTGACAGCTGAAGAGCAGCTAATACTGAGCTAATGCATCGCTCCAGATTGTATCAGACAAACCCAGTAATTCAGGCACCTCCATCTCCCCTTACATAAAATTTTAATAAACCAAATCTTATGGGAGGAAAGAAAAGTCAGGGACCCTACTGAATTATTTACAGTCCTAGTTGTCTGTCAAAGAAGCCCCTCTTAGGTCAGTAAGTGATATTCTTACATTGATTTCCTTCTCTCAGAATATCTAGGTGAGAATCAAGTTTGAGAAAAAAAGCACAACACAAAAAACCCAAGAAAAACACGAAAGAAACAAGGATGCAAAGGGCAAGCCAGAAAAAACAAAGCTGATGGAGGTGGCAATGAGAAAGAGCTTGTATTTATGAAAGAGATATTGATCAATTGCACACACTAGCAGCAGATAGACTCAAATTAGCTGTCATAACTCCAGCGATGAAGAGGGACACGCAGGCTCAAGCTCCATTAAATGTAACCTACATCCAGAGCAGCCAGATGAGATTTGTGAGACTGAACTTTGAAGTCCCAGGGGAGATTCCTGCAGTTGATTTATATTCCTGATTTCCTATTCCCTCACCAACTGTGCAATCAGTTCCTGGAGGTGGGCAGGGAATAATTGAACAGCTAAACTGTGATTCACCCAGCCAATTAAGGAGTCTTGGGATGGGCCCTACAACAAAACCTTCAGCTTCATACAGTCTTCCTGGGCCAGAACTACTTTCAGCTCAATGTGGCTGAAATCACCATGGCCCAGTTAACAACGTAAGAGTCTGAAAATGTAAAGCTGCATGATAGTTTTCACCCATCAACATTCACACATTTTATACCCTTTTGAAGTTTAAAGTAGGAGGATGTCCTTGGCTGTACATGAGGATCAGGTTAATTCTGTAATTCAACATACAAATAGCATCCCTGCAAAACAAGAATTAAAATGGCAACCACTGCCTAGTAGCTATTGACATAAAATCACCTACATGTTTCAGCCTGCAGCTTCTGCCAGGGTCAAAGCCAGGTTGTTTGGTTCCAAGTTTGTTGGTATCTCTCATGCTGTGATGTTCCATTGTGGATGGTGCATGGCTTTGCAAACAAATCACAATAATCTCATTTCCAAAAGTGTTCCACTTCAGTCTTTCTTCTTGCACTGAAGCAAGGAAGCTCTTCCTTCTTATTACTGACTCTGTGTGTGGCATGTGGCGTGTAATCACCTTGAAATATTTAACTGGCTGGCTTTCATCTCACTAACAGTGTTGGGTGGGGCATCAGAATGGGGTATAAATAAACTGGGATAGAAATCATCACAAACCAGGCATTAAATTGGTATATAAATCAAAAATTATAAGAGTGAGATGGAAGAGACCCATTAGATCATCCTGTTTGTTCTTTCCTGTGTTCTGACCCTATGAATGCACAAGGCATCACTCTTGATTAGCCAAGAGACATAGAAAAACGCCCATCTCCCTCTCTGTCTCTCAAGAGGGAGAGCAGGGAAACAGAGAGCTCTGTATGCATATTAATAAAGCTATATTTTGACTAGCTGAATGACTGGAAATTATTAGGAATGGTATATTTTACCTGTCAGCATCTCCACACTGCAACAGGCAAAATGTCTCTAATGCTCCTTTGAAAAAAAAAAAACAAACACACCAGTAAGGCTGGAGGGGGTTTACTCTAAATTTTCCTGCCCTCAGGACAGCTCCCTAAATACTCTAAGATTCTTTTCAATGATGAAGACAAAAGCATGCCTTTCTTCCAGTATAACAGTGGGAGACAGCATAAAATATCCTCTAAACCAAGGTGAATCCAAGTGCTTCAATTAGAAAACAATAGAAAACAAACAAAATCAAAACATTATGAAGGCTGCAAGTTAAGCATCCCACAGTTAGGAAATGGAAAATGTGACCCTTTGGAAAGGTCGGTGTAAAAGGTGAGAACACATGCAAGCCCTCTAGCAAAGGGCAGAGCTGAGATCAGTCAGATGACAGACAGCTCCTCCTCCCTCTCCCACAAGCACTTTTCTCTACACTTACCCCAGAAGTCCTTGGTGATAAGTCAATCAGACTGAGACATCTCTTTAGCCATGTTTTCCTCATTTACTCTAACCCCTGTAAGTTGGGTGACCATTTCAAGTCTGATTTGCAGGGTGTGGAGCACTTAAAGTTGCTCTGGAAGTCTATGGGAGCTATGCTCTGAACATACAAAAGACTATTTAATGCTAAATACAGTAAAACTGGAAGACTTCATCTAGAGCTGCACACCCAAACCACTTTGCTTGCCAGGCTAAAATGGAAATTATAACCCACCTCAAAGAGTTATTAGAGATATTGATACAATCTTGCATCCCATTTGTCAGTACAATAATTAGACATATGACAAGTCCCATGAAGTAGTTCATGTCTTGGGATCAGGAGTTGTGTATTCTGCAATAAGAAGGCCAGCAGCCATACACTGAGCAATGAAAAGGAAACCAAAACATTGCAGACATCATGGAATGGAAACAGAATATCTCAAATCTATGGAACAAGTCAGGGGTCCTGTGGAAAACACAGGGTGTGATTACAGTAATTGAAGACTTGATAATAAGTATGCTCAGAGAAGATAAATTAAGGCCAAATATGCAGCCTGGACTGTTTCATCTCCTAGCTTTACATGGTTGTGCTTGCAACCTTAAAAACCACTCATCTGATTTTAAGTTTTAATAACAAAGTGCAAAAGCAGGAATTCTAGTGCAATGGGTTTCTTACCAATTCAGAAGAGTGGCAAGTGGCTTGTCAGCAGAATAATGCTGTTCTAATTCACAGAGGCCCCTGTTACCTGAGTTGGGGGAAGAAGCTACTGGCTGAGTGAGGAGGATGAGACCTCCCCTCCGCCAGCGTTCCCTTCCTGTTCATTCCCCACCCTCCTCCGACACAGAGAGCTTGGCCATTTCTGCACCTTGCCTTCCATATTGTTCCAGCACACTGCTCTGGCCCTTATCCCGGTCTCAGTGTTCAGTGATCCTTTGTCTTACCTCTCCCAGCTCATCAGTACAAGGTTTTGCCCCTTTTTGTCCTTATTTCTTCCCTTTCCAAATCTTGACTATGTTTTCTACTAAGTCAAATAAGGACTGGCAGGCCTGCTGTCCTTCCAGCATTTCTGCCTCCAAGAAACAATGATAGTATGGAAAATTAGTAATAAGCAGCAGGGAAAGATATTAACTAGTGTAGGTATTCAGGTTTTCTATAACTACTATACAATGTCACAGCCATATTAGTATATTCTACGATGAAGCCTAGCAGAAGGCAATAAAATCCCTTGCAGATTTCAAAATAGAACTTAAATTTTGATGCCAAAAAGAATTATATCTTAGCTTAAAATAGCAGGATATGAAGAAAAACCTACAGCAGAGAGAAAGGGGGAGATGAGAAGGTCTGTCACTACCACCTGGCCATTAGCTACGGTAACAGTGAATATGATGGAGATCCAACAACACTAGACCTCCAGGCATGTGAGCACCTGCTGCCTGCCTGACCTCCAGGATGGCTGCCCCGTCTGCTTTAATAAGCAGTGCATCAAGGAATGACATCATATTGTCAGCCAAATGGCACTAATCAGCAGGACAGTGTCATACTTCAGGGTGTACTTCCATCTGGGGGTCAAGGTAGCTGATTAAAAACAAAACAGCATTTCCTTGTAGAAGACAGGAATGGAAGGAGACCCAAGGGAGTACAAGAGAGAGTGTAGAAGAAAGAAGAAATAAAAGTGGGATGCTGCCTATTTATTTCCAACACTGCTTTCAGTAGTACCCGGGGGGAACACAAAAAAACACACAAACCAAAACACACACAACACACACCAACAAAACCCAACAACAAAGCACAAGCAGAAACTCTCTTGGGTCAGCACTTAATACAGATACAACAATAAAATATTTATTGTTGCTTACAAAAGCAGAGAGGGCCAAGCTCATGAGCCTACTGGTGTTACTAACGCATTCTCAAGCTATCAACTGAGCTTCTGTGCAAGGCTCAACACCTTGTTCCACGGGATGGAAGGCTTGGGAACCTACAGAAATTAAAAGTACAGATGTTAGTCTTTTCCCGAGTGCTAACTGTTGCCACTGCCATCAGTACCATAACTGACCTCCACAAAAGGAAATTTCTCCAGACACACAGTTTCACAGAGGAGGTGGTATTTGAGTGCTTTGTAGGCCTAAATGAGGAAGCCTTAATCTCCTGCAAAGTTCAGACCATTAAGGCTGATAAAATCCATTCAGCTTTCAGCATAGATGCTGTATGAATTAAAATATTACCACTCACTGTATCCTGTAGAAATCTTTAATTTCCTCCAACGCTTGTTCCTCTCAGAATGTGCCAGGCTATTACTTTTGACTTCACAAGTCATTTTTTATGTAAATGGCTTTCAGATGACCACAAACACAGCACAGAAAGACATTATTCCAATTAACACAAGGCACTCAGTTCCTCTTCTCCCGACAATGCAACCCCCCATGCCAGTGATCTAAAATTCAAAGCACATATCCTGTGGTCCTGCAGAAGTGAGGGCTAAGGAGACTGTCAAAGGAGATCCCACAATGCCAGAAAGGATCATCTCAAAACCACCCAGGAAATCCTAAACATTTCTCAGAAAGCATCAGCTACCTATGTGTTAACTGTCTCTCTACAGCAGTCTGGTGACACAATTTCCAAGCTGTGCAGGAAAAGATCAGTTTCCATAGCAATTCCAGCCACTTTCTGCCCAGATGCAGCACTCTCCATGCTCCTGAATACAACACATGGCAGCTGTGAAATACAGGCCTAGGTGTCAAAAGCAAGCTGGAGAAGAGCAGACAAATTCCTCTTACAGGGCCATGTATAATCCAAAATACAAATTCAGGTTTGTGATATATATAAAGGAAGAAGGAAAGTTACCAGACCAAGATCCAGCTATCTACCTTGCATGATAGGCTGAGTCAGGAAAACAAAAGCTTCTGGAGAGAAGGAAGTCTTTTTTCCTCCCTCTTCTGATGTGGAGACTGTCATGTGATACAGCAGAAGTCACTGGCAGCTCTGCCATAAAAAGCCCCTGAGTGCCATGCAGCCTTTGCCCCAGTTCAGCTACCAAGGCAGGAGAAAGGGAAGAGGCAGAGATATGACTTGTTCTCAGAGAAAAATCTCTCTCCAAGAACAAACAATTAATAACTTGCTTGTTTGCAGTGCTTTAAAGCTTCTTCATCCACTTTGATGAGAAGGTGGCTCTGGAAATCCCCCTTTTGCCCTTCCCTTGCCAAGTCTACAGTAAAGACGACTGCTGAGTGACCCACAAGCTTCAGCTCTGAGAGTCTCCAGGCAGGCCTGAGCTCACAGCAGGCCAGTCTGCAGTCCTGTAGTACCTGTACAGTTGTTCTTAGTGAAATTGTTCAGGGAATGAATACACAAAGTAGTCCCGTGGCAAATACATGTAAATTCAAAGGGAAGGTGAGCAAGAAAGCATAAGGTCTAAACCAAAGTAGTTAGAGACTAAAATAAAACATCATGCTAGACTAGCTCTAAGAAAAATATTTCTCCTTGTCTGCATCTCCCTCCTTTTTCTGCACTATTTGGCTTCCACAAAATAAATTTTTAATCCTAAGTCTCACAGCAAGAAAATTAAATGTGGACAGTTGTCTTGAGCATACTTAGACATTCCTGCATCTATCTTCTATACTGTGGTTATCCTATTCTACAAGACAGTTGTTTAAGGGCTGCAGCAGATCAGTTTAGAGCCTGGGTTGTCTATATATAGCCTATTTGGAAAAACCAAACAAAACCCACAATGAAACCCACTCCAAAATCCAAAGAGAACTGACCTTCCTATAGTCCTTCCGATGATACAAAACAGCATCAACCCAGTAGGTGTACTTTGCTCCAAGGAGTAAACCAGCAGACTAAATACTCCCTGAGCTTTTAGTGTTTTACCTCTCACAGTGGCTTTAGGGAACAGCACTGCTGGTTCCTGAAAGATGCCGAGCTGAATATAGCACAATCCCCTTGTTGCCTTGGTAGTACAACTGCCACTTTCAAAGCAACACACAGACTTTCACCTTCTTTGCCATGATATAAAAGCTAAGGGTTTCCTGAAGCTTTTGGGACAAGTGGTCAACATTCCTCAAGTACGAGCATACAGCTGAAGTGGTTATTCCATCACCTGAAAAATGCCTCTCACCCCTTCCAATGCCTGTACCATATCCTACAGGTTAAACCCCATCATAAACGCACCATGTTCTGTGAACAGAAATCTGTCATATGCTGAAACTGAACCTACAAGAACAGAACAAAACATGGAACTGAATTTTAACCTAGAAGTGTTCAGATTTTATTAAATTTATTGAAAAAATATACACCTCCATTTCCAAAAGCATCACTGATGCTGTTGGAGTTTTGCAGAAGACAGAATGTTGATGTGCCTCTGGGCACAAGGCTGAGGCCAAAATGAGTCAGGGTAAACATCTAATAGTTACATGGGCATCATCCATAGAGAGATGGCAACTCATGCTTCAGAGTGGCTGGATGCAGCTTGCCTTTGTTTCTCCCTTCCCAGCTCATAATAGACACTTATTTTGTCTAATTGGGTGACATCTATCTCCTGAGAGGCAAGAGCTGGCAATACTACAATTATCCTTCTCTACATCCCTGTTTAAGTAGAGATAGTTGAGAGGAAGTGACTGCATGGAAGTGAAGTCCTGTTTCCCTTGCTCATGCTGCCATAGGCAGTCAACTTGAAGCAAAGGTTCCATCTTGAGAATGTCAACCAGAATGAAAAATGATAGAATCAAAAATGATAAAGTCAGCTGCAATCGTTCCTCCAGGTCCAGCTGCTCCCCTGGGTTCTTCTAGCACGGCTGACAGCACAGCTAGAAGAATATGTGCTTTCTGTGCTGAATGGTGCCATGGGGTTCTCAGCCTCAAATTAATCACCCCTCACCCTGTCCTGTACTTCAAGAAAAACTGCTGGAGCATCAGTCCTGCCCCTATCTGAAAAAAGCAGTCTACTGAGCACGGCTGGAGACCACTCTCCTCTGCTGTCACACCCAGTAAACAGGCTTCCTTTCCAGGCACTACCTTTTGCTGCCCCTGCACCAGAGAAACAAAATAACCACAACTGAAACACACCTATAGCAAAGGACAGAAGCTGCTTTAGCCTGGAAGAGGCAGGTTTGGTTTTGAGGGTTGGGTTGTTTTTTTTAGTTTTTGTGGTTTTTTTCCTCTATAGGGTAACCAGACACACCAGCTTTTGTTCAGTTGCTCTGAAATTCTCCAGAAGGCCATTTTGCCCCAGTGTTGTTTCTTCTTTTGCAGCTCATGCTGCATCTGAGGTTACCCATGGAAAGAGTCAGAAGAACAACGGGCCTGGGCCCTGCTTCTTTTGCACAACACTCAAAAGGGAAATTCTCAACAGGAAAATAGAGGCAAATAATGTCTGGGTTGACTTTAAAGCAGTATCCTACCTCAGGATGAGTAGTAAAGAGCTAAAGTAGCTGTGCCCTGGATTAAGCTAGTCCAGAGGTATAGAACCAGGTCAATCACTAAGGCAGAGACCAATATTACAGGGACTTTCTGAAGACAGTCTTACCCCACTTTGTCTACACCACAAAAAGAGAACATCCTCAACCAAAACACAGTTTGAAAAGATTTGTATAGCTCTTGCATTTTAAAACAAATGTTTCATAGAAAAACAGCACGGCTGCTGTTCCTACACATGAAATTGTCATACTCATTTAATTCTTAAATGCAGTGACCTCCAGATCCTCCAGTAGCTAACCCCATATAGCAAGCATTCACTATTGCACCTAAGTGCTCTGGAGAGGAGAGCTTCAGCAGAAGTATTTCTCTCAAAGTTCAGTTCTATCTACATCTCTGTACACTTATCTGACTCATGAACTGGCAGGAAAATCTGGGTCAGAACCATGCGTGCACACCCACACTCTCGGTGTACCTTCCCCAGGGAGGAAGGAAGAAGCCTCACTCTGAAAGTGCCTTGGACCAAATCAGATGTGTATGAGTACAGTGTCTAGACTGACACTCTGGAGACTGACAAATGCCCTACTGAAGGTTTGCATCAGCTACCAACACCCTTGGCTCAGGAACCTGCTGATCCCACCAAAGGATGCACATACAAAGAGTCTTACATAGCCAGGTGTATTGGTAATGATACTAAAGTCAGGGAAGGGGAAGAAGTACAAACAGCTTCAGGAAAGCCCTTTACTTGAGCCATTACTGACATAGAGGCACTTCTTTAAAACACTAATTCCTAGAGCAGATAGTAAGAATCCAGTGGATGGTTGCAGAAAAGTTATTGTTGCTCACAGCAGTGGCCAAAGTGCACGTACACAGGAGTATAAGACAAAGACCCTTTCTACTGCTCTATGAATGCTAACAGAAGTTGTCTTTTGAGGGGTGCATTTCTTTTTGCCCACAAATGAGCAATGTCTACATAAAACTGTCACCAGTAGAGATAGCAGGTGGTAGCAGAAAACCTGAAGGGAACCAAACCACCTAATATCCAGATTTCAGGGACAAATGAACACAGTACAGTACTTTGCAAGACCAGCCTCTTACAACCTTCTGAGAGGCACAAGTTCAATATTTCTTTTGTCATGTCACAATAAAAATATGTATTTATCCACACAGGTGCATTAAAAAACCCAAGCAAATAAAAGAAGAGGCTTAGTAGCACTCTTGAGAACTTTCTTCATGCTTCACCAGATTTGATCAGGTAGGCCAAGCACCAATGAGTCTCAAACCAAGTTTGACCTTCAATACAGGAAATTGATTATATCATTACACCTTGTCCTCAGCAGAGCTTAAAAGGACCCTCTCAAAGCAACAGCCACCTAAGGCAGGGGTGAAACAGAGACCAAAAGCCCTGGGGAATAGCAGAGGTCTTACAGATCTCTCAGACGGAGTGGACAGTAGCTGTTCACTACCACCTTTCAAGATTCTCACTCAAAATCAGCATGCCTCAACCCCTGCCATCTTCAAGGAGCTTGTTAACTGCTTCCGCCAAGACAGAGCAACTCGGGACATTCATCAGTCCCCATGACTATTTAGTAACAAGAACAAGTTGCAGTGACATCCTTCCTTGTGAAATCTTACCTCTTCCATTTTATCATTGAAAACACTTTTCCATCTCCAAGATGAGAAGAAAAGCTTTAAGGTCAGCCAATACATCCCAAGGCAATTCCATCCCTGTCAGATCTTGTTGCTTCAGCAAATGTTATAAGTTGGTGACCACCGGCTACAATTCTCACCAAGGGCTAAGCTCCTTCCCTGTGCCTTAAAGGATGCAGCATTTCTCTTTCTAGATCTTCAAAGCAGAGTGATGCCACACTCACCCAGGAGCTGCTGGCAGCAGGATGTATTCTATGATAAAAGCCAGCAATGAATTCTCCTGGAAACAGGACACTCAGCAGCAGCATGAGCTGCATGAGAATATGCTCACGTATACAGAGCATTCTACTGAATTAAAAAAATGGGGCATTGATTTTGTTATTCAGCTTTGTATTTAACTCAGTATTAATCTCTGCATACAAATGCCTCTTCCCCATCACCACTTTCTCAAGCCTCAGCAGAATTTCCAGTCAGCAGCAGAAACAGAGATGTAGGTCTAAAGAACAAATCAATCGGTCTGCTACAAAGACAAACTGTTTGTGAGAATAGGGCTCTGAGCAGGTTGTCAGTCAAAGCCTCTGTTCTCATTTATCAGCAAGTACCTCCCTTAGTCCTCACACGAGAAGAGCTGAGAAGAAAGCTAGTAACACTTACGCAAGGCATGCCACTCATCCTGGCGGATTGTCTTGGTGATGTTGTAGGTGAGGTTCTTGGGAATAGTCGCTGAGGAGTAGTGGTACTTGATGTACGTGCACCGCTCAATTGCTCCTGAGAAGGGCAAAAATGCAGAAGAGAAAATGCTGTTAAATGAATGCAATATGTCCTCCTAGCTGTAGGCCTGATGGGCTTGACAACCGAAAGCAAAGACTAGGAGCAAAGCAAATCCCTACCATCTGTCCACTGGGACAACCAACACTGTATCTGGCCCACAACAAGCACGAGCTACCTGTAAGGTAAGCTCACATCCAAAACTGATATACCAAAGGCTCTGCAGTAGCTGTTAGAGTGTTTGCTTTCACCATCAGATAAATGTGTGACAAATCATCCCTTCTTCCATTTCTTTGAACCATGAGCTAGCAGCAGGCATACAAGTATTTATTGTGTAGAAACTGTAAACTCACATCTTAGCTTATTGTGCAGTAATGTTTCTCAATGACCGTAACTCCAGGAGATAAACAAAGCAAACATCCTTAACCTTTCCGGATAGAAAACAGTGTAGGGAAAACAATACATAGTGGTCAGTTTTCCTGACCCCCTTCCGCCCCACAGCCAAGAAGCAGGACAAGCATAAGGATATATGTCAGGCTACCACGTCTCTTGAAAGTACCAGACACTTTCATAGCAGGCTCAGAGACGGAATTTATTGGCACCCCTGAATAATGAGCCTTGTATGGCAGCACAAATGGCTGAAAAGGGCAACTGCCCACCCCACCCACCCAGGATTTCATCTACACTCCATGGCAAAAAGCACCACATGCTGTTTCTCTATCTTCTTGTCACATTATTACATTCACCTTTCACCATCACTTTCCTTCCTTCACAATAATCACACCTCCAGGCCCTGATCTCCTGGCATCGCTGTGCAGTTAGTGTCCTTAGAGGGATGGGTCTGGCATAGCCTGATGCTTTCCATGAATTATAGCCTAGCCAAATTTGGCAACAGTTCCTACACTGATGAAAACCAACAAAGTTTCCTACATCCCTTTTGCTAGCATCCTCAGCTAACACTAGTTTTATTAGACCTTCTCAAGGAGTAATCAGATTCAAAGCTCATTAAAGTAACTTTTCCATTAGTATTATGATGTTTTGGATCAGGCCTTTAATAACTAAATAGGCATCCTTAATGTGGTTGGCCACACTGTTTGGTACTAGCTGCCACTGGTCAGAGAAGGAGCTGTGCTGGAAATGCTTTATGTATTAAAAGTACATTAAGATGGGCACTTAATAGAATAAATTAAATGAAGCAATGAATTATACAAGCAAGAAAGTGCTATATGAAGAGGCAGGTAGAACATGCTGTCTGCCTGAACTGAAAAGTCAGAGTCATTAGCCTTATACTGACATCTCCAAGGCATTAAACATGCTTTTATGATAACAAGCAGGTTGCTACCTCAGGTTGAAAATATTATTTGGCATGAACTTAGATCATACACCATGAATTCACAGCATAAGAAAACCTATGGAACAAAATTATTAGTAACGTCACAGTCTACTAGCATCATCCAAAGTTAGTGCAATGCAAACATTTGGGGTCCTCATTGTTTGCTCCTCTTAAGCATTCTTCACATTCTGCCTTTGACAGCAATTAGATTAGACAAAGCCAAATATTATAGGGTAAAAAGGCAAAATATTTACATATGTATCCGCCTGCCCTGACAGCATGATGGGCTTCTGTGTGAGTCTGCACCATCTGGGCACCAACTGTATGCCCAGAATTAAAGTTTCAAACCAAGAACAGTATTTTTAAAAAAGACAGCTAGTGTGCAAAGAGCTTTTTAAAAAGCCCCAAATCACAACCTTGCCTTCTTATAGGTTTTTCTGTCTCCTTTTGTTCACTTGCTTTCATGTATCAGAAGCTTTGTCAGGAAAATGGAAAATGCTTATTTGTTAGAAAATAATCTTTAAGTTATCAGATGCCTGTCCAGAGAAGAGATTTCTATAGAATAGCAGAAAAGGACACAGAGCCAAAATTCAAAATAAAAGCGTGCAGAAGGAAGGAAGACAAAAATCCTGGTTCCATTTGCTATAATTTCTGCTATAATCAGCAGAAAGCACCTCCTCTTACACCAGAAGAGGCTAATTTCTATCAAGGTCCAAAGTTTTTATTCTTACCACAGATACTGTTAGAAGTAATACAGAAAGTGATTCACTATCTTCTATGACCAAAGCCTAAAGCAGAGATTATTGTCCTCACTTTGACATATATAACTTTGCTCTCACATTTACATCCTCAGGGCTTTCATGAGACTTAAGCACATGCTTTAAGACTGTCTAGAACTAAGAGTAGAACTGCAGTGTTCAATGGCAGCTGAAGTACAGGAAGATTTGAATGGTAAATTCCATGATCATCTCCTTTCCAGCCACACAACACTTTTCAGCACTGTTCCTACCCCTAAGTAACATGCTGTTTAACCAATAAACATCCTGACTCCAGCCAGGAGCTTGCAGGGACCAGAAGGTAAAGTGCTCTTCAGTGCACATGGTGAGATACATTTTCCTATCCCCCCCTCTGTCTCTGAAGTACCAGGGCTGACCACTTCGTGTACACAACAGGCCTGAGCAGAGTGCAGGGAATTCACTTCTACCTGGGAATTGTCCCCACTACTTACCTTACACAGGGAAGCAGATGATCAAGTGACAGACAAGGACGCTGCTCTTGGATTTTCACCCTTCTCTGAAGCATTAAGCATAGGTTAACTGCTAGAATGGGTAAACCTAATTAATTTTTTGTTACGGGGCTCAAAATACTTCAATCTAATCCAAGTTACTGGGCTCCATAAAGGGATAAAGGGTGAAACATAATGGGCTATGATATAGCAGAGGTCAGCCGGCATGAGCTAATGGGGCCTTTTGGCTTCAGACTATTAAACTCTCCTGTGAACACCGAGTTTAATACACTCAGGAGAACATAGTTTAGAGGGTTTCAGAGCTGTCTTCTGTTAGCTCCTAGCACTTCAATTACTTCAGGCACTAGAACAGCAGCGATCACTGCAGAAAACATGCAACCACCTTTATTCACATGGCCACTGCTGGTAAGAGAGGCAGGCAGTATCTTACTAGGCACCTCAAGCTTTTCATGGCCCAAACAAACAAGGTTTGTGATTGCTTGGTATTTAAACACAAGTCATTTATCTCTATCTTCTCTCACAGGTGCAGAAGAGTGACCCTGCTGAGTTAATGCCATCACATCAGCATATATCTAGCTGGAGTCAAGAATTAACTTTTGAAACTTAGGAAAAGGCTTTTGGTTGCCTGAACCTGACAATAAGGAACAGGATGAGTTTATAGAAGTGACAATTTCAGACTTAATGTTTTCCTACTTGTTCCACACAGAAGAGAATTAGGCTCAAGACCTCCAAACATCCAGTTCCTGGAGACCCCTGGGAAAGCAGAGGCAGTTACTGCAGCAAGAATCAGAACTACAGCTCTCCTGAGAAGTCTTAAAAACCCTCAGAAATCTTTACCTTCAGATGAATAAATAGCTATGTTCAGTCCAGTCTTTGGGGTGGGAAAGGATGCAAGAGTATATTAAAAAAACCACACCAAACAAAAAACCAACCACAACAAGCAACACAACAACCCTTCCGTATACTCAACAGGATTAACTGCAATTTATGGGGCATCTCCAGACTTCAGAACTGACTTAAAGATCTAATGCAACTGCAGCTGACCCCTGGACTTTGCTTAAATAACTGGGAATAGTATTTATAGAGCAAACCTGTGAGCATGTTATTTCCCCTATGCAGCTGCCATAGCAAGTGTTACAACTGGCCACAAGAAACATGGAACAACCAGAGCTACTCCACTGACAGATGCAGTATATTCCACATCCCTCTGATCAAAGGAAAATGTTTGCTGAAAATCCTAAAAACCCAGTGGCTGACATCTTCAAAAAGAGTGCTAGGGAAGGGATCAGCAGGAAGATGCAACTGGAACCATGCAGAGCAACACTCTGCCATACCATCCTCACATCAGCATCGATGCTCAGAGGGGATTCAGCAGCTTTAAGTCTGTGGCTGGCAATCCCCTGTTCCAGAAAAGTTCAGATGCCAAATAGAACTGTGTTAAGGAAACTAGAGGTAGCTTCATCCAGAACAGTTAGGTATCCACAGCAAACATGCCAATCTCCTTCCCGATCCACTTATCTACTCCTTTCCCCTCCCATATCTGCTGAGCATTTCTCCGTATTAACATCTTTTTACATACTATTGAATTTCCTCTCCATTACAAGAGAAATCCTTTATGTACACTATTGCAGGAGTATCTCCTCAAAATACTGTGCAATTCTATTCAATTTTTAAAACTATCCCAATATCCTGATGTTAATTCAGTTGCTAGGGAAACCCATCTCCCACTACATTACTAGGACTAAACACTAGCCCAGTAGAGGCCCCAAATTGTTTGTTAATGCAGCAAGTGACTGAACCATTTTCCACCTCTAATCTGGACAGAGGTGAGATCATACTGCTGGTATCCATACTGTGTTTTCTGGTGGCTTTTTTCAGATCTTTTTGGACAGTGTCTTTCTTCATCACCAAGACACACACACTGCTTAAATTACAATTACATTTCACTGCTTTCAAGGCGCTCCAATAAACAGTCTTTATCTATGGTTAATTTAAGAACTAGAATGAAAATTAAAATGCCACCAGGATATTGGTCACATCAGTCCTACAGTTTGGATCTCAGAAGTATCTGAGGATATTGGCCCTGTGAGATCAACCCAACGCTTACAGATGTAGCTGCTGTTATCATATAGTTTAGTCTTCTGCATAATACGAAGCAACTCATCTGACAGCTGGCAACAGAAACTTGTCCTTCAGAAGGTCTTACATGAAAAAGGTAAACTGAGAGCAGTTAGCCAAGTGTCAGTAATGTCACCTCAGATCCAGCCCAAGGTGACACACAGAAGTGTTACCTAACTATACTCCCTTTCAGTGAAGGCTATGAGATTTCACATTTTCCCCCTCAAATTTCAGGGCTGCAGACTGTGGAACAATCATTAAAGTTCAGGTACAGAGTAGTCCAATGCCTGAGAATAAGTTACCTTTAGTAGCTGCAAGGCTTACAGCTACACATAAGCATTTCTCCCACTCTAAGACACTTTGCAGCAATCCTCAGGTAAGAGCAATCAGGAATCTCAGCCAGATGCACAGAGTTAGCAAGTTGCTTGCTCTGGATGAGCTATAGCATGGCCATACCAGACTTCAGGAGCTATCATTGACATGACAGTCACCTTGCTTTCCGTAAGACACAGATCTGAACCCAGGTGGTACTCCTCTTGTAGTATGTATGCTGATTTCCAAGAAGGATCTAGCTGTACAGCTAGTATTTGTTTTATTACATTTCCTGCCAAGGCTTTTGATATGATGCACTTCCCTGAAAAAGACTGACGTGGATGTTCTGAGCCTCTGCTACCCCCAGGCAGCTTTTCATCCTTCTGTGTTGTAGATACCTCTGGATGAACTGTTCATAGCAAGCAATTTATTCCACAAAATACACCCTTTGTGCTACCTCTAATTTTTACAAATCTGTTTGAGAATTACTACACAAACATTTCCTAGTAAAAGAAATCTTAGCCTCTGGCTTGCAAACTGCACTCACCACATATATTTGCTATTCATTATAAGAAACTGCCTTCTTTGAGAGTACCTTAATACCATGGTTTCTATTCCCTCAATAGGTGACTATATCTATACCAAGCAGACAGATGATGTAGATTAGTCATTTAGCTTTTAATTGTTTCACATTATATTCAGAAAAATCTGTAGAACAGAGAAAGTTTATAGGGTTTTTTTATTGGCATAACATTTCAGTAAGATTTCCAGGGGCTATAATCATAGTTTGGGTTAGGATCACATCACACAGAGCAATTGCACGTGGCATATATATCTGTTAATGTTTTAAGTCTTGTCTCCCTTGGAAGAGTTCATTGTTAAATTGGACTAGCATTTCACACAACCTCCAAACCAGCCCTGGTCACTGGAGCTGCTGTAACTTGAGTTATTGCTCTCAACTGTGTGCACTGCTGTCTCCCACATCATTTAATATGAACCAGAACACATCTGGAGGTACCTTAATACAGGCAAGGCTATTGTTGCAGTTTAGGCACACGTTAACTAGTCAAAGTAAGCTTAGAAGAAAGGTAGGACAAGAAATTGTCTCTACCTTGCCCAGCTTCTGTGACAGAATGCTGACTGGTTAATGAACTCGTGTACTGCAGCACACACAACAGGATCATTTCATTACCTCTGGGTTAGTACTAACCATGAAAGCATCCGTTATGTATTTGTGCCCATCTATAAAGACAGTGACACCAAAAATATAGGAACATTATTCTGCATTAATTGCAGAATTAGTTATGTTAGTAGTGTCATCTAGATGTCAACCAACCCAATCCCCCGCTCAAAGAGCAACCAAATTCAAAGATAGTGCACATTACTCAGGGCCATCTCCACTCAACTTTTAAATACCTCCAAGAATGGAGGGGCACAGCATCTCTGAGCACCTGTTCCAACATCTGACCGCCCTCATTATGATCTGCCCCCTCTACCTAATCAGAATTACACTTGGTGCCATATGAATATCTTGGATACCAGAATACCTAAGGGTAAAGGTCTACAAAAATAACAAATATGCAAATACCATCACTTTAATCAACATGTCTGATGAATATTCATTAACTTATATGCATAAATAGAATCCAGTGTTCTAATTAATGGTGCTCAAGATAGATTTTCAGCTGCAGTATGGGCCAGATTTTTAGAAAAGGAGATCAAATTTCTTCCTGCTTGACTCTGGCATTATCCTGAAATGATGTTCAGCTTGGTCTACCAGCAGGACTTGTGACCTCTCCTAAACTAAAACAACTTCTGCTACTGGTTGTTGCTTTCTGTAGGCTACAAAGAGATTGGACTGAGGCCTCCCTTCAGTTGACAGGTTGGGGTTTATGTCCTTGCTGTTTAAAACTGAGTTGCTAGCCCCTAAATGCTACCTCTACCAGTGGGCAGAGGTGCACTGTAGGTTTCTACTCACCTTCTACACGTTCACAGAAAAGTCAGAGAGGATGTGATACAGTGCCCTTCCCCATTCACAGACTGACCCAAGGGTCACATATGGGAAGCAACAATCAACATGTCTGTGGTACCACTTAGCATCTACCAGGAGTGCACTTTTGAAAATGACTTCCTGATCAGCTCCAGTTCATGTACTTCTTGGTTCATAACATGATGCACTCTAAGATCATGCCAACTCAATTCTTCACAAATAAAGCCAAACTGGAAGATGAGCTAATGGAAATTCAGCTGATGGTGCAAGAGTAGAGCCAGTCTGAACTAACATCCCCTCCCCAAAAACACAAAGTGAGCATGCAATCTGAAACACCATTTGTTTCTTACAAAGCCACCTCCCTTGGACCACACTATGAAGGTGGATTTAACCTATGCTGCATGCTGGGCCTTGGCAGTTAGTCATCCTAGTCAGCCCTATCAAAGGAAATTCAGCCTTGAGCAACCATAGCTCTAGGAATACTGCCTGGAAGGGTGCCTTATCTACCTAGGTGGTTCATCTCCCAGACTGGAGAAGCATATGGAGAAGCCACTCTAGCATGAACAATACCACAGCAAGAACAGACCTGCAGTCAAGTTCTACAGAGCTGTGGTCATCACCAATATGCTCACACCAGCCATGCTCATAAATACAGCTGGACAAATACTCTGTTTTGGGTTCAAAAGCCAACCTGAAAAACTATGGGGGGTGAATGGAACACATAACACTGACACAACCAGGAAAAATATAACCAAACCATAGCTGAAAGGTTTTGGACGGCCACAAAATTGTATTCATCTGTAGCTGATTTTGATAACTTCAAGGAATAATTTTTTAAATGTATTTCAATTGGAAGACTGAAAAATATTTAGGGAATTCTAAACCAGACATTTTTATTAATTTCACAGGATTTTTTGCAACTATCAGCCATATTAGATCAAGTTTCAGAAGTGGTTCTGCTCCCTTGAAAGCTCTTTGCTTCAGAGCCAATTTTCTGCATGAAAATGAGTAACAATTTACTACCTGTACTTATTACAAATGTAACAACAAGAACTCTAGGCACCTGTATCTTCCCTAGGGGGTAAAATGCAGAAAGCCTGTTAGGCTGCCAGTGGTAAAGGGATAGTTCAATAGCCAGTATCACATAAAATTACTTTCTTACATGTAGATGGCTTTACTGACCACCAGAAATAGTAATGAACACAAAATTTCAGAAAAACACACTCAGAAGCTAACAGCATCCTCTGTTCTACCTGAAGAAAAAACTTGCTTGTATTCACCCAGTTGGCAGCCATTGAAAGGATGAGACATTCAGAAGAAAATATTACTTCATCTTCAAAATGGCACACACCCAGCAAACACATTAACAGAATATATGGCTTAAAGATTTTCATTAGAAAAGTGAACAAAGGTTTTTTCAGTGTGACAAGCAAAACATTCCTGCTCTTCTTTCCTCCCATTTTTCTTTTACAGTTCATCTCACTTGATTGCCAAATAAAGATTCTCGCAGAGCCTCTAGCTTAGTAAGACTCATTAGAAAATGCTCAGCTGGTAAAGAAGTCTTGTAAAAACCCAGTGAAAAACATAGCAGGAGGATGACTGAAAGGATCTAACATACTGTACTATCCGCACAAAAATGGGTAGATGGTGGCATGCCATTTTCATTCTTCTCAGATCATTTGGGATGAAAACCTGACAGCTCACTTTCAGCACTGATCCATTAGATCTCTAGAAATATGAGAGGCAAGAGTCAGATACAAAGTGCATCCAATATAGAAGCAATCCATGAAACTTATAGATTTCCACCTTTGTCATACATGGGCTGTACCATAACCAGATTCCATACAGGGACTTAGAAATATTTTGAACTGAAACACCCATGTTTCAATTCCAACTTTATTTCCACATGAAAATACCTAAGTTTCCTTCCCAAGCATCATGTGAATAAAGACAGAGGTACAGACGTGTATGCACAAAGCACACAGCAACATTTTCAGAGTAGAGGGGAAAAAAGAAAGCGCCTGAACAGCTTTTGACAGACCTGTTCCCCACACGCTCTCTGGATATCCCAGCAAATAGCAGCATGCCTAAAGCAACCAGCTGGCACAAGATAAATATTCCACCCATGAAAAGAAAAGAATCCAAGTATGAGACCAAAAGCTGAATTTGCATTGGAAAGTGATGAGCTCACACTTTCCCTCCAGGGACCAAGGAAAGGGGGCTGGCAAGGAAGTTGGAGCAAGAGAATGGTTATGAAACACTTTTTTTACCTCAGCTATTAATAACAGTCTCCAAGCCACAGGGTACTTGAGAGGAGGAAGGCATCTCCTTGCTTCTATTAATCTTTATGTCCACCTATTTGCATTGGGCTAGCCACAGGGGAGGGGGAAGCAGAGCACGAATGAAACGTTAAGGAGGTTAAAAGGGCTGAAAAATGTTTACTCTTATTTGTTTGGATGCAGAAATTAAATGATCAATAAAAAAAGTCACTGTGAGAGCAATTACAAGTAAAAACCTCACTGAAGACCCAATAGTTCATGGAACAAAGCAGTATCTCAGCACTGCTATCAAGCCAAAGAAAAATCATAGCAAGTGCTATGGAATGATCATGTTTTTTATATGAACATACAGTTTCTGATTTCCATAGAAAGATACTCCCATTGAAGCTTAGTATTTGAGCCAGCTTTAAAACCTACCTCAAAGATGTCTAGGAAGCAAGGTCCCAGGTTGCCAAGATGAAAATAAGGGTGTGCCCACTGGTAACACTAATTCTGCTTAGGATCTGTGATCACATGCATTGAAGTCTAAGGATACCTACCTCTGTACCTTGGAAAGTTATTTTATATGCTGCTGTACAACCCAAATGTGCCTTTCTATACACATTTACTTCTCTGCTTCCTAAAGCAAGAAGAATAGAAGCCCCTCTCCGTGTCTCCATACTAGTAGTTTCCAGCTAGCTCCACAAATTGCTGAGCTGAAGAAACCATTTCACTGTCTTGTAGCAATTCAAGCTTGTGCTTAAACTGCAGAAATCACAACATGATGGAGAATCATTCAGAAGTTTTGCATTCCACATTAGGGAACTTGAGCAGAGACCTAGCAGTCTAATATCCCAGAAGGCTCCACATACAGGCTCAGTCTCATCCAGCACTTACAGCAGTCCATTAGGAACATCACTTAAATGAAAGGGCTTGTGTGAGCTATGTAACATCTAAGTAACAGAAAACTATTTTCATCCAGGCTTTGTCCCCCAGCTGAGCCTGGGGCTGAGCAGAGGAAGTTTCACAACCATCACTTGAACACAGATTGTTATGAGGAGAGAAGAGAGAAGGGTAAAGTTATTGGTGGGTGTCATTCAGGGATTCACAGGAATCAAACTAAGGAGAGCAATTTTTAGAATAATTTTTGGAAGTATAGCCTAGGAAAGAAATATGTGAGGAAGGAATCGAGCATCAGTTTTTCAGCAAGGCTGTTTCCCACTCCCCTCCCCCCATTAGGAGACTGTGGGATGGATAGACCAGGAAGGGTGTCCCTTGCTATGCCCATACTGTTCTCTCACACTGTGCACTGATCTTTTAACCTCCTTTGCCAAGAAGTCAGATTATTTCCATCAGTCAAGGGCTATTTAGACTTTCAAACTGTGCAAACAGAAGATGACTGTGGACCTACTGACTCTTTATTAAAAAAAGAATCTTTCCACTAAGCACATCCTTATCTTCTAGATTCCCTAAGATTCAGACATTTTTTACACTGTCCCCATTCTAGTTATTTCAAATAACTGTTAGGGTAGTGGGGTTGGAATAAAGGCATTTCCAAGACATCACAAGCAAAAGGTATCTCCCAGACAAAGGTACTTATTAAAAACGGTTGTTAAATGTATGCACAGTGTAAAGCTAACTGACAAGATCATCCTTAAGTGAGCAGGGTTTCCCTTGCAAGTTCATAATGTCTCTCGCCCCATAAACTCTATCAACTGAATAACAGATCATGCAGACTGATGGACAAAAGCTACTAAAACTACCTTGAAATAAATCTCAGGACTGTTTACTGGCAAGTAGAGACCACTAAATTATTAAAGTGGTATGTATAATTGCTCTCCAAAGTAAGGAACAGTTTCATGTTTGACCATGCTCTTTCCCTGTGTAGTTATTCCCTGGATTGTCTTTGTTCAAGTTGGTCATTAACTGGTGAGTTACCAGCATTCAGTTCCAAGGATGCCCCAGAACCCTTTGTCATGCAATTCAAAGGGACAAAGGCTTTCTCAGCTGATTGCCCTTTAAGAGGTCATTTGCTTCACTACTGTAATAGGACTTACTATTGTACATGAGAGCTTGAATCAAAGGCCTTCAGAAGTTAAATGTTGTGTAGATGTTTAAAAATTCGGCCTTGAACAGCCAAACAAAGACAAAGATGCAACTAGAGGGAAAGGGAGAAGATGATAAAGATGGTGGTAAGAAGATCAGACAACTGTACTGTGAAATCCAAGATGAGCTAAAGCACAATTTGGTCATTCTAAAACCTATGAACCACAGATATTGTTAATCTCTCTGCTGCTGTCTGAAATCATAAGTGGTTTCTCCCTTACAGAAGGAAACAATTCTTGAGGAAGTATTTGAAATAGAAAAGATTGGTGGATGTGATCAAAAAGTATTTTTCCAGTTGACTGGACTGTGCCCTTACTTATCCAGTGATGCATTCTGCAATACCATCGTATGCCCTTGTGTCCAGAAGGCTTAGACACCGAGTGCCTCTTCACAAATGGTACAATATTTCATTTTCGGTGCTAGCATCAAGTTCTGGATGCACTCAAATGTACTTAAGTCAAAAAACTCGGAGCTAGAATCTCAACATGACTGCAGACACTCATTGTATGAGCAACACATTTCAGAGTAGCTGAAAATACTGAAAGGATAAGTGCCCTTGTATGGGGGTAGACAGTGCCAGAAACTGAGAAGGGACCAACTTATCTCCAGCTGTTCCCTTTGCTTATTCCAACACAACACTGGGAAGTGGAGGTCATACCAATAGCTGCCAGCTACAGGCAAGTTAGTGGTGAGAAGACCTATTCCCAGCATGGTCTTCAACTGGGAATTAAGTTCCTCTAGCCAAAACCCAAAGGCACCTAGTCTCCAAGCATATTAGCCAAGATTCATAGCATTTCTTTTCTTAATACATTTGCAGAGATGTGCCTTTTAATGCAGAAAAAACATTCAAAAATTAAAATGGCAGAAGTCATCCCAGCTTGCATAGCAGGACAGCAAAACAGAGTAGAGAAAATCCAGGTGGCTCTAGTAGCATCTATTACTTTATATGTCAAAGAAAGCTACAGCTTGCTGTAAAACCCCATGACCCTAGCTTAGACCCAATGCTAGTGTACATTCAAATGTAGAAAGACTATTGTGGGATGAGAATTTCTCAGCCAGTAGACACATGTCTACTGTTGGGTCAAGGCAGACTGTTGAGCAGACTGAGCTTTTGCTGCTGCTGTTGGGTTTAGATTTGTTACTATTTTTCAGGGAGTGTTAACATTGCTTTGTGTGTTGGGGTATCCTGTTCCTTTGCCTGTGACATTCTCATTTAGTAAAGCTGATCTACCACTTCTTGCATCTTCCTGTTTGAAATGTCAAGTCCAATTAGAGGGTCACAGTATGAAAATCTCCCACTCACTGCAATCTAAGATGTTATGGTCAGGGCAAGCTGGACTAAACATTTCTGCTGCCTGTCAAGAAGGATTCATACCTTGAAAGGCAAGATTCAAAAATGTACATAGGACCATTAGTTAATATGAATATTGATAGCAGCAACAAGCATTATCTAAAAAGGTAAGCATCACACCTCTGAAGAGATTTGTCACTACCTACCTCATCCCACCAACCCTATGCCTGAAAAGCCAGCAGAATTCCACTGAGGCTTATAGTCTGAAATGTTATCCAGGCCTGTGCAATTCAAGAATATGCTTTATGATCCTCTTTCTGACATGGGAGGGCTCAGCCACATCCCAAAAGACCCATCACTATACATAGGACCAGAGAAGAAAGCAATTCCCAGCACCACTTGCAAGGTACAGAAAGACCCTTTAACTCCACACTGGAATTCCACCAGTTTTGATCATCACTTCACATTTGGAGGGAAGGGGCTATGGAAACAGACTTTTAGTCAGACCATGTCAACTCAGCATTTATTTCCTTCTAGTCTTTATGCCAAGTCAGAGCTGTAATAATAAGTGTCTGTGTTTCAGCAGTGTCTGGTAACTTCAAGTGGGACAGAGGTGCTCGTATGAGGCAGAATGCTCACAAATGCAGTGAACAGAATCTGTGCCCTGGAAGACTTTTGCTGTTCCTGTTTTGTACCTTCCCTCATTTTTATTTAATATGTAAAGATAAGTCTTGAACTGTAATGTCTAATTTTTAGAAATAAACTATGATTCAGCAGCCCATGTGCTTCTGGGCTCATTTTTACCTGTACAGTCAGTTCTAAATTCAAAGGTTATTACAGACCATTGCATTCTATTCATGTTTTAATTTCTAATTACTACTCTAACAATACCTTGCACAGTCTATTTCTTAACATCTCAAAGCATTTGATAGAGTATTGCTGCCCAGCATTAAGGCCTCACAAGAAGTCAGGCCTTCAGTTTCTTACCTTTGTACACTAGCTTGGAGAGTACAACCAATCCCCTTTGCCAGAGGTCTAAACACAGACTTTAATACATCATTCTCTGAATACAAATAAAGAGACAGGTCAAATCATCCCCAATTCCAAAGATAGTAATTAAAAATTAAGACAATAAAAACACGGATAGCAGGTAAGCACTGTTCGTCCCAAGTTAGGGACCAATATCTCATTACAATATGGATTTCTTCCTACACTAAATTACAACATGGTTTAGGAAAAGACCTGGACAGCTGCTAAACTACACCCCTAATTTTTTCCTCTTTTGTCAGGGGCTGTGTTCAGCCTTTCAAACTCCAAAAGTCATGAGGCTTCAGTATACCAACTCCAGGATCAGGTGAAGATTACCCAGGACTCTTGCTATGCCTCCACTGAAACATCAGCCACTCTGATGAATGATACAAAAAGAACATGTCAACTTAATGGAAAACACATTCTTTGGAAAACTTCCAAACCTTTAAGAAAATATGCCATTAGCATTTTTCTTATCCCCTACGGTTCTGTAATATAAGATTTAATTACAACAATTGACAAAAAAATCATTGGGAGCTGATCTTGCCTAGAGATTCCATCCACCAGGGTAAGAGTCAAATGCAGCACTAGGAAGAGACCACAGTACAAGCTCAGTGAGCAAACTAGATTCAAATCACTTTCAGCAAAATGGTTTTTAAGTACAGCCAAACTCAAAGGGAACATGAGATTAAGGCAGCAGGTACATGGCTGAGATTCAGGGAAGCACTCCTAGGACAAGGAGACTTAGGGAGGAGAAGCAAAAAGCTAGTATCATACTGCAGTAGAAATGCAGCGAGGATAGACATGTGCCAGACTCACCAGCAGAATAGTCAGTGCCCCCAGTTGTCACACAACAGACTTGTTTTCCATTTCTGGAATCAGCTAAAGAAACTAACACTAACTCCAGCAACTGATTAGCATGATCTTGCCTAGAAGAAAAAGTAGCTAAGCTTACATGATTAACTGGATGGGTTACAGCATCTACACTCTTAGCTGCACAACTGTGCAACAGGCAAGAAAAAGGAGCTAGCAACACAGAGCTCTAAAATAAGAGGAATAAAAAAAGACCAATTTCTGAAACTGATAACATCACCCTACATCTCTGTGCAACTCATTTGCAAATAGGGTGGATTTTACACCTTAAGGATTACACAGCTTTTCTAGAGATACTTAGAGCAGCTGCAGGATACAGTGAGAACCATTCTCAGTACAGGGACAGTTTTTGTGCAATACTCCAGTCCTGGGATACCAGGAAGTGAAAAGCCTGCACCTACATGAATGTGGCTTCATGCACATAAGAGAAGCCTTTGCCAGGAACATGCAAAGGGTGAGACTGGATGTCAGCACTTCGTAATGGATTACATTAAAGAAAAGACACATCAGCAAAATAGAACCCCAGAGGTTTAATAATTGTCTTTCCAAAATGAGGAAGCAAGCAGCCTGGAAAAAGAGAATCCCTCAGCAGGTAGAAAACATAAGTTTAGGTAGCTTCTCACCTTCCAGCAATCATCCTTCCTACAGGAAAATAACCGAGTTACCTTAAGGAGTGAGAAATAACTATTCATCCACTGCCCACAGCCTTTCAGCTATGGAAAAAAGATGTGGCTATGAAATTGCATGACAGGAATTTACTTTGTAGAAAAATATGCAGCACACCATGTCATACAGATGATAACATTTAAGAACACTTAGGCTGTCATCAAAAGGAGGAAGCAAGAGAAAATACCTCCGTTCTCTATTTAGATTTCCTTCAGATTTGTTGACATTTGCTGCATTTCAGCAGTGCTGTGGCAATGCCTAGGAGCCTCAGTCTGGACGCCAGTCCCCAGGAGGCCAGGCACTGTGCAGTCGTGAAATTTCATCTGTCCCAACCCCAATTCCTTTACCATTTCATAAATATTTCCAGTGCTGCTGAATATCTCCAATACCACACCTAATAAGCTGATTTTGTACTGGGGTGGAGAAATGTACTTTAAAAAAAGCCGTTTAAGAGAAGCTGTACTAATATTCAAGGTCCAAGAAAAGACAACCAGGTGGAATGGTCTCATTATGCTCAACCATACATCTCACCTCCCCACACAGATTCTTTATGCTCAACTATACGTCACCTGCCCACAAGAGTTCTTCCTTGAGGACAAGTCTGACTTTATTATCCATATTATACTAGAGCAGAAAAAAGAGTTTGAAATAGTCCTGGTTGTTTAGAAGGCTCAGTATCACATACCCTGAGGAAATAAGAATATGTAGACTCTTGAGGTCCCATTGGGAAGTGGTATATAGTCATCTAAACTGAAGACTGACTCTGAGCTTTGTCTGAGCCCAAACATATTCCTCTGATTCAATCAGACAACTTTAGTTTGATTAGGATAAATCAATTCTGAGGCTTTGATCATTCCCTAGCACTGATTCCATGCCATGAAGTACAAAAATCAGTAAAGGTGTTTACTACAAATTACTGCCCAAGACCCATGGCAACACAGTAACACTGGAAGTATTTCAGCACTAGACATCTCCGCAGCTTCTCACCACTGCCTGCAGAGCTGAAGACCCAAATACACTGCCCTGGGCATCAAACTGCACATGATTTCCTCTCAGCTACTACTCCTAATCCCATAGTGAACTTGGGCTTTGTGTATGATAGCTGAAGAATGCCAGTCTCACTTCTGATAGGAGGAGAGCAGACTCCTGGCACCAAAGAGACTAAATACAAGATTTTTAGATAGAGATTTTTTTTTCTTTGAAGCTATGCTAAATATGGTCTTACTTATATCTATCTGGAGAATGTAGGTGCTTGATGGATCCTCAGTCTACTGCTAGAAGGGATAGGGATAATCACTAGATTGCCTTGTCAAAAACGTGTACCCTCATAACCTGCAGGAACATGCATCCTTTCAGCTGTGCTGCATCAGGGATGCAGACAGTCCTACACAGGGAGCTGAGATATTCAGAGACAAGCTGTACTGCTTTGCCACAACACCTGGAAGTATTATGGAAGGTTCTGAAAGTAACTTTTAGTAGGATTAGGGATATGCCGCTTGCATCATTCACAAGGAGAACAACAGGAAAAGGCTGAGTACTCTCTTAAGATAGACTTAATAATGAGTCTTGACAGGCAGACCCAGTCTCCATGTGTCATGTCTCTTACCTGATCAGAGGAAGTGCAACTTGTTGCAAGCTTGCAAGATTAAAAACAAATATCCCTTTCATTGGTTTAACCTTTGCTTTCTTAACCCTGCAGTTCAACCTCTCTGAACTACAAACAATCACAAGCTATGAGTATTTAGAAGGGACTAATAGCTTCTCTCTGTTCCAGAAAAGGAAGTTGAGTGTGATCTGCACTATTTAGAATAAACCCACACCAGATGATTATGAAATGAATTAGTAATAAAAAATATTTCATGCATAAAAGCCTTTTTAAAATGAAAAATAAGCCAGGCTCCAAATTACCATTAAAATTAACTTCCATCGATGCTTTGCCAGTGCTGCTGAACTATCATTCTTTGCCAAAGCAGAGTGGATTGTTTGATGATTGAGTAGTATCAACCAGCTAGTTGCTTCATCTGGAGATCAGAGAGTTTTGTTTTAAAGAGAGAAGAAAAGCAGGCACCGCTAAAGTTTCCCCTGCCACATCTCTCTCCACTTCCAGTACCTAGTCTCTGGCATGACTTTCCCAAGAAGAACTCTGTATTTAAATAACAACCAATCATAAAAGCAAAGCAAAAAACCCCATCCTCCAAGAACTAAAGCTCTGAATATAACCGTTCACAGACCACAGGCAGCTGAAGCATTATGTTACAAAGCTATCACATAACTAACCACAGCTAAGTGCCTTTCAGGTGAGTGGACACAGCCTGTGCTGGCTTCTTTCCCTGTGGCTCCCTGGCAAGCAATCTCTTTTCAAGGCTGTTGCCTGTTTCTTTCATACTTTTACAAGCAGCATTATAGAGTCTTTTTCAGCCCTCTTTCTTGTTAAAATATCAGTTTGAGATAGCACAACCCTATTTCCCTCAGCTTATAAACCACCCAGTATTGTGATTTGTGCTACTGAGCTGCAGCTGGAGGCAGTTAAGCAGTGAGCCAGTTGTGACAATAGTAAAGGATCTTCAAGAAGGAAAACATTAATTTGAGAGAATTCTGACTGCCCCAGAAGCTCACAGAAATTGACTCAGAAGACTCCCATCAGTAGTCTAAACTGAAGCAAGTGTCTAGACAAATACCTCAGAAACCAGTCTTTGTTATTTGTGCCCAGCCACCATGCAAGTATTTGGCATTTGACTCACACAGGTTAGAATAGGTACTTGTTAGAACAGTCTGTATTGACTGCAAGTCCCACTCTAGTAACCAAATTCAAGTAGCACACCTTGATTTCAAAGTAGTCAAAGTCACTACAATGCAATCCAAATGAGGAAAGTTAGCAAAGGCATCTACAAAGGAAACAGGTTCATGAGATTTGTTAATATTAGCTTCTTCATCAGCACAAAAGTTATGCCTGAAAGGATTGTGCAGCTAAAGTGCATCCATGGTTTTAAGGGCAAAGAAGGATCTACCCCAACAGCTGTAACACAATATCACTTCACTTGGCTATAATATGCTCTCCACACTAAATCCCCAAATACACCATAGAGACAAATAAGTAATGGCAGGTATAGAAAAGCATTAAGGGACAGAAAGAGTACATTCTCCACTCTGTTTCTAGATGATGTGGAAAGTCAACAAGGCAGAAAAAGCTCATTCTGATAGCAAAGGAGAAAACTCACATCAATGGCACAAGACTGTCAACTATGAGAAGGTAAAGTTAAGAATGAGGCCAAACCTAAAACCAACAGAACTAAAACCCCACATAGGTGCAATCCTACATTTTGGTGAGAGTCAAGAAGAAAGGGCAAAAATTCCACCTTTATGACATTTGAGCCTGGGACTCTACAGAGCTGTTATTTGCAATAGCAGAAGACTACACTGATTCAGCAACTCTCCCAAGCCCTACACAGAGATGTCAGGAGAAGACTGTAGGATTTCTTGGAAGGAAAGACAGAAAACACCTGAGTAACTAAACACTTTAATTCTCCTCTGCATATTCTACTACTCTGACCATGCTATGTTATTTGAAGACTACTCTACTCAGCTAAAATTTTTAAGAAGGATCAACCACCACTAGCCTCCATTCCTATATCCACCCTTCCCCAGCCATTAGACTCAGAACAGCTATTCAAAGCCTTCAGCAGAGCAGCAAAGCTATGCTGCCTTTTACAAAAGTGCTTCCAGGAATACTTCAGTTAGCATTTTTCTCCTAAAGGGTAGAAAAATTACTCTGAAATTACTTAACCTAGTAATAAACTACGTCTTCTTTTCTCTACTGTAGATTTGGAACAGTGATTCCTGCTTCACATCTTTGCCTTCGCTTAATTTAGTTGTTTGGTTGGGTTTACAGATTTGTTTCTATCATGATAAACAGGCAAAATACTACAGTAACAGGGGAGAATGGAATGCCAGTGTTAATGAAAAATGAGTTTCTTTGCTAAAATAAGTCAGAGCGGATGGGAACAACCTCAGCAGAAACAGAAAACTTCCAAACTATTTTTCAGGGCGGGACGGGGCGCAGGGGAGGTGTGTGAAACTGAATTCATTGGTATTACTAGAAAGTACCAGGGTTAAAAAATATATTTCCCTAGTTTAATGTTCCCTGATGCCTTATATTTAACACTGGGACTTCTAGTAAAGTAATACTGGAGTAAGGACTGACTTCTCGAGTTGAAGCAGTTGCATTTAAAATTGCTTTCTTACATGTGATAGGTGGATAAAGCAGGTGAAATCTGCGCAACACTGAGGACCTGACTCCAATTACATCCTCTCCATGCCCAGCTCTCCCCAGGCAACTGTAGAGATCTGAGCTCTGTACTGATCCCTTTTCCTGACAAACAAGTATTTAGCAGCACTGGAGCTGCTTAGGATTATACTCTCAGTCTCGGAGTGACTCCATTATATCTTTGCCTTATAACTGAAAGAGGGTACATTTAGATTAGATGCAAGGAAGAAGTTCTTCACTGTGATGGTGGTGAGAAACTGGAACAGGTTGCCTGTAGAGGCTGTGGATGCTCCATCCTTGGAAATGTCCAAGGTCAGACTGGATGGGGCTCTGAGCAACCTGATCTAGTGGGAGATGTCCCTGCCCATGGCAGGGGAGCTGGAACTAGATAATCTTTAAGGTTCTTTCCAACCCAGATCTGACTCTCTGATCTTAAGAGGCAGAAATCATTAAAATTCAGCTGATCCATTACATTTTTAAAGCCAACCTCTTCCTTTTTTTCCCTCCTCTCCCCGTAGTCATTTCTCCCACAAAGACATTTCTCCACATTTCCAGTGCCTCCATCACCAAGTGGTTCATTTGCTCTGAACTTAAAACGAAGCATAAGCCATTTCCACTCTTTCAATGCAGGTGTAGCTCACATAAATGACAACAACCAGAAGTTTTTACATGGGTCAAATGCTGCAGACATTCCCTGCAGGCTGGGTACCATTCACCAGCCATCTCAGTTAAATATGAAAAGCAGTAGAAAACTTAGATGCTCTGTGTGGTACACATGCAGCTCATATTTTTGTAAAGATGCCCATCAATTACAGAAACAATTAAATACATCTTTCCCTGCTATGCAGTGAAGTGCATTTCAATAACACTCCTGTGTACTTATTAAATATTTTCCCTTGGAAGGTCTCCAGAATGATAAACATTCATTAATCACCATGAAGCACCTGTACAGTGCAAAACTACTTGCAAACTACATCAAAGAGGTGATCAGAGACAGAGCTAGTGGCCATTTTACATTAAGACAACTTCATGCTGCTCTGCTGACTCACAGCCAACTTGCCATGGGCCATCCCAGTCCCAGAAGAGTTACTTTTCTTCTAAGAAAACATCCTAGGCAAAAGCACCCTTGCATTTGTCAATCATCCCAAAAGCTTCAGCCACAAGAACAGAGGGGTGATCCAGGAATCCATGAACTGGTAATCTTCAACTAACCCAGCAGCTGAGCCAGACCGCAGGTTGTCAGCACAAGTGACCTTCAGCCACCACTAATGAGTTCTCATGAGCCAGGGTGCAGGGAAAAGGAGGACACAAACAGACCCCACATTTTCCCACAGGATCACAGAATTACAGTTTAGCTGGGTGAGTCACATCTCAGGAAAAGAGGACAAAGACCCTTGCTGTCATAGCAGGTGGCTCCCATCACACCTGACACACAAGATTCTCAGTGAACAGCCCATTTCATGAGACTTCACCCGAATTAACAAAATCCCATAGAACCTAGACTCAGGGGGTAGCCTGTGTTTAAACACATTTTTCATATTATTACTGCAATAAAGGCATGGCTGCTCCTGAAAAAAATTCATACTACAGAAACCCCAGTACACTGTGTTAGAGGCAAATCACCCAGTACTAACAAGGCTTAGTTTTGTTCACAGCTGGAACAAACTATTCTATTTGAAAAGTTGGAGCTTAACTAAAAATTCAGACTGTTTTTGCTTATTCCTCAACACAATTGATAACACATTGCCAGGCTGTTTGAAACGCTGTACCAATGTAGAAAAAAGACTTCCAATTTTACAGAGAATTTCCTCTGCAGAGTACTACTGTCTCTGACACTCAGTCAGGAGAACATAGAAGTTTTGGTGCTTGAGTATGTGTGAATATACATGTTTTAATTAAGCCTTATTAATGCACTTTATTTTCTCACTATATAATTATACAGTTACACAGAAAGCCATTCAAAAGACTAGATGAGTCAGGAGTTTGACAACAAGATATGAATAGACAAATTTAGCCCATAGTACAAACCCAGCTACCCAGCTTAAGACTGTCATCTAGAGCAGACTGAATAATTTATATACAACTTTGACAAGTTTTGTCCTCTTTCTTTGTTAATTGTCTGCTAACAGGCTGTAAAAAATTCTTAAATTTATTCATTATTCAGAATGATTCATAACTGCCTTCACTGACTAACTCTTGGACTACAAATATCTTAAGATATGACTGTCATAACTCAGTAAATAATTTGCAATTCATGGTGTAACTTATGTAATAAATTTCTTCACCTTATGTAACTAGTTTGAATAGTTTAAACAGCTGACAAACACAGCATACATTTTTAATTACACACTTGCAGTTAACAGTTGGGTGGTTACAGGAATCACCCTCCCAGGAAACAAACAATGCCATGTGATTTGAGTTGCAAATATCAAATCTTTCATTTAAGGACATGCTGTGAAACTCACTTTCTTTGCCCACACAACGACCTGTGCAGGTCTTCAAGCTATATGTGAGTTTTCCCACACATCCTTATGCTGTCATAGTAATATTTAAAACTTGCAATTAAGCATGATTGTCTCAAATTCAGAAAACACACTTTTTTCATCTTCTGTATACCACGCCAAGATTTGGAAAATGCACATTTATCGAGGAGCTGTTGCCTTTTTCCACAAAGCACATACAACAGACTCTGCAACAAGCATTGGGGTTACACTAACATGCTCTCTTCCTGTTCCTACCCTCCACTTCAGGATTTTAAGGTAAATACATGAAACTACACCACAGAAGACAGTTTTAAGCAGTTTCTCAACTAAATTAAGAGTTTCAGACAACCAGGGTTTACCATTTATCTCAGAATCCAATTCCACAGCTTATCACCAGAGTCAATTTGGTCTTTAACTAAAATTTTACATTTCAGCTCATTAATTACTTGTTTCATGTGTTTCCCTAAACTTCCCCTCATTAGAGCCATGGAGAGCTTATCTTCTGCCTTGTGCTCCATGTTTTGGGTCAAGGTACAAACCATATTTTGATACTATTAATCAAGTGTCTCAAAAGTAACCCTTTTGAGGAGCTACTACTGAACATGAATAGAAGCTCTGATATCTGTCCCTACTCATTTAGATTTATAAAAAAATAATTTACTCCTTAACCAATCATCCCAATGTCCCAGATTTTACTGTTCTTTGATTTCCCCCCCAGTATTGTTCTGATAGAGTGAAATATTTCTGCACAGCCAGACAACAGCTATCAACAATTCCGGGGTACTCTGATGCTTTGCCCTCTTCTACACTTACAATACATTTCAAAATCCTGTCAGTTTAGCATCCGTTCTCATACATGTTACAAGTGTTCATATTTTTTCACTAAAAGGAACTATTCCCAGGCACAACTCTGCCCACCAGTAATGAGAGATCTGTAGAGTCCAGGCTTGAAACAGCAAGAGGCACCATGAAGGCTCTGACATTACATCTGTGAAGCATCTCTTGTCAATAAGCACGGGATAGTGATGAATCAGATCCTAGAATCACTCCCTCAAAGTAAGGTGTTTATTTCTTAAAATATTTAAGTCTTCCTTTTTTTAATTACTGCTGCTTTCCACAGCTGTATACTTTTATGGAAGCATTACTGAAAATTTCACTTTTACATTTAGAAAACAGGGATTTCATTATAACAACCTTAAAGATTATGCGAAGATGTCACTGAAATTTAACAGAGGAAAGACAAAAGACAATAAGTCTAGCTTGAACTGCCTAAAAGAAAAAAAATACCTAAAAAGACAGGTATTTTTCCACAACTATCATATTTTCCAGACAGCTCTCACCTCTGGGATTCCATCTGTCCTCAAGACTTTTCTTTGCCAGTGGTAACAGACATGCCTGAATATTTGCCCTGAATGTATGCATACTCCATTATATTTGTGGAGGACAGCTGAAAACATACCCTGAATATCTGGTTATTGATCAATAACCATAACAAAAAAAATTAAGCCATGCATTGTTTTTAAATCTCTTTTTGAGCTACACTGACTTGCACACATTTGAAGTGGATGTTGTCAAGTAATGCACAGAATAAAATCTAGATATGAACAACAGCATTAAAACCTAGACCTTAGACAAAAATCCTACATGAAAGAGACAGCCTTTCTAACACTTCTCCCATGTATAATGTTCCTCTCAACAACATTCAGCACAAAGTAGCAGTTATCCCCAAAATCTGACACAAAGTGATGCATATTATAATAGAGTTCATTTAATATTTTAACTTATAATACATAAAATGTCACTTCAATTAGGCTGCTGCCATTATAACTTCCTAGTGATAGCTCTACAGATGCATCACCTAGCACTGCTGGTATTTGTTACTTGGGGGTGGGGCTATTGCATTATGTGAGGGACCATCAGAAGGTAAGAAAGCTGTTAGAACCACAGGTTTCAATCTATTTAAACTCATGGACCTATACAGCATCTCAAGCAAAGGTATGGATCCCTGGATAACAAGTTTCAGCCTAATGACAATAGTCTTGCTTCTCTCATTACCTTTCACAAACACTCAAAAATGGTCCATGGACCATTGGTCAAAGACCATTACTCTAGGGCAGCGAAGAATTACAGGCTGACACATACTGTGCTGCTGACCGAGGCAGAAGCTGAATAACTGCATATATTGCCACAAGGCAGAGGCTCCCACAACTGCCCATAGTCCTAGGCTCTGTGCTGGCACAGGTACCCTTGTGAGCAACAAAAAAAGAAAATGGCACAAAGATGTCAAACTGAATGCATAAGTTAATAGCTGGGTAAAGACCTAAACAAGGACACAGTATGCGAACTTTTAACTCCCACCCCACCTTGGCAAGTCACTGACACCACATTCAGAACAGCCAAGTTGGAAACACAACACATTTCTAAAGAACACAGTCAGTCCCATTAATTCATTTGACCCATTTTTTCTGATCTACTTCANGAGGAAAGTGTTGATAAATTCCTTGCTTTTTAAAATTCTATTTCCACTTACCTATAAGTAAACATAGGCCAGATGTACACACAGCACTTCCCCCTCCCTTCAAACTGATAAAAACCAAACAGCTCCCCTCATAGATTTTGGGGGAAAATTTACAATGTACACTTGGCAGAAGCCATTAACATCCAGGGGCCTTATGTATCTTCCTCTTTAGTAGTAAAGAACCACTGAAATAAATGGTCAAGCAAAGAGCAAGAGGAAAGCACCCAAAACTTCTGCCCCTGCAGCAGTGCTCAGAGGACATGTTGTGCTTTTGTCTCTTCCTCGCCTCACTCCTCCAGAAATAACCAGCAATTGCAGCTGGCTGAAACATCCTCTTGTCCGTCTCCTGGGCTTCTTGTCATCACCCTCACCCACAGACCTGTAGCAACACCTGGGCATGTTTCATGCCTGATGAAAATGCCTTCCAGAAATACATAGCAAGCAAGGATCAGAGGTCTGATCCAGAGCTACTGTCTTCAGGTGTAAACTGTCTGCCATGCTGCAGATGAACAAAATAAAAGCAATCTGAAGTTTACTTGGAGAAGAAACCAAAATTAAAAGGAACACAGATCTCACCCACCAAGGGTGTGGGGCCTTCTGCTAGAATCTGTGCTGCAGGTAGAGAGGAGCTGGGCCTCAGGCAATGAGGAGATTTGTGTAGTGGCACTATGGAAGTGTTTCACGTTTAAGGAAGAAGGCAACATCGTTCTTAATTTTGTGGCAAGGCACATCATGGGTTAACTCACCGCATTTTATTGTGTTTAGACTAGACATTTAGATAAAACATTTGCAAGACTGGGCTATGTTAACAAGATTCTTGAAATGTGTGCGCTCACTGGGAACGTAATATGAAAGTCATAACCATGTAGCAATAAATTAATATGCAAATTAATTTGTTGGGTTAGAAGAGGACGGGTTGAATGAATGAACAGTGCATTCACAAAGACAGTATTTTTAATACTTATCATCTTATTCTGTCAGGCCAGAGTGTGAAAGGGATAACAAGGCCCTACAACGTTTGTAGCATTAGAGGGCTGCTTTGGTGGTACTAATGAAGGAGGAGACCGCTGACTTTCCATAATAGTCATTTTTGTAAAAGTAACTAGTATTAATCAGTCTCTATAATGTCATAGCTGACAGTCAGCT
This sequence comes from Chloroceryle aenea, assembly GCA_013399075.1. NCBI lineage: Eukaryota > Metazoa > Chordata > Aves > Coraciiformes > Cerylidae > Chloroceryle > Chloroceryle aenea. Next base: position 191,597 of record VWZY01011707.1, on the reverse strand, counting down.
CTTTACTTTGACCTAGTTTTGTTTGGCAGAATATATGGAAAAGAAACTGAGTACAAACAAAACAAAGCATGTGGTAGATGGACATTCTCTTAGATAGGTGAAAGGGTGATCTCCAGTTCAGGTCTCTTCTGGTGGAGATTGACTCCATGCAGTATAACCTCTGAAGTTTCACCTCTAGGGCCTGTTAGCTACCTCTGTAGATAGTTTACTGACAAAACCTGAGGAGAAAGTTAGCACTACATATTTTGACAGCTGAAGGTACTTTGTAGATTCCAGACTAATTTGTCACTTCCTTGTGTGTCATTTCTCTACCTTTTGAATCACAAAAAGTAATTCTTCTTCTCTTAGCATTAACACCCACCAAATATTTGTAGTCTCTTAGTGCATCCCTGCCTCCATCATCTCTTACACACACTTAGAACTTCTAATCTTTCCACCTAAATCAATCCTGAAGCCATCCTGATTATTTTTGTCACTCTTCTTTGAACTGCTTTTATTTTGTTGAGACACTGCTAGCAAAGTTTTGATCAAGGCTGGATGTGATGGTTTTAGGTGTGTATGTTTCAGAACTGTATAGAATAAATCTATTACCACCTTGAGCTGCGATACAGCACTTCCACACACGCAGCTCAAAAATATATTGTCCATTTTCTGCAAACATGCTGCTTTACAAATTAACATATAATGTCCTATACCAACTCTCTGAGCTGATCTCCAAGGTTTTCTTCTTTCTGAGTGGCATAAATTCCAGATTATTTTTCTATCTTGATTTTTCCATTAGGAGACAGCTACACAGCTCATGGGCTCAGAAAATCTCCATAGAAGGAGTATCAGAATACACTAGAATAAGAAGGCTTTAACATATTTTGCAAAGTGTCTGTGGCATTTTGTCCCCAAATAAAAAATTGGTTTGGTAAATCATTGTTTAGTGTCTGTGTACACAGAGATTACTCCTGAACAGCAAAGGACCACCAAATCCCACAACCTCATAGTCCTGAGACCACTGGAGCAGCATCCATCACTATATACAACCTCCTTAGCCTTGGATTATGTATAGCTGCATTCCCCCATTGAAGGAAGCTACTGAGCCTCTAGTCCCAAGATCAGAGACACAATGTACAAAATCTTGCTGATGGATGGACAGGAGATTCAGAAGGCAGTGAGGAAATGGTACTGGAGTGGTGTCATTCAACTCACACACAGGACAAATCAGAGTACACATAGGAGGATCCCTGCACCCCTCTTTAGAAGTCTCCCAACCTTGCCTTGTTGGTAAGGTATAGATCTTGTCTCTTACCCTGGAATGACTGCTGCCTACTCACTGTCCTGAGTCTCCCTGAGAAACAACTTACCCGTGTGTTCCTGCTATGGGAGGCCAGGACTGCCACATGCTGGCCATTTCTGGCTCTGCTAAGATAGGGAACCTTATGAACTACATTACACAATTTGCCTGGGAAGGCACAGGGGCAATGGAAAATGGGAAGGGGGTGAAGGCTGAGTTAAATAAGAAGTTAACTTAAAAGGACAAGCATAATAATAACAAAATGTGACTTGGGAAAGGAACAGAAAGGAAGGGAGCAAGCAGAGAACAGGATGAAGTGAGCATTTCAAACACTATTGATGAAACACAAAGGAGCCCGAGACTAAGCCACTAGAAGGTGAGTAGGTGTTTAAAGGCAATAGCCAACAGCTATTTCTGCTGAGATAAACCCCAGCCACATGTCTGGTTGAGAAGCCAACAAAATCTCATCTTTCTCCAGACAGAAACTGAGTAACTCTAATAGCATTGTGACAGTAACACTCCTTCCTTCAATAGCACACTCTTTACTAACATATTTCAAAGGGCTCTACAAAGGAATATTTGCCAATAACAGGTGATGCTCAGCAGGGTGAAGTTGCTTCCTAATGTGGGCTCACAGCAGATCAGGGAATAGACTGGCCATCACACCCCTGCCCTGGTGCACTAGTTGTAAAGCAACGCTTCCTTTAAGCATGGTCTTCCCTCGCTACTTAATGGGTGAGGAATAACTTCCACCGGTTTCTTATGTTACACGGGTGACTGCATCTTCACCTCACTCTGAAGAAATGGAAGATGGCAGATTGCTGTGCAGATCACTGGCAGTTTCTGTCAGAGCCCATGTCAGGCTGCCACACTTGTACATTAAATACACAAATGCACATGTCAAGGAGCTCAGGAGGGTGTTCAGCGTCATGTGTCCAACCTCATGAAGTACCATGCTCAACAAAGAGAGCTGCAGGGCTGGAAACACCAAAATCTGACCACATCTTCCATTAGCTAGCTGATCATTTTGCAAAGCAGAGCCTCCCACATTCCTCTCTTGCTCCCTCACTTTTGATCCTGCAAACCCATTATGTTTCGGAGGCTAATGGATGGGTAGAGAGGTGGGAGGAAGGAAGGCAAAAGGGTTTTCTCGCAGGCTTAATATCACAGAGGCCCACCAGCAGGTTTGTCTGGGAAGTATTTTGATAAAATGAAATGCATTTGTGGTGGGGGAAACCACTACCTAAAAATAACTCCATCTTAGGAACTCGTCTCTTCAGGTCATCCTGTTCTTGCTTGCTTTACAGATAGCACGCATTTAACCAATTAATGATGAAGAGTCAGCCTGGCTATGGATGGATGGCTTGGATTAATCTTTTTTGTCTTGTGTATGATAAACACCAACTTGTCAGCTAAATCCTGTCTGTAGAAACTTTATTAAGGATGATTATGCATGAGTCAGAAAGGACACAGCTTGACTTTCAGATCTCAATTTGAATTTAAGGGCTGGCTGGTTAGAAACATCACCTTGAAAACCAAGTAAATTTGATCTGGATGTCATTGAAGAAAATAAATACAGAGCCTGGTGACGTCATTTTTCTCCAAAGTCACTTTTCTGTCTGCAGCAGAATTTTACCTTTCTTGGAATTAAGACATTCCTTCTGACTTTTCTTGATTTGCACTTTATAAACCATCAAAGAAAAAAAAAAAAAGAAAAAGGAAAATAAAATGGAAAATATAATTGGCAGTTTTGTGCAATGACATTCTTAGCCGTGACACCACATATAGCTGCAGAGGACAGAAACCAATAGAAGTTATTTATAGGGTTTTTAAGTTGAGTAGATAGAGGTCAAGATGTTTACCTGACCCATTGCTATAGTCAATGGGAGGGAGGATGTTTTAGAGGAACCAAAGTGAGACGAAACATTTACAGACTCATAATAAAGCTACACATAATGAAAAATTAATGCATTTAATTTTCAAATTATTTTTAGCTTTTTTTCACATTAAAAATATAAACTAGAAGCTGACAATCAAGAAGATATTTAATGTCAAATTAAGTGTGCAATATTAAGCTAGCAAAAGTAAAGATGCTGTTTCAGTAAAGAATGATCCATCAGATACAGTTGGCTAAATGGAAAAATCATGAAAAATTAAATTTGAATCAAGCTCAATAAATTTTTTAATGCTTCTCAGTGATATGTTAAGACCAAAAAAAAATATTTTAGGTCAATGCAGAATGTTGTGGTCTAACCATAATGAAATACTCTGATATTTAATATTTTTAACTGGATCGATTTTACCTTGAGAAATATTGCCTAAAAAATGAAAGTCTGTTTTAAGAATACTAAAAATTATAATTTCCACAATGATAGTTTTCATGCTGAAAAAAAATTACATCAACCTTTCCTTGCCTTCTAACACTATACTGACTATTCAGTCATTATACTTGCCAAAAACTCACAAGAGCCTTTGCTTCTCTCCCAAACTGATAAGCTTACTTTTTATGAAAAAATATTTGACCAGGTCTGAAACACCAGTAATTCAACCATGTCACAGAGATGTGACCCTTTTTTCTGTATGTCTGATTACATTGACCTGAGGCTTTATTCAGATTTATAATACTGGAGACAAGAATCTGCATTTCTCTTCATTCCCTGGGTAGACCATTACTTGAGCTATTTAGGAAGGAAGGATGCTTTTATGGCTAAGGCATAAGACTAGGAATCAAGATATTTGGACACATTTCCAGCTCTAGCTCTGATTTTTCTGTGATTGTGGACAAGACATCCTGAATTTCTGGGCAATATGCAGAAAACAGAGTGTCTCAAGAATTCTTTCATTGTTTAGATTTTATGCTTTGAGGCACTTTTTTCCTTACTTCATTAGTCAACAAAAAATTACATATACAGTCCTTAGCTGGGAACTAGGCCTTCTGCTGTGACCCTTGGTAGAAATCTCTTGATGAAGCTCAATTTTAATGCTTTTGAGGTGGATTTGTTTTCTTTATGATTCTGTTTTTTGGAAGGTGGAAGTTGCACACTTTTTTCCCTTAGCAGAGCTTACCGTAAGCTGGCAACCTGTACTGCTCCAGTTTGGTGATGCCCGTCTCATTTACTGAAACCACTGTTTGCTCCTCTCAAGCCCCAGCTGCCCAGATGAGCTGCACCTCAAGGGTTCCCACCTGGCACCACACGCTAGTGCCATGTGGGCCACATGCTGCATCAGCACGAGCTAACGGAGGGCAGTGGCTCCCCCAGGCTCCCCCAGTATATTTATGCTATGCTGCAGCTCCACAGAGGTCCATCAAGACACTCCCGTCCACATTTTCTGCTCCCTTTTAAGAACACCTTTCAGTAATTCTCATTGCCACCGTGCCACCTCCCTTGCTGTGCTACCATGATGCTGATGGTCGGTGGACACAAACACATCTATGCAACCCGTGTTCAGCCTCAGCAAAGATGGCCTTGCTCTGAAAAGCCAGTTAGCAAGAACAGCAGAGCCCTGTTGGCCTCAGCTCAACATTGTGGAGAGCCACACGAGGCACTCCGCACCCCAAACCACCCCAAAGAAGAGCATGCAGGGCACTGAGCAGGGGCATTCCTACAAGGCTGACTAGACAGCAGGACGCAGTCTGTACCTATGAGTGCAGGACTACAGAAAGCTGCAGAAGAAAAATCAAAATTAAATATCGCAGTTCTTAAAACAGGTGCTTTCAGCTGATGCAAACTGAATGTCTACTTTGGTGTTTTGGTTCTGAGAAAAATGAGCTATTTTGACTTTCCAGCTCAGTTCTTCCAAGACCTCCTCAGCATGGAAATCTGCTGCCTGTAACTTGAAGCAAAATGGCCCAACTGCTCTCCCTCCTCTTGGGCCCTGGTTCTGGCTCTGCATCTCACCCCATCTGTACCCCAGCAAAGCCAAGAACCTCTGGGTAGTCATAGCACGTTTGATGATGCTCTATGGCTTGGAAAGACCTGGCAGACAGCATGTCTGTCTTGTCCACAGTGTGATATCCTGTGTAGGCCAAGGCTTAGCATGGTGTCGCATCTGCACACTAGGTAAAAAATGATGTTCTGGGCACAGCCTGGACTGCCAGTCTCTGCTCTGCTTCAGCAGAGACAGGGGCAGAGCTGCCAGAAAGACTTTATTCCACCTTTTTATCTTCTGAAGATGGAAGCTGGTCTGTGAAGTGGGACCAGCCCATGAGTAAGTCAGAGCAGCGCCTGAGACTGCTCTAATTTCTGCAAGCCTTCAATAGCTTTTACAGCTCTTTTACAGCTTGTATTATTTTCATTCTCTTGACTGTGAATAAGCACAAAATATAAAGCCTGTTGTCCTTGCATTTTTGCTGAGGTTTCAGCCCAGCCATACTGACCCTGGCTCTGCTTAAGATTTTCCCAAAAAAGCACCATTTGTGGTAGTGGTTTGGTAATGCAGACGACTGTCTGCTAATAATTGACTGAGACAAATACATTTCACCTAAGCCACTTATGGTAATAACTTCTGGTGACCAGCAACGTGAGCAAGGGCAAATTAAAACCCATGGCTGAGGGACTGAGTCCTTAGGACATCCATTCTCTAGTGGCAATAACTGAAGTAGCAGGGGAGCTTGCAGAGAAAACTTATTTTGCAGGCAAGGAAAATTCTTGGAACTTGTGCAGGGCTGTCAGCAACATGACTCTGGTGGGCTGGAAATATTCTGAGCAACTATGATATGGTGAAATTGGCCACCACCAAGGCCTTAGCACCATGTCACTCCCAGAGCTCTGTTTTAAGGGTTTAAGAGAGATGCAAGTGGTGTATAACAGTGAATTACTCCCCAGCGACAGGAACTGCCTATCCCAGAAGCAAAACAAACACCAAGTAATTTTCACTTCTTTTTCCCTTTTACTGTCTCCTCTCCTTTTAACTGTTTACAAACCTTGCTTGCCCTTCCAAAATGAAATGAGGTCTGAAGTGCATGTCCCTATAGTAGGGAACAAAAAACTGACCATCCATGACCTGAATTATAACTGAACACCTCCAGTCATAAAGCAAAGAGTTCAGCTCAGCTGTGTTTAAAGAATTCTTCCCTCCCTTTCACTTCTTGCAAAGCACAACCATGGCACTGTCTTCTCCAGAGGCCACCAGCTCCTCATGCAACAGCCCAGAACCTGCTTCTGCAAATAAGGTGGTGAAGGCAGAGATACAGGAGCTCAGGAACTAAATATTGAGCCCAAAAGGGCTTGTTTGGTTACATGGGTTACTTGAGAGGGGCTGGGCAGTAAACGCTTCTGAAGTTTTGCCTAGGAAGAGCTGATTCCCTGCAAATTGGATCTTGTGACTATCTGCAGGCTAGGAAAAAAACCCCATAAATTTCTTGCTTTTTAATTGAAATACAGCAAATCCCTGTATTTTTAATAGTCTGCTTTCCCATATGGTATAACATCTATGTAGGAATTTCTGAGTGATATGATGCAGCAAGTCTGTGCTTAAAGTAATAATAATAACAAGCTTATCTCAAGCCCATAGGATGCTGAGGGGTTCAATGTTGGGTGAAACATCACCCTTGCAGAGGATAGGCTGAGGAATGTGTGTGCAGCGGGAGCTTGTGATCTGAACACAGGGGTTTAGAAGAGGGCTGCGTTTCATGACCTACAAAAGAGAAAAAAAAAGAGATTTACATTCCAAATGTGCTGAGCAGCCCTTTCCCTTTAGTTATTAGAGGCACTCGGCATATAATTCATAATCGCCTAATGGCAGGGTGGTGGGGGGAGGTGCACCATTGCTGTTCAACATCAAAATCCTTTCAGGAACAGCAGTAACAGGGTTCTGCTCTTATTTATATCGTGACACTAAATGGCTGGCAGGAAGATACCAGCAATATCAGAATAAATAATTCAGTAAGTGTAACAGAAGGTCACAATGACTAACAAACATGTTTCTGTATCCTCTCCTTTTCTCTTTTCCCATACTTTATTTACATGCTCTTTCTCTTCTGGTCTCCCCTAATCTTCTTTTTTTTTTATTATCTACACAAAAATATGGTTTAAAATGTAGCATTCCCATTTTTCTGCTTTGCAGCCTCCATCACTGATAGTTTTCCTCCATCTGTCCTTCCTCACTATCTTTCCTTTATATCCTTTCCCTTGTTTCTGTCTGCTTTACTTAGAGATCTAAACAATTTCTGGCTTCCATTATTATTTATCACTCACTAAGCTATGATTAGTATACTCAATGGATCTATGATTAGTATACTTGGTGGATCACTTTGTCATTTTTTTTTTCTAGTTCTTTAATAAAAATGGTAACTAGTCTAACGCAAAAAGCTGTTACCTGTAACACCTTGTGAAATCTGTTTTATGTCTATAGAAAATTTCATTTTAAAGTCTATAATTCAGCCATTTTTTAAATCCATTTAATGTGCATCGTGTTGGTTTCTGTAGCTTATTAATCAAAATGTCATCTGGTATCAAGTCGAGAGCCTAAAAGAAGAGAAGGAATATTCAATCAACACTAGCGCCTTTATCAACAAAAAATAGTTTAATGAGATCTATTGTTATAAATCCATGTTGATTAGCATTAATTAGCATCTTTGCATTTAATCTTTATTAATGAATTACATTCGCTGCTACATTACTTTTCCTAGTCTTGCTATATTTCAGCTTTCTCCTAGGTCTTTGATATTTCACCATTATCCTGACAAATTCTCAAAATCACCATTTATATGAGTGGAAATTTCCCTAACCAGCTCTCTTAAAATGCATGGTATCAAATTTCTCAGATCTATTTAATTAAAATGACTGACTTTATTAATCTGTGCTCTGCCAACCTAAATTACTGCTGGAGAAGAAAGTATTTTGTTGTCATCATGTGGCAAGAATACCTCATTTAGCTCTTTTCCAAACGAAGTATAAAAATAATTATTAAACATATCCTTCATTTCCACTTTCTTTTTAATCATTTCCATTTGGCAAAAGACAAATACTATTGTTAGCATTTCCATCATTAATATGCTTTGCTATTACAGACTATATAATACTAATTTACTTGAAGTGTCTGGGTTTTAATAGCTTTTGGAGCTTTATTTGCTATATTAACTCAGCTGCACATAGCTTTCCCTTCTTGCACTTTGCCTGTCCAGCTTTTGCCATTCCTAGTTTCTAATTTCTATATATTTCAGTATGTTGACTCTTCTTCTTCCTGTATGTGAGAAGAGGAACATTCGTAATTTTTACTTCCCGCTCCTTCTACTCCCCCCCATAGTGAAGTTACTGTAGTTGTTAACAGTATCGTCTTCTTTCTCATGTACAGCACCACAGCTTTTTTGCAGACATGTAATAAAATATTGTCAATAAGTTCCCAGTTACCTGTTAGGTTTGTTTAGATTTTATCTCCCAATTAATTGGTCCATAATTATTGTCAACCTTGTGAAGTGTTACACAGTTCTTTCTCCTTTTGCCTTCAACCTTCAGGGCTTTAATTTTATTAGTACGCTTGCATAGTTCAGTGGGATCCATTTCTCAACAGGCAAATGTCTACAACTATTCTGTATTTGCCTGTCTCTGTGTACCCAGCTGCAGACAAGCAGAGCAGGGAGATGATCACGCAGAAGGGGTAGGAAACATACCAGACCTACTCTTCCAGTGCTAGGCCAGCAAGAAAAGACTTCACAGGCCTGAACATGCTGTCATGTCTCCATACAGTCTGACATCCCCCTCCGTGCCATTATCACTGACAGTCCTGACAGTTGGCGGCCTGACTCTAACTTAAATCCCCCATACACAACTACAGAGTCATCAAAGTGTACTGAGAGCTATGAAACTGTGCTGAAAGGAACAATTTAAGTGAGTTAAGCAGAATGATTTAAGTCACCCCTAGCTATGCAGTGCTCTGCCACCCGTGGGTAAAGCAGGAAAGTTTTGTAAGCAAATCCTTTCCCAGCACGCAGGCTTAGTCATCAGTGAAAGCTGCTGGCTTGCTCCCATCCCAACTGTGGTTCAGCTACTGCTCAGAGGTCAGCTCTGCAGGCACTTGATAAAGCTTCAATTAAGTGCTCTCCTTGCAGCACTTGCTGATTTACACGTCTTCTGCCCGCATTGGCTGTTCTGCTGAACAAGCCCGCCTAACGGCGCTGACCGCATGCACAGAAGAGTCAAACTTCCCTGCCTACGGCACGAATCGAGCTCCTCAAGCCTGGGCGTCATCAGGCAGCTTAAAATAAATAACATTCAAATGAAGTTTTTAAAAGAGTGGGGAGAATAGAGCTGCAGAGGGCATAGTACAAATATTACTATAGCTCCTTGAACTATCCCAGGCAGTTTCTGAGCTGGATTTCCTTGTGGAGATGTGCATGTCTGCTTTTAGATACTCCATTTAGATACCAGCATGAAAATTTCCCTGGCATGAAGTTCCCGGTAAGCTTCTCCAGCCTGTGTATCAGCCTGGCAAAGAGGTTATGATCGAAAGGCCTGACCTTACCTGCTCATTAACAGGGGTTGCACTTAACTGCAGAGAGCAGCTCTTACCAAAGCCTTGCACTCGCATTCAATTGCCTAAACTACAAGTCAAAGTGGAAAGTGACTCATAATGATTGCAAATGCCTCTGGGAAAAGTGAAAAAGTAACAAGCGTAGGACAACAGAAATTTTTTGGTCAGCACAACAGGCATCAAGGAAGACCTGTGTTATTCGTTTGTGAGTGACACTGTTTGAAAGGGGACTTTACATTTGCACGAGTTCTGCAGAGATAGAAATGTTAGAGGCGTTATTGAGCTATTCAAGGAAAGACCCAACTTCTCATTTGTAAAGGTATGAATTGATATAAAGTCTCACATTATTTTTCCTTGGACATTTTGGGGCAGTGGTTCAGAATAACAACCTTAAAAAATTCACTTGAAAAGGCACAACATCTTCTTCCTTGCCAGGAGTGAGTATAGTAAAGAAACAAATGAACATCGTTTTAATCCATCCTCAGAAAGAAAATAACATTTCCCAGCCAAACAAGCAAGTGGAATTTGGCAAGACTGAACTGCTGACATGTTTTTGTTATACCAAGAAATAAAACGTTTACTGCAAGTGCTACATGGCACTTGCCTTGTATGTAGGTCATTTTCTCTAGGCAAACCTCCTGCTCAGCTCAGGGAAGTATTTCAGGAGACTCACATGGCAGTGAACCTGTGTGAGAAGGAGTGATTAGTAAGCTCCTGGGCGGTTTGGTCTAGAAGGCCTTTCTCCATTTTTTTCCTCAAGTCTTTTCAGAAGCAAAAAATAATGCTGGGCAAAGTCTGTGTCCCACTGAAATAAAAGGCATTCTTGCTTCCAACTTCAGCAAGAATGTCTTTGCTCCTCTGGACTTAAAAGCAGTTTTGCTTGAGCAAGAACAGTGTTAAAGCTATGTGTGATCTTCAGCACATTGCCCTGGGCTAACTCCAGGGAACTCCGTCCTCTCAAAGCCCAGCTGCAGATATGAGAGCTTATTTAACACTACTTTAAAATGCAAATTACACCAGCATGCTCATCACATGCCTATGGATCCACTAACATGGAAATATGCACAGTCCTGGAATATTTGAGAATATGAGAGCCAGAATGCTGAGAGTTGAGAGTGAAAACCCCAGATAAGGGCCAATCCTGAACTTACGCAACAAAGAGCAGGCTATAAGCAGGGATTTGCTCTGATTTTTCATGCTTTTCTCTTTAAGTCAGAACCACAAACCCCATTTTAATATGGATTTTCTACAAGCTCACCAACAGAACAGACAGCCAACCATGAATTGCAAGGACATAAATATGTCCAGGGGCTGTGATGACCAGAGCTGATACAGTAAATTATTGCTCTGACAGATGACTTCTCAGTGCTGCATTTTGCAGAAGCAATCTGAGTGCTGATTATTCCAGGTAGCAAAGTTTTTAAAAAAATGGCACTGTGATTACTCTCACTTATGATTTTGGCAACTCCCACCTGACCTGACATGTTGATGGCACCCCTAGCCTGAGTTCACTTGAAGGGGTTAATTTCAAGGAGCTCTTGCATCTCCCACATACTCCTCTCTGCATATGCCCTGTGTTAGTCATAACCTCCTAGCAAAGCTGCATGCTTTGATACAAGCTATACTCTGCCCATAACAGTAGAAGGGACATGCTCAGTTATCTGAACTCACCCCTGATGGAAACAAGCTGGTCCCTGCAGTATTTTCACAAGAGCTGTGTCCCATCTAATACTAAGTGTCACTTGTAATAGCTGTTTTTATTTCCCCAAATGACTTTTGCAGCCCTGCAGCTGAAGTCATCTGAAACCACTCGATTGGAGTTCGAAGGGCCCTTGATGTTATCAGTGAGCTGAGCCATTGCTTTTGTGCCTCAGCCACTGTTTTCCCTTTCCATCGTTCACTGAGATGTACACGCAGATCCAAGTGAACCAGTCAGTCAAATGAGGTGAAGCTATCAAACACACTGCTCCTCTTCCTCAGTGGAAGAAGACCCACTAATGTCAAGGGAATACCTAGGTAACTGCAGCCACAAGAAGGATTTAGGGCCTCCACAATGCATGACAAAGCCATCATTAAAGCAGTAGAGCAGCACTGGCATCTTGAAAAATGCAAAGATAGTAGTGTAAACAACGAGCAGGTCTTGGTTTACTATAAATTATTCCCAGCATACCACAGTGCACTCTTGAGCTTCCTGAATTCACTGTCATCTGCAACACTCATATCCCTTGGAGGAATTGCTGCATTATTCAAAAGTTCAATTACATAAATTTATTCAGGGTCCCTTACGATGCTGGGCTATAAGGCTTATCCTGTACATTGATTTGTCTTCTCCTCCCTGCCCACCTCGGGGCCTCCTCTCCCATTTCATGTACATTGGCTTCCTGGATTGCAGAGGGCACAGTCTCAAGGTCATACTAAGATGCTTCAGTATGGCTCAGCTATGAAAAATGTATGTAGCCCAAAATATTGTTTAAAAGCAATAGACTGAAAATAATTCCTGTGGCCAGACGGATTTATTTAAGATATAGGGGTATATATGTGCTTTTAAAAACTACGTGTACTTCACTGGTTAAAACAATGAGAACAAATGAGGCTGTGATCTGTCAAGTGATCCTTCATCACTCTCAGCCCAGGTCTGTAATCCTTCAGTTGTTATTATGCAAAGGAATATTACATTGATCCTGTAAAATATCTCTGATTGGATCAACGTTATTTTCTCTTGCATTGACAAGGTCTTACCAGAGAATGACTATAATTCCACTGCTAACACTGTCTTAGTGAAATCCCCCTATAAATCCTCCAAGCAGCACTGTTAGTAATACCTTTATTAGACTAACTAAACAAGATATTTATATGCAGGGCTTTCCAAAGGACTCTGGCTTTCTGCTTCAGTTTCTGGAGGAAAACGTGATCAAAAGTGCTCTGCTGGAAGACTTGCCCTCGAGGAGGCTCTGCAGAAATGTATGTGGAAGGTGAAATTACACTTTTGAGATTCACAATGTTAGTCACCACTCTGGCCTTGTCCTGTCCACACCACAACAAGGACCCATATGTATCTCTGGCAGGAAAATCTCATGGCAAGTCTGGTTCATGGGCAGGATTGAAGTTTGGGGTCTCCCCACACCTTCCACAAGCTTGTTGTCAGTACAACACTTTGCTAACAGTCAAAGGGGAAACATGTTCTTTATGTACCTGCCATCATTTCACTATTTGTTCAAGGCCAGATCCTGGCCTTCACACTCAACACAAGACCTGCCCCTTCTAGCCACTTCCATCTCTTCTCACTGGTGCTTCTGTTCTCATCCTCTTTTCCCCATCTTTCTTTGCATATATCTCCTCTAATTTTGTCTCCATTTTCTTTTCTCCACGGCTCCAAGCTTTCAGTCCCAGTGGTTTCCTTCCCCCACTGACCTCCTCTTCATCACTGAAGTTGAATTGTCATGTTCTGGCTAGAAGAAATGTGATACTCCGATGAGATGAATGGCAGACTCCAGTGATCACCTTGCCAAGTAATTTTTTTTCTGTCTGTCTGAATTCTCAGATACTCACTGCATCTCCTCTTTCCCTTGGTTCATTTCAGTAAAGTTACCTCTCAAGCTGTGAGAGCTACAAATGTACCTCCTTACCTTCCTAAACCTTTAAATAGAAGTGTAAGAATAATGAATAAATAAAGTACTGTGTCTAACATAAAACTCGAGCACAGCTGAAAGACCAGTATATACAGGCACACAAAAATTAGCAGATGAAAAAGCTATGAAGACAGAAAAATATCAAACAAACAGCATGGCAGACAACATGCCTTCTAAAATCCTTTGAAACCAGGTTGGCATCTGTGATGAGTAAATTCTGTCTCTTATAGTTTTCATGGGAATGCTTTCTCCATATTCTGTACAGGAATATACTGAAATATCAGAGGAGTCCCTTCTCTTTCTCAGCTCCCAGGCCCTTGGAGACAAAGGAAAAATAATTTATATTAGCCTTTGAAAAGGAACAGCCTGGCACTACAAGAAGCTGTTAATGACTATAGAGAGGACTCCTAACCTGTTTTCTTCATCCATGTCCAGTTTTTCACATTTCCTCTACCTTCTGGTTCAACTATCTGTGCACCAGATGCCTACACTGTAATATAAACTTTGAAGGTCGTCGCCATAGCTGTGATGGATAGCAAAACTTTCTCAAATGAAAACTTCTACTCAGCGGCACTGACCTTCCTTAAGGGGTAGCTTCTGTGATAAATGCTGTGGCTGAGAAATTGCACTGTACAGACAGCCCAGCCTGTGTGCCCTGATGGTCTTGGTTAATGTCTTGTCACATCGATACAGTGTTCAAGATGCATGAGACAAGCTCAAAGACTCCCACCTGTTCATCAACCAGCCTCCACCAAATCTACCAGAAGTTTCTATGGCCTCTTCCAACACCATCAATAACAATAAGCTCCTGCTCTGGAGGAGGGATGTAGGTCAAACTGCAATTTAGCACAGACCAAAATTCTGGAAAGAAAGTGTTGAAAAGAATGGAGAACCACTCCTACCTGATCCCTGTTAGGACCAAGTCCTGCCCTGCTGGAAATTGCCACCAGGAAGGATAGAAACAGGGCAGCTTGTGCCCTATGAGAGCTGGACAGTTGGATCTCGTTTCAAAACATGGACCCTGAAGACATACAGTAAAGCATTATCACAAGCAGCCTGAAAAGTTGTAGTCCTCAGAGGAGGTATTTCTGTACCTAACTCGTGTGACCAAGATGGACACTCAAATGACTTAATTTTCTTGGTGACAGATAAGAGTGTACCATCCTGCCACAGCCATCGAGTGCAGGTCACCTCAAACTGCAGATTCAGGAAGTCCCAAAAACCCATGAACTACATTCAAAGGGAGGAGAATATTTAAAGAAGACATGCCCTTCCAGTCAGCCTAACACTACCAGCCAAAAACTACCCCCTGGCTGAAATACAGAAACCTTACCAAATGGATGCCACAACTCCTTGGCTCGAGGCAAGGCTGGCAGCAGGAGAAGCAGAGCTTGGGCCTGAAGACTTGCACATGCATCAGCACTGCAGGCGACTTTGTGCTAAGAGAAATCCTGCTTCTTTCTCCTTTCTCTCTCTTTGTACATGCACAGGAAAAGATGACTTTGTACTGAAGAGTTCATCTGCTCCTGGTGCTTCTTCTCCATTTGAAGGCACTAACAATGCAATTGGTTGCTGTGTCACGGGTGGGATGCTAACCAGAACAGATGAACAAGAGGGGGAAAGATGTGCCACCAGTTCTGGTGTGACACAGAGTGCAGGGGACAGGGGCTGAAGGACGGGACAGGATTGCTAACTGCAAGGATAAGAAGGAAAGGTTGGGGGCAAGGCAGAAGCCATCTCTGTAGTGTCATTGCTGTCATTATGAGGCAAGACCTGACACTGATATACACCTCTCCTCCCTCCAACCACTCAAGCAGCATCTCCCACCTTCCTTTGAAGACACTAAAAAAATTTGCCCCACTTTTCCCTTTTAAACCTCATAGATTTGAGTCAAGCCCCTGTGCTTTCTCCAAACTGAAGTTTCCAAGTCCTGAGGCAAAGATACTGTGCAAACCCATTCTGCAGCTGCTTCACCACTGGGAAACATGGACATTAGGGAGTGGTCAGAGTGAGAAGGTGGTGTCACGCTCCCATCCCTACAAAGCTGATAGCACTGCTGTGAGCCTGTGGTTACCTCTACCAGTTTCCCACCAGGACCAATGAATTACAAGGAGTAGCATTTGAAAACTGGAGGCTCCTGAGGTCACCAGGTAGAAAAGACTCCTCTTCTTCCCTCTTGGATACAAAATATTATTTCACAGAAAAAGGATGGCTCAAGTTTAGATAAATGAGCATAGAAAGACATTTATCTCTGCCCTCGTTACAGACTCTCAGCAGCACACAGTGCTTTAGCATAATGTCCCTCTGCCATAGATATGCACCTCCTGAAACGCAGTGGTCTGACATGCACACAGCTCAGCTCACTGCTCCCACATATGTGGCATGCCCATAGAGGTAACAACATCCAGTCTCTCTCCCTTGGTCTCTTCCACCACCCTTTCCCCTTCAGCCCAAGCAGAACAGGGGATGCACCCTTTGTTAAGCTGTGGTCTTTCTTCAACAAAAGCAGAAAAAAATCCCCCTCTGATCCACCTTAGATAGGAGCCTCCTTCTCCAGGTATTCAGGCGCAGAGCTGGGAAAGACTTTCTTCCGGGAATGCAAAAGGCAGCTTTGCTACAAGGATTCTCAGACAAGGTTTCCTGAACATCCAGGCAAACAGAGCATCCCAGCTCCTTGTGCTCCATACTGACTGAGGCCTACTTCCACCTTTTCTAAGAGATGAACTACAGCCCCAAAGGCCATCCCAGATAATGCTTTCCTACCCTTAGCGCTGTGAAGCCTTTCTGTTCCTTGTGAGGCCCTTCCCCAAAACTTTTGTGAGAACTGTGGCTTTGCTGCTGCACACGCAGCTGAACAAAACCCAGGAGTGGGTGCCTTTAGCTCTCCTAAGCTGGTGGATCCTGTGGCAAAATCTTTCCCACTACAAGGAAACTCACCCAGCATCACCAGCTAAATGGCTGAACATTTTGTGAACTGAAATATACACCTCATGGTAATTTAAATTTGTGGAGATAAGAGTTCAATTCCGCTGCTGCCAGCCATCCCAAATGTTTAAATATGGTGTGAAAATTCTCTTATTTTATATAAATTATTGGAACGAAGAAGTTGAAGGCTTTGCATTTTCCTGGCTTACGAATACAAGTGGCTGACAATCTAACAGGCCTTTGTTGTCGTTGAGCTCAGGCAACATGAAGTGAAAGCAGACAAGGGAGCCAGGAAACAAAGACCCTGTTAACTGCATTATCTAAAGGAAAGCTATGTAAAATGTGCATTAACTGCACACAGTCCTCATCCCCAGTCCTTCCTGGATGTGTGAGGTTTCACAGGAAGGTTACAAAGTGCAGCTCAGATCTAGATGAAAAAGACAAAGCGGATGGGATGGTGCACCTGGATCTGTCTTATGTCCTCTCTCACCAGACACCCGTGGCTGGTATCAGGCAGCCTGGTGACAAACACTCCTTCCATCAGGTCCTGCTTGATACACAGCTGAATATGCTCTTTCTTGGGGGAAAAAAGAGGAATTAGTAGTAAAAATAAATTAATCCTTCACAGTCCTATGGCATCTTTCACAAGGACACAGCCCTAGAAAGAACTGTGTTCATTTTTCTCACATAACAGGCAAGTATATCATATAATCCCTCTTCCTAAATATATCCATCTTCATCCTTAAAATCTGTTAGATGTGCTGCAGCCTCATCACTCCTTTCAGAGCCCCCTTTCAGCACAGCTTCCAGACTACATGTATTCATGGCCCTCACACACACTCTTTTCCCCGCTTACGTAGTCCTTGGCTTAAACACATCTTCCCACTCGCCTGTATTTAACTCCATTTCTTCTGGATAACAATTATATTTGTAAAATAGTTTTTCCATGCTGCTCCTCACCCTAGCAACCTCACTCTGGACCTACTTTGAATTCCTCTTTCTCAGAGACCATTTACAAGAATAGCAAAGACTATAACAGAAAATACTTGTTTAACACCTTACCCATGACTTTAACAGTTCTCTACGTGAACTAGCTGCCCACCGCTGTTCTTCAAAATTTAACACAAAATACCAGCTCATCCAGTTAGGAACTAACAATGAGAAACTTCTTTCCAATGTGAACTTTTGTCCTGTGAGATATTTGCACTGTCATCTGTGTAAAACAGGAGTAATTCCACTCTTCAGAAATGCTTTATGGTTAAGGATCAAGAAGTACAGTATTCAGTTACTCTCTCAATGGGATCCACCTAAGTACCTAACACAAAGCAATGCAATTGGATCATCAGCTGCCATAAATCAGCAGCACCCCTTCAAAGTCAGGCTGGGGACCTTAATTTACACCTTTAACATCTGACTGAAAAATGCTTTTGTCTCCGTTTGTTTGTTTGTTTCTGTTATAATCATCGTGTCATTAAATGACCACTGGGCAGAAAGCAAAATTATCTACATTTCAAAGGATCTTTTGCATATTCAAAGATATGTACTGCTTAATGGAGACACAAAGACAAGCATTGTACATTCATATTTAAGCAGAAATATCTTTTCAAATAGCTTCTCTTACCCAATAAAATTAGCATAACTGTTTCATCCTATTAGAAAGTCTAGAAATACATTTAGGAAGGTTTTTATTTTTATGTCTGTTCTTAAAACTCAAAATCAGCTACAGGTCTCAGAACTAAAAAAGGGCTATAACAAGAGATTCTCAGTGACTTTCACTCAATCTGGTGGAATATCCTAATGGTACCCACTGTGACATCTATATGGGACATCCTGGAACCTCTCTCCCTTTACAGTGTTCCAGATTATGTTAAGAAACAAAAGAATCACAGGGCATTTTTGAACAGGTAGGTCAGACACTTACAGCAGAGATGGCACAGGGGGATGAAAGGGTTTCAGAGCCTGAGTGCATTCCCTGACATCTGACAAGAGATGCCAATAATCACACACCTCAGGACATGTAGTTTCCTTCTCAGCATCGACTGAAGAGTCCCTCTGAAGTAGAGCTGCTGAAAAAAGCAGGTGGGGATACTACAAAGATGCTCTCAGCTCTGATTTAGGGGGGCGTGACAGATTCCCAGCTTCTCTAGCACCCCCAAAGCACATTAGGCTACTGATCCTTGTTCCAAGGTTGCATCTTCACTGCAGTCAGAAACAGAAATGGGCACAGACAATAGCAGGACACTCGATAAGGAGAAATCTGACCATGACCCCAGAAGAGCTGTGACAGTTCGCCGTGGGGTCTGAGTTACTTCTGACCCAAGACTCTCTAGTTGGCCTGACATTCACTGGAGGGACTGCAATGATTTAAATGCAGAAACACTGAGATGAGAGCACAACAGGCTGAGAAGACTTTTTCCATAAAAGTCCCTCAGCTCTGTAAATACCTTCCACCCAATGACTTCTGGTGGGAGCTCCATGCTGACATCTCTGTAAGGTCACACAAGATGAACTCACAGCATGAAGACAGAGTAAATTATAGAAGAGTCAGTGGTATTGCCCCTTACGCTTTTTGTTTCAGTGTGTTCTCCATTCAGTCTACAACCCTGTTTGATCCTGTCAGTCATGAAAAAGATGAGACTTCACACTGGGCCCCGTGTTCTAACCCCATCCTCCTGTTTCACTGCTTGGACCACTCCCTGGAGTCCCCATCAGTCACCACCTTCACACTAAGCTTGTTTGGTCATTCTGTCACCTCAGATCATCAGTACCAAGGAGTTCTCACCTGCTTGCAGTCTTTTATCACCTTCTTTATTATTTCTTTCCTTTCTCCACGTGCTGAAGTTATCCATGCTGCACTCCTTCCTTCATAGACCTTTTGACCTGCATTCCCCTCTCTACCGCTGCCCTGCTATTCCAGTTCCCAGCTGACCCATACCAGTCTGTCTCTGCTATGTCTCATGCAGCAGAGCATTTTTAATGGGACCTCTGCTACCTGGCTACATTTCTCCACTATAAATGCACTGCTCTGCCATTCAGTTCTGCTCATTTCCTAGACTTACTACTCCAGTTCAGCTCAGTTAAATCTCAGACTCACAGTCCTAGTCAACTCTTTGCCACATCTGGCTCATTCCTCAGACCCTCCCACCCCCTCCAGCCCCCACTTCAGCTGCTACACAGGATTTCACCCAGCTCTTCCATGACAAAATGAGAAACTATGATCTTCCTCTTCCAGTAGCTTTGTGTTGTTTCCTCTTCCACTCTTACAACTCCTTCCTCATTCTTCTCTCCCACAGCTGAAAAACCCCCTATGCAGCTCTCTTCCTTCAATTCTTTTGCCACCGAGACAGCCTTATCCTGTCTCCTGGCTTTCCTTAGGGCTGTTCTTGTCCTCTCTTTCTTCTCCTTGACCTCTCATGTCCCTCTTTCTCTTTACTCTCATAATGCAAGTACTATTCAATATCTTTCCTCTGAAAATATTCTCACCTCAAAATATTCTTTCATAGAATCATAGAATTGTCAAGGTTGGAAGGGAACTTAAAGATCATGTAGTTCCCACCCCCCTGACATGGGCTGGGACACCTCCCACTAGAGCAGGTTTCTCAGAGACTCATCCAGCTTGGTCTTAAAAACTTCCAAGGATGGGGCCTCCACCACCTCTCTGGGCAACCTGTTCCAGTGTCTCACCACCCTCATGGTGAAGAAATTCTTCCCAATGTCTGACCTGAATCGACCTCTCTCTAGTTTTAATCCATTCCCTTCAGTCCTATCACTGCCTGACAGCCTAAAAAGTCCCTCTCCAGCTTTCTTGTAGCCCCCTTAAGATACTGGAAGGCCACAATAAGGTCTCCTAAGAGTCTTCTCTACTCCAGGCTGAACAATCCCAGCTCCCTCAGCCTGTCCTTGTAGGAGAGGTGCTCCAGCCCTCTGATCATCCTTGTGGCCTCCTCTGGACACGTTCCAGAACATCCATATCCCTCCTCCAACAGGGGTTCCAGAACTGGACGTAGTACTCCAGGTGAGGTCTCATGAGAGTGGAGCAGAGGGGGAGAATCACCTCCCTCGACCTGCTGGCCACACTTCTCTTGCTGCAGCCCAGGATACGATTGGCTTTCTGGGCTGCAAGAGCGCACTGCTGGCTCATGTTGAGTTTCTCATCTTAAAACATTTATTTTCCTCTCTAAATACTGTGTCTGTTTTTCTTCTTACTTTCTTCACCAAATATACCAGATACAAAAGCCTCCTGGGGTCATCCCCAGCAGTTCAGTGCAGCTTCCTCTCCCTTGCAACTACTTCTGCCAAAATCTCTAATTAACATACTGGGCAAACCATCACAGACTGAATACTCTGTTCCCATCTGCTGTAGCATGTTAGCTACCTTCAGTAGTCTCCTGTGCTCTTTTAACCTGAAATGGTGTCTTTCCTCACCTGCTGTGAGACATTACTCACTGCTCTTGCACCACCTTTAAATCTGCTCCTTTTGCATGTCCTTCAGAAGACACTTTTCCTCCTCCAGCTCTGCCGGAGTTCAAGGGAATTTTCTCTTTCTGTATTTTACTCTGCGGTAATTTCTATCACAAACACAGATTCCACTACCATCTCCATGAAGCAATTTTCATTCTAACACAAACTTGTCTCCCTAAGTCCATACCCACAGTCTCTCTACTAGTGTCTCATAAACATAAAGATACAAAACTGAACTCATCATAGCTAAACCAGAGCTCCTAATGTTCTTCTCCTTTCTTTCCTGTATGCTCTCTTCAGTAACCTCCCTCTTGATCATCACAGCCAACACTATTGTTTTCCTTGTTCTGGTCAACAACTGGAGCAACAGCTTCACCCCATGTCTCTCACTATATCCACAGATCCAGGAGATGTCTAAAGTTTGCATATTCTTTCTCCATCCTGGCTCTCATTATCTCGTGCCTTTATTACTATAATATTTCTTTTCCTGACCTTTACAAATATGATCTTGCCCTCCATGTATCCATTCAGGGTGCTGCTAGAAATAACGTTCTCCTAAGTCATCACTCTGACCATGTCGTTTCTCTTAGCAGTTGTAGACTGCTGTCCCAATATCTATCTCATTAGTGTAATCTACTTGTCTTCATTAAGGAAATGTCAGCTTCTTCCTACAGTCAGACAAAGAGGTCAATCCCCTCACCTACTTATTAATTTTTCAAGCAGACATAACCCATGACTTTTCTGGTGCCATCCCTCAATCGCTGGAAGATCATCTTGTAAATATCTGCACCTCTTGGTCATGATTCTTCTTTACAACTCTTCTAGGAATCCTACATTTTGTGGTGCTTAGCCTGCTGTGGTTTAAAACCACTACTGGCCACACCAAACATAATTACCTCATCACCACCTTGTACCCTCTCAGAAAGCTGCATTACTTGCTAATATTTAAAATGCAGCAACATGTCAAAAGGATGAGGACATTTTTATGATCCATGATTTCAGATGCATGATTAAGCCTCATAAATCCTATGGTGGAACTCTTAACTAGTTTTAATAATAATGAACAAAACCCCTATGATACTGCTACTCAGCTGAGGTACAAGAGATTAAGTCACTTGCCTCAGGTCATGAAGAAAGAGTGTGGCAGAGCTTGGACCGAATTCTGGCTTTGTAAACCCTGCCCTATCTGTTTGCACAGTTATCTGCAAAGGATTACGATTCCAGCAGCCTCAGCTGGCCAAGACTGAATATATATTTGTGGAAGAATCAGGCCTTATGAGAAAGAAAAATGGGGACATTTCTATTTTATAGTCTGATTTCTCTCCTGCAGAGAAAATAAGTTAGTTTATATTCTTTTCTTTTAAGTGGATTCTATTCTGAATGGTCTGTTAAGGGCACTTGGATTCCGGAATCCACATTCTTTACTTATTTATTCCTTAAGAACCAAGAAATACCATTTTGTTTCTTTCTTTTGCTTTTAAAGAGGTGAATATGTACTCAAGACTTTCAGCAACACTTTGTTAGCAATGAACCATTAAGTAACTTACATTATAAATGATTTTCATGATTTTTGCAGAACCTACAAAACGTGAAGTCTTCTTCCTCATTCACTGGCTCTGCAATAGTTAATGAACTCATCCCACTCTTGAAGTTATTCTGAGTGCACTGAAAGACTTTTTCAATGAGAAAAAGCAATATTAATATGGATTTTTATTGCTGGAGATGGCAAAATAGTTCAGATCGTTTAATCTCTATTTAAATAATCCTTCGTAGTTTTATTTTTACAGTAAACAGAACACATCTGCACTCAAATCTTTTCTCCACACTTTTTAGAAAGATTTTAAGCAATAGGCAGAAAGCATTATAATGCTGAGATTTCTCAAAAGGATTTGGATGCTCAATTAAATGAACGGGAATTAAGCATGCAGTCCTGCAGGCGGCCCTGCAAATATCAGTTTCCCTTGAGAAGGGCATGATCCCATCATTTTTACTCAGGCAAAATTTCCATTTGTCTTCACTGGCAATTTTGCTTGAAAGCCAACAGCTTGATTGAAATTTGCCCTTTAAAACAGCATGATTAAAACCAGTTGCAGTTCTGTTAAATTACATACATGTTCTTATTATTTTTAGCAGATATATACATTATCAAACTAATTATCTCAGATGTGTCAGAGGAACATGTCAGGTTCTTATTACTTGTGGTAAAGATACTTTTTAATGAATTGCTATATAAGTTTGATGCAATTAAAGTATTAAAATTGCTTATTTAAAATATGATGGGCCAAATCCTCCTGCATGAAACACCAGTGATTTCATCCATTAAATTACTTTAGGAAATCTCTGAACAAGAGGATGGCTTTGCTGGACCTTAGAAACATGCAGTTGTTTAATTTCCAATCTCCATTGAGAGACTATGAATTATTATGGCATCAAAAATGGTGAAGGCTAAATACCTGGGTAGCCTAAGATTCATCTCAAAGGCTACTTGAATTTCACTGGATCCCTCCAGCAGTATTCTGCTGTGACAGAAGGAAGCACAGACCTTGCATTGGCCTTTCTATCCAGGGACACTTTTAACCTCAAAGGAAACAGTAAAGGCCTGAACTTGCTGCATCACCACGTTCAATAAAACATTTACTATTGACTTCACTAGCACCAGAACTGAGACTTCCATAAAGTCCCTTTTATAATGAATCCATTTGGAAAATGGTTGCAATTTCAAGCACACATTTTAAACAAAGCATTTGGCTACTCTAATATATGAAGCTGTCCTAATTTACCTGGCAAAACCACTGCATTTTAGGAGTCAAATATACAGCATTACAAGGTATTGCAAATGGTTTTATGAAAATAAATCTTTTTACTCCTAAGGATAGCCACAAATAGCCCCTCTTCAGGCTTTTCCAATTGTGTATAAATAATCTCTAGTGACAGTCAGAGCAGTCCTGTTAAGCCTTTCTTCCTCAGTTGTGCCATGTATCTGACAAACCAAACCAGAGAATGCTTTCATCCCAGAAATCTTGACTATGATTTGGAGGGGAGGTAGGCTGCACAGGAATTGCTTGGGTTGTTTTTTTTTCAGGGGTGGCATAGGCTAAGTATACTCGCAAGAAAATGTTTTTCAAACAGGCTATTTACTATTACTTCCACGGATATTGGGGAGAGAAGAAAGGTCAAAGGGGGCTTGGAAAAATAAGGTCATTGTAATTGGTTTGGGGTTTTTTTTGTTGGTGGTTTTTTGGTTGGTCAGTTTGGTTTGGGTTGGTTGGTTGTTTTGTTGCTGTTGTTGGGTTTTTTGGTTTGGTTTGTTGTTTTTTTTTTAATAAAATTGTATCGCAATTGAATGGCAGGCAGCAGAGACCCATCCAGAGAGGTTTAGATGGCAAACTTCCAAAAGCAAGATGAAAGGTCCTTTAAGTAGTAATTGTCTAAATGGAACAGACTCCGGTTATTGTGCAACTTCTTCATCTACTTTATTGTACCTTTATAATTAAATGATGTAATTCCTTTTTTTCCTTTCTTGTTTTCCTCTCGATTAGTGCAGGAAAGCATCTGAGCAATGTTGCCATAGGATGCAGACAGACTCTGTGGCTCCCAGATGTCTTTCTGGGTCACTATAAGTCACGTACAAGGAGTTGGTGAGCTGCTGGTTGCCAAAGCAAGACAAAAACTCTGCCTTCTCCCAGCCACAAATGGACACTTACCTGCATTTCAACTCTCTGCTTCCTTAGTGGTGGAGGTGGTTGGTTCACGGGGGTACTTTAGTTGAGTGAGGGAATGACACTTTTCCTAGAAACTCAGCAGTAAACAGGCAAACAGTAAATCTAATAGGATATAGGGAATACAGTATTCAAAGGGGTGTTAAGCAGCAGGACTATTTGTTCACAAAGGAGAATGGACAGACACCTAAGAACTGGAATAAGCTTAGAGTGTTGTGATGAACAAACCCAGAGACAGCATTTCTTGATTCTGCAAGGGATCAGGAGTGAAATTCTGGCCCTGCAATGCTAAAAAACTTGATCAGATGTGAAAGCAGAATCAGAGGACCAATTTTGTAAGCTCTTTCTTTTTGACTGGTCCTTCTGTACAAGAGTGCTTTCCCTCAGTCCAAGTGGTATCTTTGTTCACAGGAATACAGATCATTCAGATGAGTAAAAGTTAGCAAGACCAGCCCCTGGGATGGCAAGTTCAACTCCAGTTATTTTTTATTGCCTGTAATTTCTGTTGCTTTTGGTTTGATTTTTCTTTTCCCCCATGCATGATAACAAAGAGAACAAATTAGCTGCCTATTTCGATGCAGCTTTAGAATATTCTTCAGCCCTTTGGTCTCATGCCTGCCTACCTCTCTCTGAGTATGCTTACTTGTAACAAACTGTTTTAATTCGTTGCTCATTTATCTAATTGTATTAATTGGAAATATGTACCCGAGTTCTACGTTCTATATTAAAAAAAAAAAAAAGGAATAGGAAAAAAATTAACAGGACCAACTATTTTATATATGCATTAGTGTCTATTAATCCACCCGTAAGAAATCTGAAGTAACAGATCTCCTTTTTTTTCCTGGCAAATTCCAACATAAATGTTTTGATTTATTTTCTAGGAAGTAAAAACTGATAAATATAGAATAGAATTACAGAAGTGACCCAGCCTATACAGATACAACTGGTTTTTAAAGCCAATGGCAAGTACCAGAGGGCCTGATCCTGCCACAAGCCATTGCCTACAGCTTGTATTAATTTCAGCAGAGTTCATAAGCAGAACAACTGCAGGGAATTTGCAAAGCTAGTTGGGTTCTTTATGATCATTTACTGTAACCCTTTGATAGACAAACCCACCCGTCTCAATACAGTAAGTTTTGCCTAGGGAAAAATGTATAGGATCGGTCTCAAAATAAATGGATCACTTACAGAATCACAGAATTTCTCAGGTTGGAAAAGACCTTCAAGATCATCGAGTCCAACCTCAAGCTAGCCCTACTCCCCTAACTCTAATAACCCACCACTAAGCTATGTCCCTCAGCACCACATTCAAACAATTCTTAAACACATTTAGGGATGGTTACTCAACACTTCCCTGGGGAGCCTCTTCCAGTGCTTAACAACCCTTTTTGTAAAGATGCTTTTCCTGATATCCAACCTAAACTTGCCCTGGCACAACTTGAGGCCATTTCCCATTGTCTTGTCACCTGCCACCAGTGAGAAGAGACCAACCCCGCTCTCGCTACAACCTCCTTTCAGGTATCTGTAGAGAACAGCAAGGTTTCCCCTCAGCCTCCTCTTCCCCAGACTAAACAGCCCCAGCTCCATCAGTCCCTCCTCAAAGGGTATATTTTCCAAACCCTTCCCCAGCCTCATCGCTCTCCTCTGGACCTGCTCCAGCACTTCTATGTCCTTCTTGTATTGANCCCAGTACTGAGCCCTGGGGGACACCACTCGTGCCTGGCTGCCCACTGGATTTAACTCCATTGAGCAGAACTCTCTGGGCCTGGCCATCCAGCCAGTGATTCACCCAGCAGAATATATGCCCGTCCAAGCCATGGGCAGCCAGCCTATTCATGAGGATGTTGTAGGGCATAATGTAAAAGGCTTTACTGAAGTCCAGGTAGACTACATCAACAGCCCCTAGATCCTGTCCAGATTAAAAAAAA
>VWZY01011707.1:145704-165166 GCA_013399075.1 Chloroceryle aenea | reverse complement strand
CAAAAAAAAAAAAAAAAAAGAAAAAAAAATACACCAACCCTTAATAGCATTTACATTCAATTACATACAGCATAACACACAACATTTGGGGCCAGAACCTGCATTAGTCTATCCAGTTCCAGAAGAGGTGTGCTAGATTTGATTAAGAGCTGGCAAAGGTACGACAGTAAAAGGCCTGTGTACCAATAACATCCTCTTTTAGATGGTATTTGCCCTGGAGCTCATGCAGAGAGATTTGATCTGAGCAGAAACATGTACCCCGGTCAGGATATTTGATTACTACAGGAAGGGAACATGTTCAGCTCTTCACACCTGCATGGGGCATGCTCTGCCCAGACACCTGTCTGCCAGGGAATTAAAACTAGAAAGGCAAGGTGATGCTGTCAAGATCAGCCTAGAATACCTGCCTCATCTTGAACTCCCAGCTGTTCTCAACATCGGGCAGCCATGGCAAACACACTTATTCCACTTCCATCATAGAGCTGTGGATTGTAAAGAAACAGTTTAGTAGTTGGCCTTGGGTGGGAACAGGGACACTAGCTGACTACTCAGGAAAAGCTGGCTCCTTCTAAATCAGTGATTCTTGCATACAAGGATTTTGAACATTTTAGATTACTTTTTGCTAAGGAGAGAGTAAAATCCAGGAGTTCTTTCTGATCTAACAAAACATAAAGTGGACAAGTAATCCTATAATATCTCCAGTTTTATTTTTGAGCAAGTCAAACACTTTATTTATCAAATTTCCATCACACTTGCTTTTCTAGGTTTTCATCTGGAGGTACCAAAGGAGCACACCTCTATAGCATTAGTGCTAAAGTATCTGACTTTTCATCATGGCTGAGAGCTGCAGTAGAGGGAGAGCCTCACTCAAAAAAAACACATCAAAAAACCTGTAACGTTGATTTGGTTCAGTGTTGCCTGTCTCCCTCCTTTAACATTTCTCTCTACATGCAATGGAGGTTGTTAAAAAGAAGTCCTGAAAGAAGGCAAGGAGTGACACACACCAGTACGTGCACATGCCTCCCTTGTGTGCACAATTTGCACTTCTGGCCTCGGGGCAGCGACTCTGCTTAGTGGCTCTCTGGCCATCTGCAGACACATATGTCCAGGAATATGTGTGAAGGAACACACACCATACCTGAGCCTGGGAATCCCCTGCTTCCAGCTGAATGCTCTGTATTTGGAGCTAGTTCACCACACGTAAACACACACACACGCTCATTCACACACGAACACACACAAATTACCAGATCTTTCCAAGACTACCTTCTCCAGCCTTTCACCACCTCAGCTCGGGTTGCCACATTTTCTCTATGGTTAACACTTCGCAGAGCTGCCGTTACACATAATCCAGTGCCTGGCAATTTCACCAGTTTCTGGATGGAGAAAGAGACATTCCTGAACCCAGAGAAAGGCAGGAAGGGAAAGAGAAACAAATCTCACTTATTTCAAGATGAAAAACCTCTCTAATAACTGAAGCTCCATTTGCCAAAGGTGAGCTCTGGCAACACGTTTGCCTGCTGTCAAGGTTGAATTTCTCTGTTTATGCCCCAAGCACAGCAAGCACACGTGGCAGAGTGATCCAGCCCTCCGAGGCCAGCCTGGCACATCCGTGTCCTCATCACCTAGATGGAGAAGAGGAATCCCTCCCTCAGCACAGAAACCGGCAGGAGGGTGCTGCGGTGCTGACAGACTTTGGATGTGTTCACTTGTCCATTATAAATGGCACAGGAATCACAGATTCATTTCAGAGAGGTCGTTAAATAGCAACTAGGTCACTAGCAACACAGACAGGATCCCAGTTAGTGATCCAGGTTCCCTGCTAAGCCACTTGTTTGCACTGCAAGTCTGTACCATGCTACTCACCTTCACGGCTCACTTTTAAAACATACAGAATATGTATACATTGATGAACACATGTAAGAGTATATCCCTCATGAATAATTAGCTTTAAGCAGTAATTCCACATGCAATGTCTGAAAAGGGAATTAACACAGGCTATCAAGGGAGTTTGGGACAGAGAACACACTTAGAAAACAAGTATTTTTTAAAGATTGCATGGCGTAAGAAGCAATGATTTCACTGTGATGGAAAGAAACCACTGGGGAATCATCTGAATGCAACAGCAGAACCATGGGAGGGAAAGGTTATTTTGTTGTATGGAGTAACCATGCTGTGGATAGCAAAGATGCTGTCATCCTTTGCTGAAACCCTTCTCATCCTGCAAAAACATACATCCTTTGCACACAGGAGGTTTAGGCTGGGGTTTATGCATATCTCCCCTTCCTATACTTTGGATCAAAGAAACAGTTGAGACAAACTGACCATCACCTTGAACCGGTATCCTGAGGGACAAAAGAAGAGGAAGGATGAAGGAAACCAAGGAAAAAACATGCTACAAAATGCTACAGGCAAACAGATGCATCTCCACCCCAAGAGAAAATTATTCTTTTCTAATACTCCTAATAAATTCATGTAATGTTTTGTAGACATTGAAAATATTCCAAAACATAGCTCAGTGTAAACATCAAGCTGGGTTGCCTCCTGTTCTTCAGCATTTTTCTTTGTTTACTCTCCATTTGAGGATAGAAAAAGCCTACATGTGAACATTACTAAATGGTGTATTTTGGGACTGATGGGGCATTTGGTAAGGAAATACAGGCAGATGTGGCCTCCAATAAAATTATACGTACCTTGCCTGAGTAACCACAGTCGGACAAATTTCAAAAATAATAATTTTTAAAAATCCAGTGTCTGCTTCATTCATACTTTTAATTTGTATGTGGAAAATAATCTGATACCATGGTGATAGGCAGACTACCTTAAGCTTAGAGAGACAGAGACATGAGAGAGACATTGTGGGGTGTGTCTGCTCTCACCCCCACTGCCTTCTTACTCCCCAACCCCACACCTCAGCAGCAGAGACCCTGTGGCACACTGTCCTGGCAATGCTTTGGGAAGCACCACCCGCCAAGCCCGTTCAGCCAGCGCAAGGAGAGGCTAGAGATGCCAGCTCCTGTCTGTGAGCCCAAATGGCTCTGTTCAGCCTCTGCATTCATTTGGTAAAAAACAGCCCTTACCTTTGGCAATGAGCTCCTCCAGCTCTTGGTCGAATCCTTGTCGGTGGCATTTCCTCCAGAGCCCCATGTTGGTCGAGTTGTACTGTCTGTTGCACTCGTCGACTGCACTCATAGCAAAGATCTGCCTCCTGTTTCTTGCCAAGAGGAGTTTCCCTTCCCAGCGGTCCAACCTAGACCTGCTGGCCCTGAGAGGCAGGTTGTTGTTGGAGTTATAAATGAAGCCAGGATCATTTCTCTTAGTGGTGATGCTCTTGCACCTCTCTCTGTGCTTCCTGGCATCCGTTTCGTACCAATGGTCAGAGCAGATTGCCACAGCCAGCATGCCCAGGGCACACAGAGCTAAAGAGAGGCCAGCATACAGCAGTAACCTTCCAGCAGCCATACCTCAGCTTCACAGAAACACCATGGACATCTTCACAACAGGCAGAGCCCTTGAGCGTGAAGCCACGCAAAAAACTCTGGAGCAGCTGCTAGGTGTCACTTGGCAAAGGCTGCCTCAAACATCCCCAACTCCTGTGGCTCACAACAATGCTGCAGAGGGATGCTGCAAGCGCTACAAAGTTCTGCCCTGGAGGCAGTCCTGGAGTCTCATCTGCCTTTCTCCCCTGTGCGGGAGACCTGTCGAGGAGAAGCACAGCCTTCCACCTCCAACAGGAGCAAGCCAGCGGTCCACCTATGCAAAGATGTCCTGCTCCCCTGGACCACGAGCACCCAGGCGACAGGGGCTGGAGGGATATATCCCCCTGAAGAGACCTGAAGGCTACGGCCGATCAGTTCATTAATCACCTTCAATCTGGCCAGCTCGGAAATCCAGAAGAGATGACTCTCAGATCAGCAGGCTCACCACAGCATCATCACCGGACGCAAAAGTTCAACAGCTAGAGATCTCCCGCTTGCAAGCAGCCAGTTATCCCAGCTTCGGAAATGTGTGACTTGCCTTTTCTTTGTCAGTGGCTCGGCAAAGGCATCATCGTCTGGACGGTCGGTCGCTTGCTTGGGTTTAAAGCGGGGTCGAAGGGGAGGGAGCAAGAGAGGGGAGCAATCTGTTGTCGCCGCTGCCGTTTGCAGTCGTGACTAAGATACAACCTCCCCGGCTGGAGCCGGAATCTGGGCACGCACAGGTCTCTCCCTCAGCCGCCTTCGNTATCCCCAGCATCAGTGGCTATATATTCAGACATATTTTTTTTTTCTCCTTAAATTCCCACTCCCTTTCTCTCTAATGGGAATAACTCACCCATCTTGTAGAGATCAAGTGCAACAGAAGGCGAGCTGGAGTCCCCAAGCTTTAGAAATCTCATTTCACCGTTTTTAACCCAAATAAGAGAGAATCCAATCTTCTGTACACCTGGGAATCTTTCCTTGTTCAAACACCGAGCCCTGCAGCCTTGGCTAAAGCCTACAGACGGAGAATACAGAGCGCTGAGCCAAAAGCCAGTGATGTCACCCATGCAACGTGAGACTCATTTCTTATTTCTCTAGCCTCCTTAAAGATAAACTGCACCACTTCCCAGGCAGGAAATGTCGAAGCCTTACTTTCTTAAGAGGGGAAAATGTAAAACCTGGATTCAACTGGATCCTGTTCATTCTTGGTCACAAGCCCCTTAAATTGTGTCAACCAAATCCAAGACAAGCAGAGGTGTTTCTTAACTGCACCAAAAAATCCCAACCTACTACACAACACAGAGCATGAACTTGAGAACACCCAGAAAACGGAGGCATCCAGACTCTGAGCTGTACTGTTTAAGAAGGATATAAGCATGGCCATTTCCCTTGTATCAAAAACGCTCTGGATCCTGTCTCATCCCAGTCGGCGACTACCTGAAAGGTACTCTGGAGCTGGCAGAAGGACCTAGTTAGTCCATCCAATATTTGGTTCAGACACACTGGTGGCTCCACAGCACAAATAGCAAACAACTCAGTCGCTCTTACTGCACCAAAAAGTCCACAGCCTGATGCCTCTCCACAGGCAAGTGCCGCAAAAATCTACATCCACACTGGATCCTACCAGCTCTTGGCCCCTGAAGCCCAAGCTCTGTCATCTGAAGAGAGAATCAGCCCAGCCTTTACTGGAACCCCTGGGTCGGTCGATCGATAGCCCTTGGCCCCAAGGGGGGAGGACTGGGATTTCGCTAGCCTTTAACCACAGCCGCACAAATTGTACTTGCTCCAGCGAGGAGAGCAGAGGGGGGACATAATAGCTCTTCACTCATCAGAAACACACATCTGGAGTTTCTTGCTGAATACAGCTGCAACAGAAAAAGACCCACAGGTCTGGATCCTGACAGGTTTTGGCCCTAAACTAAACTATCATCAAAAAAGCCAAGATGTTTCCTTCCATTTTACATGGCAAAGCCAGGTCTCAGGTGAGCTGAGATTTTTGCTATGGAATGACAACTCCCCCATTAAGCCATTTGTGGTTGGAAATGCACTGCATTGCCTAACCCCCTCGCATGGTTGAGAAACTCACAAAGGAAAGCTGATCACATAAAACTATAGACACTGATCCTCCACACCCTCTGAAATAGCCCTACTTCTAGATTTCATCATTATCTTATGAACATTAAGTGTCTGTGAAGTTCTAGATAAAGGTTTTTTTTTATTAAAACAAGACAGTAGTTTAATTTACTTATTTTTTTTTAGCAGTAACTTTCCTTTGCCTTTCATAATAAAGGTGAATATTGAAGGATCTAAGGCTTTTTAAATACAGTGAAACACAGTTGGATCCACTTCCATATCTGGGTTTTTCAAGCAACTACATATCAGTACATAAAAAGAATTAAATTTTATGGTGGGCTTAGAGCAGCCATATTTGTCATCTGTTCAGAGATAAAATTGAGAGGTTTGTTGTTAAAAAGCTGCTGGCTCCTATAAGAAGATGGTGAACAGGTTTCTCGTATTGCACCCACACAGGGATGAGAGTGCACCTGGATTGCTTTGACAATTTTTAGCATCAAGTCCCAAGCTGCAAGATGAGAACAGGGAACAAGCCTAATTTTACCAAACATGTTTTTTGGCTGATAGGATTACTGGGTTTTCAGTTTAAGCATGGGAGTCTGCTACAGTTATTCTCTATTAAGAATCAACTGGGAGACAGAACTGGAAAGCTGGGAGTAAGAGCAAAATGGAGGATCTTGCTATTAAAGCATATTTTCTTCCTCCTCACTATGTTGGCCAGAGATACATTAAGGGATGGGAATATCATATCATGTAATCATACCTACATGTCTTTTCTAGTTAGACATTAGGATTACTGTCCATAGAGCCAAGATTTGCTTGGACCCAGGTAGGTCCAGGTGCCAGGTTTCTCTGTCACACTCCAAGGCTGTAAGAGAGTTTGGAGCAGGGGACTTTTGTACCTGGAGGAGACAAACTTGTTCCCTCTTCACATTCTTAAGCATGGGTTTGAAAGCCAAAGATTGTCATGCGGTTCCAGGTTTTATCACTTTCTCTGAAAAGGTATTTCAGTGGCAGTTTCTATGCATTTGTTTTTTTTTTTTGCTTGCATTTGTAGCCTTATCAGATGGCAATCTATACCCTCTTGCCGGTCACCTTAAGTATATAAATGTAGGAGAAAGTGTTGGCTTTCGGATGAGCGCCACTTTAAACATTTTTCTCCCTCAGCATCATTATGCCCTTCTTTTCAGGGGAGGCAGAATACTGCTTGCTGCAGGCGTTAGGAACATTTCTCTGTTTCTTCCCGGGATTATTACAGACAGCCCCTTCTCAGCACAAACAGATTATTATTAAATTATTTTCTTTCTACCCTGCCCCCTACCTTGCCACAACGGGGATGGGGGAGGGGAGGCGAACAAGTCTTGTCGATCTTTAGATGAATGCAAGCTGGGAGAAAGGCATTTAAAAATACAAGCTCCACTAACACTTGGCCATGCTGGACAGAAATCATTCCCTACAGTGAATTGGGAGCATCTTGGCAAGGGGAGGTAATGGGTCTTAAATGAACAGAGGAGTGAAAATGCCGTTTCAGTAAAGGATAGCAAGCTGAGGCTTTCCTTTCTGCAGTTTCTAATTCCAGTGATCCAGAGGGAAAGCTGGAGCACATGGGTGCACAGGAAAAATGTCTGAACTCATGGGACAGAGAAGCGGAGCCGGGCGCGTCTGTTCAGAACAAATTCCTTGAGAGAAGCCCTGTGTGCTGCCTGCTGGACCTCACCAGGGATGCAGCGTTACATACAGGGCCGGTCTCCTCTCCATTCCCTCACAGGATTGTTTCTGCTCTCCTTAGCATCCTCCAGCTACCATCGCCCACTGCCTTCCACGAAAGCTTCAGACACAAAAGCAAAGAGAGTGCCTCCACCAAGGTACACACGGATGGGCTGTTGGGTTAGGAGGGGGGAAGGGCAGACTTAATGGGCAACCAATTGCAGCTTGCTTTCCTTCGTTTTCGTTTTTCTGGAGTTTTTTTACATGAAAATGACCTCCACCATATTTTTCTTCTTCCTCCTCGTTTTGGTTTTTTTTTTTTTTTCTTTTAAAGAAAAAGAGTTCAGTGCCATCTAGTGGGGGAGGGGATTGAGCAAGTCAAAGTGCTTCCCATTTCTAGGGATCTGTACTGCTCGCTCAGCTATTCAGGAGGGAGATGTTCCCCAGTATTTCCCCTCTCTCTTTGTGATCCTCATTTCAAGAAGGGATGTGGAATTTACATGGGTTCCAACCTCCGTGCTTTGTAATGAGCCACCTATTGAAGCCAAAGGAACTCGTACTAGTGTTGTATGACTTGAAGCAGCACTGGCTCTGGAGGCAGTTCACAGCTCTAATTACAGGATTTCAAACACCAGACAGTAATCAAACCAAACACAGATATAACAAATTATATCTACTAATATTTTTTATCGTTCCATAGCACCTTGGATATGGTGTGGGTGAATCCTCAGCATGCCAGCCCTTCTATTAACACAGACATAGAATATGCTTCGCATCCCTTAGAAGCATCTTGTGATAATTCCCACAAACACTTGACCCATCCATCAGTCAAGCAGATATTGGGGTGTCCAGGTGACTCAGAACCAAACAGAGCCTCTCTAAAAGAAGATCTGGACTAAAAAACACCATATAAAACTTTGTCATCTAAAACCCCAGCATCTAAACCAGTTGTTAATGATCCTTCCATCTTTTTTATTTTATTTATTTTTTCTTTAAGAGAGAAAGGCACACTCAGAGGGAAACACCGGGCAGCTGCACAAACACAAGCGAGCTGTACACACACAGAGAGACACAGAGATTAGGCAGGCACTGTGTACACACCGATGTTTACACACACGAGTATCTAGCTGCACACACATGAGTATCTAGCTGCACACACACGAGTATCTAGCTGCACACACCAGCACCCAGTTGGACATCTTCTGCCCTCCCCCCTGCCAATTCACCAAAATGACTTTTCTGCTCTTTCTAAAAAAATACATTTGGATTGACAGATTAAGCAAGTTAGTGAGCACCAGGTTTCAGATCACCATTAATTCACCAGTTATGCAAACATTAATTCACCAGTTATGCAAACACATTACGATACAATCTTTAATTACATGATTTTTGTTTCTGTGGGTCTCCTGCTTTTTTGCAGCGCAAAGGATGGATGCTGCTCACTTAATGAACACCATTCAAATTTTCTCCTATCCTTATCACCCAATGTGTGGTGCATGTACTATTTACTGCAGAGCATCCAGATCTTGCACTGAATACAGAATGATTAATTTCCTCATGGGCTTTCTATAGTGGTGTTCTCATTGTAATATTTGAGGGTTGTTTGTATTTTTTTTACAAACATCAATGAATTAATCTTTGCAGCTCCCTGCTGAGGAACAGAGATAAAAGCCAATATTTTCAAACATGTCAGTGTATTTTGGGTGCTCAATTAAAGTAGCTTAGAACCAAAACTTTCAGAGTGCTTAGCACTTTCCTTCCTCAGAGAATGGCTCCCAGTCACTGTGGCTCTAGACACAGTGGGCACTATTTCTACAAATTAGTGTATGGGTGACTGAAACTGGATACACAGCAAATAGAGACAACATGGACAGTAGCTAGGAAGAATGTAATTTATTTGAGTCACCTGGCTTCATAATAGCAGCTCTCACATAGGGTGAAATAAAATCCAATTTCAGCTCAATTTCCTTAACGGTGTGACCGTGTTTCTCCTATCCGTGTTTGTTTGCTAGGCTCCCTACACAGCCTCCAAACTCTTCACCAGCCGGACACCTTCTCAGGACTGCAGAGTCCGAGTTCACCTGTCATCTACCTTGAATGGAAACAGCTTGTCTGAACAGATGATCTGATCACGTGTCTTACTTCATTAACACAAGACATGAGTAAACGGCAATTCATGGACATTCCCTATTCTGGTATTTTCTTAGAGTCTTGTTTTAGTGACCTGAAGTTGTGACAAACAGGATTAAACGGGTGGTCAGGAACTGAATGGAGTGTTCCAAAAGAACAGATATGTTTGGAGAGGAAGCAGAATGAACTGCTGGCCAGAAAGCAGGAAGACATGTAGGTGAGCAGTCCTATATCATCTTTTTCAATAAAGCTGAGGGAATGACTAACATTAAATCGCCTCACACAGCAACAGGTACAAGACAGTAGGCACCTAAAAGAAGCCACAATATAATGTGTTTTTTTTTCCAAAGACAAAACAAAACAAAAAAATCACCAGGGCCTTTCCACTAAATTGCTTCCTCCTGTGAAAACTTACTCTTTATTATTTAGCTGTCAACTGTCAAAACCAAATCACTGCTAAAAACCTATGGCTACACTGTGGGCACAGCAGTATGATAGCAACTGCTTCTCATCAAAACATCTTCAAGAATATTTTTAAGCTCAGGCAAAACAAGGATGAACTATTTAAAAATAAATTATAATTAAACTTTCCCCCAAACTGCCCAACATGGACACCATGCTTGGAAAACGTCAGTCCAAACATTTCAGCAAAGCTGTAAGCTACTGAAAACAAGGACTGGTAGGCAAACTTAGTCAACGAAAGATGTTACCCCTGCACCACCTCCACACTGACTGAACGTTCATGGGCACTGTGATAAACTACAGAATAACTGGGAACCTGTCACTACGCCTTTAAAGGTGGCCCCGAGTTTTAGCTTAGCCCGAGTTTAGCCTAGCCAAGTGGTGGGGTCTAAATGTGTATCACGGCCACAAGTGAGTGCTGCAGAGACTGGGGAAAGGCAGCCTTGCATCCTGACCCTGTTCAGTCCTGAGTAAACACTCGAGGTCTTGCAGTGTCAGAGGAGCATCAAAAAAAAATATTTAAGAAAAAGAAAAAAGCCTAAAGCACATGTATAAGTCTCTGTTGATAGAGGGAGTTCTGCTGGGCTAGGAGACAACTCAGCCAAAGTACATGGGAAATCTTTAGCCCTCAGGGCTATTGCAAATTCATCTGCCTACAACAGAAAACACATCTCAGATCTTTCTTTTGCAAGCAGAGATTCAGCTTCATTCTGGTGCATTCTGTGACCACAGCACCCACTCTGCTTATTGTCTTACCAACCTGCTGGTCAACATCTTCACATGTTACAGCTGCTTTTCCTCTGCGTTGGACTACGTTTAACATGAACTCTCTCAGATCTCTTTTCCCAGATGCCTTGCTAAGGGGACTCCTGTTTCCTTCAAGCTCCCCCATGCTTCTCCCAGTTTACCTTACAGATACATCAAGCCCAGCCTCCTACCCTAAATCCTGCTGCAGGGAAAACCCATTGCTCCCATTGCTGCTGCAGTGATGAAGGTGACATTGCTCTGAATGCAGGAGTTACACAGCAAGGTTACTTGCTGCCTAAAGCCAGCTACAAAAGGAAGATGGCCCTCTGACATCATCATCATTGGACTCAGCTGAAAACAGGAGATATTACTTCTCATTAAAATTCATAGATCTTGTGACTTTTACAGAAATAGCAAGAAGAATCCAGGATGGCAGAGATGAGATATTAGGGCCAAAGAGTACTGCCTCAGAGCAAAACCCCAGACTTCTGGCTGCCAATATTAAGCATATTTTGTAAGAAGAGACTTTTATTCTTAAAGCTACCTCCAACACATTGATCTTCAGTATATTAAAGCCTGAATAATTCTGATTTTGCTGTAGTGTATCAATATTTAGTTCATCCGGGCAGTCTTATATGCAGGTAGATCTGTAGTACTGTTAGTTTGCTTGACATGACAAGTCACACTGCACAACCTTCCCATAGCTTCTGACAGATTTCGGAGCCCATTGTTCATGCCCAGAAAGATTTCTGGATGTGGGTTCTGCCAAACAGCAGCATTTTGTGAAATAATCCACTTAACAACAGAGCCACAGTCTTTGCAGACCAATAACATGGCCTTTGGTAATGAATGTATCACATCTGGGATTGGCTCCCAGCTGCCAATTCAATTGGTTGCTTCTTTTAGTCACAAAAAGAGAACAAGGATTAGTTAAAAATGAGAATTCATAGATCATAAGAAATCATCACAGAAGGGACTGGGAAGAAAACCAGTAAGCAAAACCTAAAATAGCACCTGCTTAGAAAAACTGTATTCTCTAGAACCACTCAATTTTGGAACATGACTCAGAAGTAAGATCTCAATTTTCTTGTATTTTATTTAGCTGTGAAGTCCTTGCAGAGTAGATTAAGTTAAAAACAAAAAAGAAAGAGGGGACAAAAGGGTATATACCTATACATTATGTGACTCTGTAAAAGCAGCTGTCATTTAGGATCATAAACACTCTAGTTAGACTTAAGTATGCTGCTATCTTCAACAGTTTTGCATTTACCTCTCATCATTCTCTATCACAAATAATATTTGCATGAAAATAAAGTATTTGATTCTTCAGAGTTCATTCATTTGTGGTGTGAGTTTCCTCACAGGGAACTTTAGCACTGTGATATCGCAATTGGTAGTTGAGGAATTGATTAGAACACAAAGACGGGATTAGAGCTCCAGGTAGGAAACATGCAGCAAGAAGAGATGAATCTCTAAGCAAAAAGACATCATTTCCAAGCAGTTGCCATTGGTTTGTTAGTCTTAACAAAGAATAAAGGAAAGAAGAGGAAAGAAAATCTATACATTTCAGCACAATTGCTACCAGCGCTCATTTTCTAAGGGATGGCAGCAGCTCCTTAAGGACTATTCTTCTTCTGTCAGCACTGAGCTGAAATCACAACAGCAGTTAGTTTCACATGCTATTGTTATTTTTCATTGGAAACTGCAATCCAATATATTATACCACTAAATCTGGTACACCAAATAAGTTATTTACAGAAACCTACAGCCTGATGCCTCTCTTCTGGAGCACCTTTCAGGAGCTGGGCATCTCAAAGTGCTTTATAGCAACAATGTAGGTGCTTACAGCACAGCGGGTGGATGCAGACTCTGGAAGTACAACATTTTTGAGGGAAAAGTCTGCTTGGAGTGTCTAGTCAGAGGAATGAGTCGCTTTACTCCCCACATGTCTGACTTAGGGCCAGAGCAATCTCTGCAGTCCTCTGTTCGAGACGATTGGAGATGCCAGCAGCTGACCATTTGCCAGTAGCTTGCATGCCAGCTGCAGCAACTCCAGTTGTGAGACCTCATGGAAAGCTCAGCTCTGCAGGCACAGCCCTTTTGTTGCCATTTTCAGGAATCCTGGTCAGAGCAGAACTGGCCCATTAGTAGGGCAGACTGGGGCCACAGCAGCCAGGCTGGTCACTGCTGGGTTTTGAAGACCTGTGGTAGTTAGCTGCTTGTCTGCTTAACTAACTGAGAAAAGAAGAGCACTCCAAAGCATCTCTGGTACTTCCAGGAAGTTCAATGCAACAGTGGTTTATCGAAAGGACATCTCTAAGACCATGGCAACAAGGTTAGCCCTACTTTGAATATTTTGTTAGCACTGACCGCTGCAGGGCCATTCAGAGCAGGACTGAGCCTCAGACACTTAAGGCAAGAAACTGACAACAAAAGGTCTTAAGCCTCCAAAGGGCAGGTAGTTTGTGAAGAGGAGCCACCACAGCAGGACAAAATGAGGGGTTTGATATGCTTTTGACAATTATTTGGGGTATTCAGTCGTCTGTAACATAGTCATCATGGCTCACACTCTGAAGCTGGAACACCAGTGAGAGCTGCTGAGCCCTGACAAATGTGCATTTATTCACATTTGTTGTAAAGGCCTCAAGTAAGTACCCACCAAACAATGAACAATGGAGAGTACGAAGCTTTAACTCTGGTTACCTAACAGGTATGTTAAAGAAACTGGCCTGCAAGAAGATAATTATCTTGATTGTTTCCAGAGAAGTGGACTAAGGGACAACATTTTCCAAGGACAAAACCTAGGGAAAAAAAAAAAAAATTGGAAATTGGAGACTCTAAGCTGTAATAAGTGAAGAAGCAATTTTTCTCAGGAAAAAAGGAACAGATGCCCAGGGAGCATGTGTAGGAGCAGGGCTTGTTCAGCCTGGGTACTGACAAGGTCAGAGAGAATGAGCTGAATCAGAAAAACATTTGCAGCTAAAAAGACAAGCACAAGCTGCAAGAAGAAAGATCCTGAATACTCCTCAAAACCTGCCTGCCAGACGGAAGAATGGTCCTGCAGGCTGAAGAAACTGAAGCTAGGAAGTGCATTGATTGATTATGTTTCTCTAGACAGGCAAATTCTGAAGCAAAGAACAATGCTGTCTGCTAGTGCTGTGCAAGATCACTGTGAGTATCCTGGGGCTACCTTGAAATAATAAATGGCAGCTTCATTTCACCCACCAGAACTGAAGAATTCCAGACTAAACCCCCCAAAAATTATCTTGTTTCCATGGCTCTGCCTCCAAAAGACTACAGAAAGGGAAAAGCCTGACAAATGGTGTTTAGGTTTACAGAGAATGCTGCTGAGATGACTGGGTACCCTGGACTCTAAGCTATATTGGAAAAACTGTTGACTCGCAAAGAGAGGCAATCAGAAAGTGGGTATCTAGAGTGTTCCCAAAGACCTGATGACTTATCCTGTCCTCAGCACTGGTTGAGATACCTAAGACAAGAAGGGATCCAAACCAGGAAAACATGAAGAGAAATCTCCATCGGAATGCACCAGAGAGGTCAATGGGGATGTATAATACCAAAGTCTGGTGAAATTCAGGGGAGACAACAGCTCACAAACCCAAGAGGTCTAAATCCAAGACAGCACCTTGACAAGAGCTCAGCATGCAGAAACAGAAATGTGAACTCAAACAGACCTGACCAATCTCCTTGTATTTTCTGTTTAAGAGATGGTTCTCTTCCTGAAAAATTTATTGCTGGAACTTTTTTATTCGCTCTTCATTTTTACACATGGTCAAACAGAGTTAGGATGGACATCTGCTTGACCCCATTTGAAAAACTTGGTGGATGTCTCTTCAGAGGAAGATGATGAGAGGAATGATGAGAAGCTATGAGCTTTTATCAGCAGTGAGGCAGATGTCTCCATTATTTCTTCTCATTTTAGCTGATTCCATTGGGTTAATTTTTTTCCTTTTTTCCCTCCCCTCTGCAATACTTTGCTCCAGCAAAGGAAGATGCATCTTTGTCATTGTTGCCTTTAAAAGTTTTGCGTGCATGTTGTTGGTAAAGTAACAATGATACTTCTGTAGAATGTTTTTCGCTAGGTGAAGCTGAAGAATTTTCTAAGAATCAATTATTCTTCACCACCCATTTCTGAAGCAGTCATTATTATCCCCAGTTTACAGAGGGATGAAATGGCAGATGGGTTAATTAACTTGCTTAAGGTCATCCAGTGAGTTAGTAAGGTAGCTGCAAAAAACCAGGATTCAACAATTCTCATTCCCCATCCCTTGATCTAACCACAAAGAAATATTCCTTCTCTCCAGCCTTAAGTACTTTATTTAAATCACTGATTATTTGTTCTGACATATCGTTGAACTACAAATTAGTCAGCCTAAATGACAAGCACATGGATGTGTGGAGATCTGCAGCATCCTCTGCACATTTATTTGCCTGTTCAGCTTCGTGCACGCCCTGCCGTGCCGGCCAGCTCACCTGCCGTGAAGAATGGACATGCTACAGTTCTGCAGAGCTGGCAACACCGCTTCAGGCATCGGTCTGAGGGCACTGTGAGGGAGAGGAAGAGCACTTGCTCTCTCTCCCCAGGAGGCAAGAAGGCTGCCTGAACAGCCCAGCTCTCTGGGAAAGCAGTAAACTCAAGATGCCGACTGGCTTTGAAAAATAATTTCTATTTTTCTCTTACACTGCTTCTCCGTCAACAGTGTTCCCAGTGTTGGAGAGCTTGAGAGGCAGTATTTAACAGGTGCATCTATGTAGATTTCACTCTGTGGCATTAGTTCCATGAGTTATTTCAAAGTCAAAATACCCTTCAAATGCCCACCCAAACACTGTCACATCAGTCTCTTAATACAGTGCATCCAGAGGGATTTGCACTGCTAGATGTCTCCATGGCTCTGCGTGAATAGCTGTGCAACAAAATACAACTGAAGTTCACCAATTAATCATGATCACATAAAAAAATGAGTAATAAATGTATTCTAAACACATACGCAGCCAATGCAGCTTTACTAAATGCTCAGAGGGTCCTTCTACTTGACTCAGAAGATGATTTTGTTCCCTCTGTCAATATGTGTAACAAGCAAATATTAGGGATCATCTTACAGCATGAGATGATAGTTCTGAAGTGAAGCTGATTACTGTGTCACACAGGAACTACTCAAAGGCCTCATTTCTTAGATCAACTGAAACAAGTTCTTTCCTCGTTAAGTGTCAATGAACAACTACCAATGAGAAAACTGTCATCCTAACCTTGTTTCCTTTCTGGACACACCTTTGCCTTCTCAGGACAAACTCACAGTGGCTCAAGCATTGCTTTGTTGTCAAAAGCCAACTTTGAGGCTATTGGATACTCTGTGGTAACTAAAACACTTACACAAGAGGAGTTAACCCTTAAGTAACTCCAGATCACTATTGATCAAATAAAACAACTCCAGATCAAATTACTGCCAACTCTTTGTAAAGAGTACTCCCTGTACTTTATTAGGAGGTCTCTTTGTTTGTTTTTTTTCTGCTCTGAAGGTACTACACGCACATTTTTTCTCTCCCTTGATTTCTTTCCTTCACAACACTTCCTAAACACAGAATGCCCATGTTCACTCTCCTTTAGCTCCTTTCTAGGGTTTTACCTTTTTCACTCACCAATCTGCCACTGATTTTCTTCTAAATGATTGCTGACAAGTCCAAACACTTTGCTCTGTTTACAACAAAAAGCTCAGGAGGACCTAACACATGTCCATAGAGTTCATCTCATCAAAAGTGCCTTCCCGTTGTCAGCCGCTGCTGCTTCTTTCCCTTCCCTGATATTATCATGCCTTAGAATGTCATGTCTAATCTGGATGAAAAACCTCGGAGTGGGGATGTTCACTTTAGGTGTCCAAAAGACTCCAGACACATTGATAGTGATACTTAAATAGCATTACACTGGTCTGATTAGACAGGCGGCTCTGTGTCACAGTCTAGATACCACCAGCTTCAGGAACTGAAGGTCTAGCTCTTGTGCACTCCATCTCCATAACTACCCCATCATTCTGCACTAGCATGGAGGTGGATGACCTTCACAGGAACAAAGGAGTGGAACATAGATGTCTTTCACTCCTGTTGCCTCCCCACGGTGATAACTAAAAAAACCATCAAAGAAATGCCATCTGTAACTAAAGGCATAATTATAAAGAGCTTGGACGGCAGTTCAGCCAGCATCCTGAATGTAAAGCACTAGCAACTAAAACAGGACTGCAGCCACAAGAATACCACTGATGGCAATTATTCCCAGGGATGGACTTAGAGCACTGCTAGGCAGCCAGACTGGCCTGTCTAACCTGCTCTCTTCTCAGGGAGAGTGACTTGAACAATGTCCTCCATGGTGAAGCACATCATCCAGTGAGCTTAAACACCCCAGAAGAATCTAGGGATGCTCAGTCCCTCAGATGAGGTGCACAAGACTGTTTAATGCTACAGGGATTGCAAAACAGACCATGCTCTGCCTTTGCAAATTTGCATATGTGTTGTCACTTTGTCGACTGAGGTGACTTGGGTATTCCTTCGCCAGTGCCTGTACACTGCCTTACTGGCTAACATGCCAACCCTGGATGGGTGCTGTCCAAGCAATTCTCCTCATAAGCACAGTAGTAACAGTGATATACCAGCAAAAATACGCTCTTGTACGTGCACATTTTTACTTCATCCCTGGCCTCAGATTTAATATTTCCATGGCCAGTATGAGAAACAACTGATTTTAAAGGAAAAACTGCAGAAGAAATGATCTAATACAGACCTGTTCGTATGCATGCTTCCATCAGTCTGGAAAAGCTGCGCTGGAGATCCTCACGTGCACAGTTATACATCGGTGCGCCGGCGAAGTGTGGGCCACAGCGCTGGGTCTCTGAAGAGAAAATCTCTGTATTGTGACTCTTTCCCAGTGATCCAGACCTGTGATGTGTAGCTACAAATGAGGAAGTCGGTGGGTCTACAGTCCTGACCAGGAACAGCCATCATTCCCACATCAGATTAATCCACTGAATTTTCTGTCCTGAAAGTCAGCAGAGTCACTTTGGACAACCAGACCACAGGGTGGTAATGTCGTAGAAAACCAGAAATGGAACCAGAACCGTGCTATTGGACCCATTTTTAGGTAAATCAAAACTTTGAGGGAAAGAGGAAGATGTTTTTCAGTGGTCTATATGGCAAATTCCTGAGTGTGGGCATTGTTCAGGAAGAATGGGGTATTTTCATAGATGAGGAGGAATGAGATAAAACTGACAAACATACCTGAAACAGGCAGGATGATTTGCCAGATTGGAATAGTAAAATATTTTGCCACAATCCTTTCCAACAAGAAGTCTGAAGATAGGAGAAGGTAACACTACACATTGAACTGCCATCACTATTTTAGAGGTGCAGAGACAGTAACTTGTCCCAGTTAACTCCACTGAGGATGGGTGGAATGGTGTGGAGACGGCTACAGAGAATCAGGCTGCTTATTCCTCCAGCATATAAGAAGTGTGCTC
The DNA here is from genome assembly GCA_013399075.1 of Chloroceryle aenea. Classification (NCBI taxonomy): domain Eukaryota; kingdom Metazoa; phylum Chordata; class Aves; order Coraciiformes; family Cerylidae; genus Chloroceryle; species Chloroceryle aenea. Next base: position 147,066 of record VWZY01011707.1, on the reverse strand, counting down.
AGTTTGGAGCAGTATGAGGAAAAACCCCAAATTGTCAGCAGACGTGTCCCGATAGATTTTCTAAAACTTGTTTTCTGTGACAGAAGTTATTCTAGTCCATATGGAGTATGAGTTTGGGAACTCCTAATGTTTAAACAATCTAATCATGGGACAAAAAAGTGATGATTGCTTCTAAGCCAGCAATTGCAGTTTGATTATAATAAGCAAAAAAGTATGGGCCCAGGCGGGGAAATACTCCCCCACCCCACAGAGACACTTCAGAAAGACTATCTCCATCAAGATGAGAGAAATGATCAGAAAAATATGATTCAAAAATAGAGGTAGAAATGTAAACGAGAGTTCTAGTTATCCTCCTCTGTAGCCTGGAAGTCATTATTGCATAACTAACAAAAGGGCTTCTTTTGGTCAAATGACAACTTTGGCTCAGCGGGGTGATGGAAACACTCAGAAGTTAAAAGCGTAGTATAGAACAATGTGGAAGGGCAAAAAATACAAGAACAAATATTCTGGAATATATAAAAAATGAAGACTATAGACGATGCATGAGTGATGCAACTGCAGGTAGCAAAACGGGGAGTACAGCCATGCCAAGGTGTATGACTGGATAAAGATAGTAAAATAGCATGAAGTGACAGAACTTCTATGCCCTGCTTAGAAAGGTAAAGGCACTTATTACCTAGTTAAAAAATAAACAAAACAGCACTCCGCAGTCCATCAATGAGTAATGAAGATGGCAAACATCTACCAGAACAAACATTTCAAATTAGTGTATCTAGAGAATTTTTGTATAATGATCTTTGAAGAACTGGCTAAAGAAATGCCAGGAATTTTAATTTATAGTAAAATTTGGAATATTAAGGAAATTACAGAAGATAATTGATGTTCAAAAAGGGCAGGCGAAGTGACAGGAGTGCTGAGGCCAGGCGGCTGGTCTGCTCTGGGCAAGCATGAAGAAGTTGATAGCAAATCAATCAAGGAAGGACTAACAATGCATTTAATGACCACCATTAAATGCTCTTCCATAGAACATCCAGCCAGCCAAAAGCGGTTTCATTTTTTGATGGCATTACTCATTTAGCTTATAAATGTAATCGCGTAATTGTCATTTACTCAGACGTTTGCACAGAGTCTGATCTCCTGGCACTGATTACAAACTAGCATAAACGGAACACCGGCAGGGCTCCCGGGGCCTAACCGGGTGGGGAGGCTCTGCCAAAAGTAGCGGCGCGGCGAAGCTCTGGAGGCCCAGTGCCCGGCCTCACGCATCTCCCGGCACGGTCCAGGCGTGGGACAATGAGGGCGAGTGACCAGGAGGCGCGGGCTGGGGACCTGCACCGCCTCCGATCACCCCGGCAACACCTC
>VWZY01011707.1:131067-145687 GCA_013399075.1 Chloroceryle aenea | reverse complement strand
GGGTGGCGCTGGACCCTCCCCGTCTCTGTGCCCCCCTGGCCGGGCGGTGGCCGGGGGCAGCCTTCTCTGCCCCCTGCGGCCTTGGAAAAAAAAGGAAGGTCGTTCTGGGAACTGAAAACTGCGCTGGCATATGTTAAGTGAGAAGGAAGTGGTCTGAGACAAGCTAGCAGGTCAGGAAGTAAAAGACCAGCCTAGGCTTTGTGGAGCAGGTGAAGCAGCCGCGCTGCGTGGTCATTTCGCTTTTGGTCTAGGTGTGCTAATTACCAGTAAAGTGATTCTGAAAATATCATCACTAGGTGATGAGCAAAATTGTTCCAGTAGCATCTCGGAGAACCCGAGGTCATCTGAAAACAGGCTTTAGGTATCTCTGGCACTTGGGAATTTGTAGCTTTGGCCTTTCTTACCCCTCAAATGCTCTTAGACTTCCAAGGATTAGTGGAGGTTTTCAGCCTTGGCTTGGGCTATTTAGATTCCTTAAGTGATTCTGAAGTGAAAAGCAGGTTATCTTCAGACCGCTGGTTTGCATCATATAGAAGCTAAAGGGATTTTCATTTTAAGGCTGTGGTTGGGAGAGATTAAGCAAGCTTTGTGGTTGAGTTGAAGTGATGATGTGAGGAAGACTTCTGGGGACAAATTGGTGTGCTATCTTCGAATGTAGGCATTAAGACTGGCTCTTAGGGATGACTTTGTAAAGGGGTGATTTAGAAACCTAGCGAATGTTCTCCCACATAATAGATGCTCAAGCTGAAGTGCTGCCCAGTGATCATTTAAGAGATTCTGTCACCTCATGGTAGACCTGCTGCCTTGAGATCTCTCACACTGCCTTCCTGCCTTGTACTCCTTCTATTATGCTCTTTGGCTTAGTTTACTTGCTTTATTTTCATGCTTCATTATGTTTTTTCCCCCGCTTCCTTTCTAGAGCTTTGCTAACAGGAGTAAATCAAAGTACAAGCTTGTACATCAGATCCTCCAGTGGGCAGGTGTATCTCAGTGAGGTTATAAATACTTCAAATGTGCATTATTAAACAACAGTCTCCCTGTTATCATACTAAAATGGACTTAGTCCTGTCCTGCTAAAGACTTTTCTCTGTGCTCTATGCTCCTTATTTTTTTTATGTTCCTCTTCTGGGATCAGCTGTGCAGTACTTCTTAAAACAAGATTTTTAAACCGTAACATAAGTGTGGTGCACTTGAACGAACCCTCTTAATTTCTCTGGAGACTCATGTCATCACTTATTCAAAAAGACACAGTACAGGCAGCATACAGCTTCAAATACAGGATTAGGGGACACTTATTCATGTCTATTACGTCCCATTCTGCAAAGAAAGAGTAAAGAAAAGAGGAAAAGAAGAGAAAAAATGGGGAAGGGTAGGAAAGCTGAGAGAAAATCCTTCTCCACACTCCTCTAAGAGAGCTTGGATGTTGTCTCTGGTGGCCTAATACTGATGGTTTTCTCCTTGGCATTTTTGTTGCAGAAGTTCCTTTAGGGGAGAGATAACTGAAAAAAGCTGCTGATGTGTGATGTTCTTGGGAAGGAGAATCTATCATGGGGAAATGATTATTCTCTTTTTAAGAGTAGATACTGGGAGAGACTGAAAAGGGAATGAAGAAAAATCAAGGGAAGGGAGTTGAGATGGGAAAGATTTATGTGATTCATATAGAGGGAAAAGATTTTACTTAGAGGTAATATGCCTTTTTTTTTTTTTTTCCCTAAATTAACTGTGTAACAGTGTTTATACAATGCTTTAAATAGGATGAGAAATGTTCAGGATAACACTGCTTCCTCAGTGTGTTGTAAGTGCTCTCGTACCTTGTGCTTGTGTAGAAGTCAGAGGCATCGCAGTGGGCACCATTTTTTGGCAGAGTTTACACCATATCTGTTCTGTGGCTGGAGTTTAAAGGTAGCCTTAAGCAAGCTGGCAGGGATCTGCTGATAAACTAGCCATAGTAAATTGTCATTCAGCATAGTTTTATAGTCCATTTTGCTGTCTGTAGTGTCCTAGTTAGGTATTTGTACCTGAATTAGTGTAGATATTCTCCGTATGCCTTATTATGTACTTAAAAGTAGACTGATTTAATGCGAGGAATGTACAACTTCAAAAGTGTGATTGGTGTACAGTGAGTTACTTCACTTACCTCAGTTTTGGGATAGCTTGCAATACTCAGTCATCTTAGAGCTGTGCTCCTTCTTGCAGGAAGGTCTGTGTGTCTGTGTGCCCAGCCCTCCGTGGGAGATGTCCAATGTTTCCAGTTATGCCCTTCGAATGGCCCGGCTGAGCGCTCAGATATTTGGAGAAGTTGTGAGGCCAACAGACTCAAAATCTATGAAAGTAGTGAAGTTATTCAGTGAGCAGCCTTTGGCCAAGCGGAAGGAGGTCTACAGCTGGTACCCTCCTCACAACACCTACTATGCCCTCATGAAGAAGCTCCGTTACTTTGGCCTCTACAGGTAATCCCCGTCCTTATAGGATGGAAGCAGGACTNGTTGTTTTGTGTTGGGTTTTTTTTTTACAGGTTTTTTTCTTCAAGGAAAACAGAAACATAGAAAAAGGTTTAGTTCAAAATCTGGTGTGTGTGGAAATACCCACTTGATTGTTGTACTGAGGGCAAGGAGAGTAAAGTAAGTGACTACTAAATAACTTTCACCATAATTAGGACTTGTTGTGATAAAGACTTTAGATGTAGTTACGGGCAGCTAGTTATATAGGAAATAATTTTGGCTTTTGGGAAGGGAAGAGAACTACCTTGACAACAACAGATGAGTCTGTAGTTCCAAATATGGTAAATGTGCTACAAAAAGGTGATGGTACTTTAACCAAAAAATTTCACTAAGACAGTCTTAGTCTTACCATAATTCCTCAATCATTCAACAGCTAATAAGTGAAACTTAGAAGAGAAGTCTGTGTTCAGCTGGATGGACTATTTATCCCTTAAAATAAATTAAATTCAAATGTGGTTTAAATAGTCTTGTTAATTCCAGCTTAATCTGAATGAGTTTTCTTATTTCTAAATTAATTTCCAGTTTTATGTAGAAAAAAAACTGCACTGCTAAAGAACATCAGCAGGAGTCAAACGCAGCCTGCTGACTTCCCCCAGGTATCACTAAAGGAATCCCTTAAAAATGAGGCTGCTAACCCTGTACAGTCAAACCCAATTACTTTCTATTGCTAGTATCACAGTAGTGCCTAGCAGGGATCTCATCCAGGATGCTCATGGTTTAGGTGGATGTGCAAATGCTTCCTAGAGTAGCTGACACAGAAAGTCTCAACAACGTGGTAATGTTCCTTACTTTTCTCCTTCCCCTCCTAATCTCAAATTCCTTCTCCAGCTGCTCTGTAGACAGCTTAGAGAGGACCAAGTTTGCTGATCAGAAATATGTAATGAAGAGTCATAGACTAATAGGGCCTAATAAGAAATCAAGTTTTTAAAGTCTTTTTCTAAAAAAGTTGTGTTTAAAGATAGCAGGGCAAGCGATCTTAGGCCAGTTGTGACTTTTGAAAAATACCTTTGCACTGAAACATACAGGGGCAGAGGGTAAATAGAATTTATGAGAACTTAATATTGAGTGTACATTCTCTGCCAACCCCTTTCATCCTTCCTGTTTTATTCTCCTATTAAGATGCTCCTGTTAGCTGATGCTTTCTTCATAACTCATTCCTGCAGTCACCTGAGAGCAGTGTCATGTACTGTAATTACTGCTCAGCATGCCCCTGTTTTCTTAGAGGCTAATGACCTGAGCTTAGTGTCTAGCACAGAAACACAATGTGCTGTTGCTAGACTGCTGAGCTAGATGAGAAGGGGGCAATTCTCATTCTTGTCTCTTGCTGATTTTTAGATTTTACTGCTCATTTAAATGCAGTGGATCAATAAATGCAACGGAAATAACGTATGTATGTGCACACCATTTGTTGCTGAAAAGGACAATCTTGTTAGTTCTGAAAGTGCCACAGGAAATCATTCATGTTATTAGTCCAAAATTACTGTTAGCAATAACATGGAACACACTGCACTGGGTTTCAATATGAACCTCACTGTTAACAACAAAAAAAAAGTTTTGAGGGTTTTTTTATTTTCATACAGTTCAAAGAACCTCTCACATCTCATTCCAAGAAACGGGCTAAACTTTATCCACCCCATCTAGGGATGAGCATCAGGACTTTAAGGAAGAGATGAGGCGGTTGAAAAAGCTCCGTGGGAAGGAAAAACCAAAGAAGGGGGAAGGAAAGAGAGCTCTCAAGAAGAAATAGTGCCACTCAGACAATATAATGAACCACTGTGCAAATGCTGGAGAACTGATATAAACCCAGGCTTCCTGTTTCCAGAGGGAGAGGGCTGGGCATGTGAGCTGTGTGTGAGGCACAAGAAACACTGAAATACTGGAATGTACCTTGGGAGTGCATTTGGGTTTTGGGATTTGGTTTTGAATACCTGCAGTTTTAAATGCACTGTAAATTGTAGCACATCAGTTTGTCAGAGCCCTCTCTTACCCAAGAAGTAAAAACAATGATAAAAATAGAAGTGGTCAATGTTTTTCTTGCAAATGCCTGTAGTTGTTTCAGTTTTTCTGGATGTAGAAAGTGTCCTTGTCATTCTCTGTTTTACTTTCATGGATTAATATCAATACAGTTTTGCATACGGCCACAAAAAAATGTTTCCTGCTACTGCTTGTCATCTTGTCTGTTATAATGAGGTTAATTTCAGGTAGCTTTAGCTTTTTGTTTTCTTCTGTTTGTTTTATTTATTTATGTAAGTTGCTGTTAGAATCTATTGTTTTGCAGTTTGTACTGGACAGTGCTTCACGGTCCGTTGTTGAGTACTGAGGTACTGCAACAGAAGAGGCTGAAATAGGAAGGCTCAAACTGTCTTCCAGTTTGAGACATCCCCCTACTAATTAAATTTTGTGTTCTCTGCTCAGAAAAGTATTAACTTGAAACAAGTTTCTCCCGAGGTGGAAGGAGTTTATTCTACTTAGCAAAGCAATGTGCTGAGTTTACACAGGCTGGCAAAATGCACCTGAGCTACCTTATGGTTTTAGATAAATGCTTTGTCTTGAATAAATTTAGAATAATGATCAATGTGAATAGTGTTGTGAGGGTAAGCTGCTTCTAGGATGGGAATTCACCCCAGGAGAACTTAGTATAAAGAGCAGCTTAGCCTGGCTGTGGTAGGACTTGTGCCTCTGTGTATTCCAGGCATTTATTTCAGAGCGACGATTGTATGCAACAGCTGTTGGCATTCTTAACACATAAAATAAGCTGTGGTAAGTTACTGTATGATGGTTCTCTTTAGATGTTGGACACCTCAAATGAAAAAAAAAAAATTATCTTGAATTGGTCAGAAAGTAAAAGTTATAACCCCCCCAACAGCTACTTCTTAAGCTGTAAGTATTTTTGAAATTTCAGAAATATCTGAGTACGTGTTCCTCTACAAGTTGGGGTTTGAAGGCCATTATAGGATCATTTTAAAAAACAACAAAGTTTTGGAAAAGTTTCATGGATCTGAAAGGTTGCTTTGATGAGGTTTGACTGGTTTGTGTGTTTGTATGTTTTTGGGTTTTTTTTTGGTTTTGTTTTTTTTTGGTTTTTTTCTTCTTAATAGGCAAAGAAAACTAGTGCTATGGGGATGTCAGCTTCCTTTAAACTTCATTCTCCTTTGTAACTGTGTGGTTGTGACAGCTCTTGTACAATCCCTTGGGAGTAGATCCTGGAAACAAAATCCTTCAATGGGACATTCTCTGTTCGGCATCTTGATATTTAGATGGGCGAGAACTGAAACGTAACCTCTTAACCTGCTTAATCTCTTAGGGGCAGCATCTTTTCTCTAGACTGCCCAAACAACAGTGGAAAACTCAAAGGGTCCAATAATTGTTTTTAAAAGGAATTATTAGGCATATAAGAGGAAGCAGAAAAGAAAAAATGCCTTTATCACAAATCCTAGAGATGAAACTTTAATGATGTGTGGGAGCCAGGTAACTTAGGATGGATCTTTCTGTGTCCATACATCTGGGGTAGCATGAAGAAAGGTACTTCTGTCTTTTTTTTATTCAAACTTTTCCTTGCCCTTTTCCAAAAGTGTCATAATCATATGTCTGGAGTACAGAGATGAAGGAACAGAAATGAAAACATTTCAAAGAATGTGCTTGTGAAGGTTCAGTCACAGCAGAGCCCACCGATAGTGCCCAGATGGGGAAGAGCATGGCTGTAGACAGAGACATCATCACTGTGCTGGATGGGAAATTTAGGGTTGTTCTAAGGAGGAAAATATGAAACCGACAGGATAACGATCACGACATCAGAAGTATGTTTAAATGTACTGGGTTGAATTTTTCTGGGTGGAATACTGAGGAAAATTCCATACGGTGACGTGCTTAGAAAAGTTGAGAAGTGGGTTTGGCTTCTGTTGTCTGGCTCAGCCTAGCTCTGCCTGACTCAAATGTTACAAAATGTAGCACTGGGACCACTTCTCTCCTGGAGGAAGAGAAGGCAGACTGAATGACCTCATACATTTTCTCATATCATAGCCAGGGCCGTGAAAACAAATCTCACCCAGAGCTGAAAGAGGATTTTTATATCCCTTAGGCTTTCTGCCTGTGCTTGAAAGTACTGCACTTCATCCCAGAGCTCCTAAAGCTGTTTGTAAATATTTCATGGAGTTCAGAGGGTCTCTCCCACTTCAGCTGTTTTTCCTATGGGTCTGATGTTTGCTTTATGGGCTGTTTCAGTAAATAGGCTTTTAATGGTACTAGAAGCATAAACCACCTGAGGTCCAGAAAGTCTAAATAACATTCTACTGCCCCATGCAATGGTGAGTCGCTACAGATATGTAACTGCAGCTACATCATGTTCTTCTCTTTCCACTACAGTCGTGTGCAGATAAAAATGTATGGGGTCAGTTGTCCCCCAGCCTTCCGAAGTGGGTGTCTAAAACATGATTCCATATTCAACCCCCTACAGCAGTGGTCTAACAATAGAAGCTGTATGAATGTTGAGAATCTCCAACCAGTTTTTTTAATGTGGTTTACCTCTGCATAATGCCTCAGTCAGTCCCACACCAGCATGCAAGGTTGTAGTTCCCTTGAACCTTGGTATCCTGAAGATAGTAATAGTGGTATCTTCGGGACAGATAAACAGCATCTCTCTAGATCCTCTGCCATACCTATGCATGCCATAGCTGCTTCCCCCACTGATATTCAGTGTTAATCAGAAAATATATTAGGCTTTCTAGTACCACACATTGTTTCTGCAGAGAAGAGAGCTGCAGGTGGTTTAAAGAAAGCCTCATCCACTGAAAGACTAGAGTGGTCCAGCTGAAGTGTGCTGTGCTGACATCTGGGTGATGTCTTATTTACAACCAGAAACTTATGGACAAGGTACAATATTTCTGATTTCTGTACTGGAATGTGAAGGAGCCTGTGTGTGACAGCATGAAGCTGCTGCTCATAGTATTTCAAGAGGAGCAGCAGGCAATGAGAGAGATGACTGGAAAGCTGCGAGGGTATTGCATTCAGTATTGAGCTGGCTAGTTAAAGTTTATTAGACTTTTATTTTTAAGTATTATTTCTAAGATGTCAGATTTTATTCTGGCTCTTTAGTTAAGTAAAAGAGATACAATTGATGTTTCAGCTGGTGTTACTTAGTATTATGTTTAGTTTTTAGGCCTAGGAACATTTACACCACAGCTCCAACCTAAAGCAGCATTCAGCTGGCTTGTCCAAACTGGCACATTTGTATCAGAGAGGAACCCGTGAATGAGGCAGTGCAGATCCCACCTAGAGAGATGACATTTCTTGTGTGAGTGGGTGGAAGGCAGCTGATGTGCTGGCTGCATGGGAGGCAGCATGTGTTACTTCTTGGCTGTCTCTCCTCAGTCTGTTTGGTGTAACTGATGTGCAGGTGAGCGTTGTTCACGAGCTCTGAACTTCACAGATGCTTTTTGAATGAGCAGCATAAACCAAAAAGTTATCAGTTAGGCTAAGAGATGTCAGAGTTGTTCCAACTAGAAAGTAACAATGCAGCTTCTTTATTTTTCTGCTTTTGCCATTTATTCATTCTGCTTACAAGCTGTGACCTTTGCCAAAATACTGCTCCATTGCCTGACACCGATACAACAAACAGAGTGATGTGTCTCAGTATTTTCAAACTCAAGCTGTTTGATAACATTAAGTTCATTAATAAACAATAATGCCCTCTGAGGACAGATAGTAGGGTGTTGACTAAGCACATACACCACTTAAAAATAAGATAAAGCAAAGATTTAAGCTGAAGCCTTGCAGAATTTCCCCAGAAGGGAGTAACGGAGATTGTATTCATTTACCAAAACAAATGTGTCTTCTGAAGAGAGAAGTCATACCATATTTCAAAGGAATAACCACATCTGAAGGCCTTTAGCAGAGCCGCAAGCTTCAAGCAATCCACAGCATCAGAAACGTAGAGAGGTCCTTGACCACTATGCCAGAAATTGTGGCTTTGGCCAGGCACATACTTCCAGGAATGAGGAGAATATAGCAACGTGGTTCCGAGACCATCCATCCATCCATCCATCCATCCATCCATCCATCTACCCTTGGCAGGCTGCTTGGCTTTGTAGGGGGTACTAAATGTCTGTGAAGCTTTTGTTATCTTGGTGGTAGTGAGCATTAAAAGACAAGGATGGATTATAAACTGTGATACTGACTCTGTCAGCAAAAGATGCTTCTGTTTAAACCCATAAGATGTAGATATGTATATTACAATATACAAAATAATTTTAAAAGGGTATCCATCCTGTTTAACCTATCACTGAAGAAGCCAGCAATGTGGGGTTTAAAGTAAAGTTAAAGTGCCCTGGAAAACCATGACTGGTTACTATCTTTTCTCTGTTCATGTCAAAGCTGCAGTTTCTGTACTCAATTCATATTGCTCATTTAGCCTTTTGGACTCCTATAGTTTCCTTACTCCAGGCCAACACTAACCCTAATGGACCTTTTCTTCTTGGTGAAGAGGCTAGAAATCAAAAGGTGACCAATTACTATCTAAACTGTTACTAAATCAGAGATGTAGAGAGTTACCAACTCATCTGTAAAGTGCTGAGAATCAAATTCCAGCAGGTATTCAGGCCAGGGGAAGGGCAGCTAGCCTGACATCATGAAAGAAAATCCTAAGATACTTAACATAATTGACCAGTAATTTTCTGAATGGCAAAATAAGTTGTTTGAGACAGTATACTTTCCTGCCTTTTCTTGGAAGTCACTCAATTGTGTTAGCGATTTTTTGTGCCTAAATGGAATGGGTTTCAGTTATGAAATGTGATTGTTCACGGTGAAATAATAATGTGAGGAATCTAAAACTATTTAGTCCTTAAAGCTGATCACCTTATCACTGTTCAACACAAAGGACTTAGAGATCAGATAGCCAAACAAGCTCAGTGCTTTAAAGCAATGACAAGGGATACTAACAGGAGGGGCTTGGCTAACCTTCTCAAACATGAGATTGAGTCTCAGTTTCAGTAAATTACATCAGGCAGGAAGATCTGTGCTCCTTATTCATTTGTTTCTCCATTTTAATCAGCTGCATTTTCCTGGGAGAGCCACATCTTCTCCTACAGTGGCTAATTTTACTACAGTCTTTCACTGTCTAATTTTTTGCTCCATCCCTCTCCCTCTTCCACTGGCTGTTCTCTTAACAGTGGTTTCAGTGCTCATGCTCTCTCAATCGTCCACATCCCTCAGTACTTTCACTACTGGTCAATAAAACATGTACTTTTCTCAGCTTCCCAGTACTAGTATGTGAATGAAAGCAGGAAGGCAGCTGCAAGAGGCAGAGCACTGCAAGGCAACACACACATTGCTGGGCCCTGAAGTCACTGTGCAGGTAAGGAAGGAAGTAGTTAGCATTTTGTTCTCCTGATGCGGAATAACGTGCAGGGTATGGAAAGGGCCTATAGGCAAAGTCACTCCCGTGTCCCACTTCCTGCTCCCACTCATTGCCTCCAAAGCAAAATGGTTTGCTTTCTCCTTTCTGAAGGTTTGGGCTGTGGTTTAGGGAGAGATGTAAATAATGACTTTAAAATAAATTATGCTTAAATGAGAACTATGTATTTTCAATATCACTACAAGAAAATCCAGAATATGTTGTTATTTATATATAAAACTTGTTAGATCAACATTGCTTTTAGTGGTAGAATGAAAACTAAGTTAAGAACCTGGCAAATTCACATTTTCTTCTTTTTTCCCTACCTCCTTTTTTCTCCTAGTCTGCACGCATCATTATCACATCTGCTCATGTATTTAACTCAGAGGCAAAGAGCTATGAAGTCTCCATCAACTGAAAAAAAGAGATAAGACTGTTCAAGCACAAAGTTCAAATCACCACCTGAATATTACCTAATTTCTCAATGAAGTTATGGATGCTTCAGGTTCAGCAGTGTCACAGAACTGTAAATCTCCTCAACTGGAAGTTCTCGAGAAGCTACCAAAGGAAAAAACCTGTACGATCTGTGCAGGATTTATTAATTTTTGATACAAATTTTAAAAAGCAGCCTTGTTTTTTTTCTCTACTGCTTCACATTGGAGCAATCAGACAGTGATCCCTAGAAATATTAAAAGATGTATAGCTTAAAGTGAGTGGAATAATAAACCTATATAGATGCTAAAGAGAAGTGGAAAAAAAAAACTAAACCAAACCAAAAAACTCTGTGTTCAACATTCTTTTCCTGGAGAGCAAAAGTAATTTTCTTAAGTGTTTATTATTCTGACTAGTAACTGGAAGATGGCTGAACTCTGGACAATAGCCTAATTTTTATTCAGTTTCACATTTCCTAGCCAAGATAACAGGGAAGATGACTGCTGTATCTGTTAGCATCTGTGTTCCATCAGTAGCTGCATTTCCACTGTTAAGGTACCAAGGATTAATCTGATCTTTAAACAGTACCATCGCCCTAGAGACAGGAATTTGTGCACTTCATCCTACAGCATTTAGAAGTGAGACAGGTATTTCAACAGAATTTAGAAGATCTGTAATTATTTTCTCCTGCTGCAGAATTTAATCCAGCATTTTCAAGACTACATGGGCCACGCGCGTATGGGACGTGGCATGGGACAAACGCTGTCATCTCGGTGTGTGAAAAGGCTGAGCTTTTTTGGAAATTTGCACAAATTTAAAAGATGCTTTAGACATACAGAGTTTAAGATGTTTCTATTATCATAGTGGGATGTAAATTATGTAATTTTTTGATTAAGAAACTGGAAGGATGGGTTTTTTTGAGATACTGTCTTCTGATGAAAAAACATTGAGACAAATGTCAGGTTTCATCTGGTATCTCTTTTGGACATTCTCATGCTGGAGCACCTCATTAAGATGAGTTCCTTTTTGGAGGGAAAGAATAAAGGTGTGTTCAAATGCTCACAACCAGACAGCTGATCTCACAATCAGACAGTTGCTGTCAGGTAGGCATATAATTTTTGTACTCACTCATTAAAACACTGTGCTATGGAAGTTCAGGTGTTGATTAGTTCAAATGTTCTGTTGGTGCACAATCTCACCGAAGAGTCTTTGTCTTTTAAGAGCTGGACTTATTTTCTGATCTGAATTAAAAATGAAATCTGAGCAGGATCAAACCCCAGAGCATAACTCTGAGTTTGATGGGAGGCGGCAGGTTTTCTGTTTACAGGTATGCATTACCTGCTGCAACACCAGATAAACTGGCTGTGCTGCATTGCAGGAATCAACCAGCCAGTGCCCTGAGTGGCCTACAGATTTGATAGCAGAATCCAGCCTTTCCCAGCTAGGTTCTAAGTTTGATGTTGGCCTATGTTGATAATGAAAGCTAGTCTCTGTAGAAGATGTTGATATCAATTATCAGTAAATAGGATTTCATATTACCAAGAAATAGTTACAGTTATTAAGGATTTATCTTGATATCATCATGATGGACTAAGCAGAGAGACCAAAGATGTGAAGAAGGAGGAAATTCCATTTAATCCTAGGTGTGGATTCCCCCAGACAAAAGGAAAGTATATTATAAATGTAGATTTCTATCTCCTTCCTACACAACTATCTTTTAAAATAGCATCCTGTTCTTTATTTTAGCTGTATCACCGGGTTTTTTATCTTCTGTATTTCAGGTGTCCAGTTTTGGACATCAGCTGTCAATATTATGGTTTAGAATTGCACCTTTTCAGGTGGCACATCAATTGTAATAAGAAAGTCTAGCAAATATATTTTATGTGAATGCAAAATCTTCTGAATAAATCAGAAGCTCAGGAACAAAGGCATGCAATATTACTAAAAGCATTGGGAAAGGTATTACAAATTACAGATTTATAGTAGTCTACTAATTCTATGGCTAGAGTTATGCCCTGAACATAAATTGCTCAGGGAATAAAACAATGGCAATGACTACCTTCTCTACACTGAGACTAAATTATCCCTTATGGTATAAATTTCATTGAAATAAATGAATGGACTTGCTCAGTTAACTCGTGTTACTCTGCCAGCTTTCCCACAACAGGCTGTGTGCCAGCAGAGCCACATCATATTGCCCCAACAGCCTTCTCCTTCAGAGATGGGAGGAATCTGTCCCAGAGTTTAGTCCTCAGCATGTCTGTTATTTTCCAGAGTCTGTGTGCATTCTTCACCACCACTACACATTCCCATCACATAGCAGGAATTGCTGGTAATTATCCTCTTCATTAATGTGGCTATTAGAATGAAATCTCTAAACGTGGTGAGCTGCTATGTTTGCACATTTGTTTCTCATATTCGTGCAGCCTTTTTGTTGACTGCATTGCAGGCTACCAGCAAAAAGAAAGCCTATCTCAGGAAAGTGCAGCCTTGTCAGATCATCACTTCAAATTCATTTACATATTATTAGCTAGATTATTTTTCTTACTTCTGAGGTCAGGAGGTGTTCTGTAGCTTTCTACAGGAAAGACCCTCAGCTCAATTCATCCCCAGTGTTCCTTCCCTCCATGCCACAAGGTCTGGTATTCTTGACTCCATCGTGTTTTTGTTGTGTCCACACAGTGAATTGAACTTTAATTTATTGACCAGTTACAGCACTGCCAGTATCAAACTGAATTTGGAATGCTTTTACATACCAGCGTCCCCTGTGTGGAAGGCAAAACACAAACCTCCAATCTATCACTGGATTATTACATTCAGAGGTTCACTTCACAACTGAGGTGAGACAAAGCTGAGGATGTTTCCACTGAGTATTTGGTCTACCATAAAAATATATGAGGTTGTGATAGAACAGCCTTTACCTTCTCTGGAGTCCCGCTGCTGTTTTGACAGGTTAGCTTTCCTTTGCAATGCACTACAGCACTGCCACCAGTTTGGCATTTATCATAAAGACCCTTTCGGCAAGAAAGCGACAGATAATACCTGATCTGGTGAATGCTTTGCGTGCATACAGGGCTATGACACGGGTCAATTCTTTACTTTAAACAGGAGCACTCTTGACACTTTAAGGGAAGATGGCCATGGGCACTGGTGGCACAGGGGGAGCAGGCTTTGGGGGGACAGTGGTGGCTGTTGGTTCCTCTTCATTTCTGAGCTGGAGGGAGCAGCATTTCCCAGTGCACCCTACCCACCACCTTGCTTCCTCTGTCATTCGCACCAGAGGACTGAAGCCCGTGGCAGGCCCTGCTGTGTGAGACCACCTCTTGCCTTGGTAAGCCAAGCTGTCGGGGAAAAGGGTCCATGTCCTGTCATGCAGACAAGGCGCAGGCAGGATGAACGCTCATGTTCATAAAATGGGATCTTCTCTCAGACCTCCAGATTGGACAAAGGTGGCTGGAGGATAGGAGAGGGGTGTTGTCAAGGAGAAAGAGGTCCTGATTTCTGATGAGCTCACGACCAGACCCTTCCCTCTTTCCTGAAGCACTCTATGTAAANAGAGTACAGGGGCACACTCACTTCCCTGCTCCTGCTGGACACACGGGTTTTGCAACCAATTATTTTAGTTACAACTAGAGTAAGGCACAATATTTTCAGATGAAAACGTGATTTTTTTGAGGTATCTCCGTCACTGCTGTATGGAAGGAGTTCATAAAGCTACACCTCGGACACAGCCACTATTGTCTAATGATGGCAGGCCGGTCGAGNTAAGGTTGGAAAAGACCTGTAAGAACACAAAGTCCAACCATTGATCCATCATGACCACTAAATCATGTCCTGAAGTACCACATCTACATGTTTTTTGAAAACCTCCAGGGATGGTGACTCCACCTCTTCACTGGGCAGCCTGTTCCAATGCCTCACCATTCTTTCAGTATACATGGTTTTCCTAACATCCAATCTAAACCTCCTCTGGTACAATTTGAACCGTTTTCTTCTCCTATTGCTAGTTATTTGGGAGAAGAGACCAACACCCACTTCACTAAAACCTTCTTTCAGGTAGCTGTAGAGAGCAACAAAGTCTCCCCTCAGCCTCCTCTTCTGCAGACTAACCAATCCCAGTTCCCTCAGCAGCTCCTCATAAGACCAGCAGGAATGGATGCAACCCGTGCCAGGGGAGGTTTAGGCTGGATATTTGAAAGCATTTTTTCACTGAAAGGGCTATCCAACACTGGGATGGTCTGCCCAGGGCAGTGGTGGAGTCACCACACCTGGAGGCATTTAAATGGTGTGTGGACCTGGT
>VWZY01011707.1:98583-129893 GCA_013399075.1 Chloroceryle aenea | reverse complement strand
TACAGTTCCTGTCGTGGCTGTCAGCCGGGCTGACCCATTCTGCAGGAGAGGTCCGGGGAGATGTTAACGGACAGGGCGCTGCAGGCGTTGAGGATGTCAGGCCTCTGGTTTGTGTCTCTCTTACATACTTCCTGTGTTTTGGGGCATGTTACTTAACTTCCCAATCCCACAGAGAGCGAGTGGTACTACCTGTTTTTCTAGGGTTAAAGTGTAAGTTGCTCGCACTTTTGAAACGTTTTCAGAAGGTGGAATAAAATGTGCTGTAACAACACAAGGTGCTCTGCACATTTGAATGTTGTAGGCATCGAAATTGGAATGAATTGCCAAATGCTGTCCGTTGAGCTTGGTCTGGAGGTGAACACAGGTGTCCGAAGCTGTGCTGCCTTGTTCTAAACATTAGTTGATGAAGACTATTTCAGGTCAGCTTTCTCAAGGGTGTCTGTGTAATCAGTCCAGGACCTCTCATCTGTGAGCAGTCTTGTGGCCCTGTGAGGTGCTGACCCCACCAGGAAACAGCTTTTCTCTGCTCTGGGAGGGGAGAGCCTCCAGTAGGGAAAACAAGCTGGCTTGGATCATCAGCTCACAGAGGGGTACAGTTTGACTCCCAATTCACAAGGAAAAGAGTATCTTTTATCCTTTTTATTTACTAATAGCATAGTGGGTTATAGTGGAATTAGTAAATCAAGAAATACAACAAGTACTGCAGGTCACGCTGGGTAGATGGCCAGAAGGGAAGGAGTCAGCCCCTATTGCTAGTGCTGAGAGATGAGATTGATTCCCTCTTGTTAAGGAGCTACTGGCGTACGTGCTGAAGGCAGATAAAACTCAGCAGTGTACATGCATTTTGCACCTAACCCGGCAGGGTGATTAAATGCTTTAAGTAATGCAAGTCCAGTCTTAACTTTCCTGAGTAAGGGCAAACTCTCAACTGGTTGAGAAACCTAAATACCTCAAGTGGGGTTTAATAAATGCTTTCTTTCAGCAGTACAGTAAGTTTAAAAAGCTTCTTGCTGACTTCTGTTGCCCAGATTTTGCTGGTATACCTGTGTCTGGTACTGAATTTCTCAGTTATTTCTGCCACAGGAAAAAAAACCACCAAACTCTGTGGAATTATTTCAATAATTGGTTTATAGTGTGGCCCTAGAAACAGCAATATCTATACAACTGTGTTGGGTGCAAGAGAGAAGAGGAAAGCAGTGGTAGGGGGCAAGAACTTTAAAAATCAGTCTTCATACCAAAGAGGGTGTTTGTGAAACTGCAGTCAGTCACTTGAACTTCAGAAATGTTTTAGTCTGTGTCACTCATTAGATTTGGCTCCAAAAGCTCAATGACATAGTACAGGTGTTTCTCCCCATGCCCTGAACATCTTACACCCCTCCATGAGAGAGAGAAGCAGTCTGTTATCTGGAACACCTGCCAAGTGGAGGGGTTGGTACGTTGCAAGTATGGGTGTGCATATTCACAAGGTTAGAAAGTGTGTGGGGGGTATTCTTTTATTATTTAAAACCAAACTTCTACACTGGAAATACTGAAACACACAGGTTTAAACTAGAGCTGGTGCTAGAATTTTTATTTTCTGATGTGGTTTTGTTCTTTAGTTAGCTAGGTCTTCCTCGTGTTGTAAGGAATGAAACGTTTTTTACTCTGTAAGTGCAGCTATTACTTGATCTAAATATGTACTTTTAATAAAATTCAAGGCTAAAAAATTTCTGGTGCAGTTAACATAGAAACTCCTTAATACTAAAACAAGTCAGTATAAAGTGTATTGCCAGTTCAAAGTGACGCAAGTCAGAAAAATACTGTAGTGCTTCTGACTGGCTTATGGCTCTAGTGCAAGTGCATGTTCTAGTGTTTTGTTTCATTTCAAGGCAAGGTAAAGCTAAACTCTAAAGGTAACCTTTCTGTGGAAGCCCCTTAAGGAGCATAACCTCACTTATTCTGAGGAGATACCTGGGAAGCTTTTAGTTCCCTGTAATCTTTGGAGAAGTGCCATCCTGATTTCCAGAAGGAAAACCTTCACTTCTATACCTGATTTCTAGTTCTAAAAGAGGAGCAGACAACAAGAGTCTCTGACAGACCCTGAAGTAGTCTTACACCGGTTTGTAAGTTGGAGCCCACCGGTGAGGGAGATATTCTGTACTGAGATTGTAACTGAGTGCTTCTGCCTTGGTTCAAACTACGTCAGCATCACTTACACATTCAAATGTTTTGAGTAACATGTTTAAGCCGTGTTGTTCAACTCATGGCTGGTTCTTAGTCAAAGAGTTTAGCTCTTCAGAATTTGCCTTAGTAGCCTAACTGCTGATGCTAAAAATCTTCTAATAATAAAGTCATTACATAAGGGCATGATAATTGCTAAAGCATTTTTTTTTCAGTATTAAAATTTGAGATTAGCAAGAGTAGCTGAACATGCACTCGTATATTTAGGACACAGGTACTTCTTGGAGGCATCAGGATTTGAGAAAGGTAGGGGCACGTGAATTTAGCAGGAATTTTCCTCTTTTGCTCTCTGTTCAGTTGCTGGTGCTGGGCGACTGAGGATCAGCGCTGCTGTTCAGAGGCATCTAAGTTGGCTTCTTCCCCAGGATGAATTCTCGGGACAAGAGATTGTTTGGATGGAAGGTTTTCAGAGCATTACAGGGTTGTTGATATAGTAAGGAGTGTGTGACAGCTGGGAGGACAGGCTCTGTTCTTGTTGCTAGAGATTATTTACACCAATATTAAATAATTCAAATGGGATTTTCTGTACTCGGAGCTTTGTGCCCTGAACTGCTCTTTGGAAGACAAAAATTACTTTGAAGCTTGTGAAGTGAGGGCCTGAGCTGTTGGACAGTCGATCTTTTTCTAGGTGGCCATACTGGAATTTATCTTTCATGAATATTAGTTATATATTTAGAATGCTTAATCTTATAAAATAGATTTAAGAAGAAGAATGAACTGCAAAGTATGAAAAGGCACCTCTAACCTTCTGATATGAAGCAAGTGGTGGATTCTCATAAAGTAGCACAGGTACACCAAGGAAAACTTGGCTTGTTTTCATTGCAGTAGCTTTTAGGGAACCTTTCATACCAGGAATTAGAATAACTTTCAAGTTTCTGTTTCTCTGAAGAGTTTACAATTAAATGTGCTACTTATTTGGAAAGTTGAAATAATGAGCTTTTTTTTTTTTTACTTAATTGCTTTTGTAGTTTTGGGAATATGTTTTATGTTGAACCTCAATTATGTTTCATTGTGTTTACGTTCAGTGATTGAGCTAACTTCATAGTCTGTGAATGACATCCTATTTAATTGAGAGGACAAGTTTAACTGCACGGTGCTTCATATCCAGCTAATATTCTGCAGGAGTATACCTCAAAAGATAAGTGAAATAATTATTTTGTTCTGCACAGTAGAGGAAAGGCCTTAGCTGAATACTCTTGACTTCCAATAACAGCTCCAAGAAATATATAGTCTATCAGGGCAGAGTCAAGAGAAGAATAATAGGAGTGTCTGAAGTCTAGAAGAGTTTTAAGACTGAAAAAAAATCAGGTTATTTAAAAAAGAAAATGAAGTTGTCAAATTTGATGCAAAGAAGAATGCAAATAACTTGTTCTTGAGGCTTGTGGCAATTGCTACCAGAAGTAGCAACTTTAAATGGTAGCAGGGGAGATGTTTTCACATTACTATTAGACCTGTTCCCTCATGGCTAAGGATACTGAAGCATGAAAATACTCTTATGTATCTAGGAAACGTCCATTAATAAATTCCATCACCTCCATGGCAAACATATGTCAGGAGTGATGGGGGA
This sequence comes from Chloroceryle aenea, assembly GCA_013399075.1. Classification (NCBI taxonomy): domain Eukaryota; kingdom Metazoa; phylum Chordata; class Aves; order Coraciiformes; family Cerylidae; genus Chloroceryle; species Chloroceryle aenea. The sequence continues at coordinate 126,106 of VWZY01011707.1, read as the reverse complement.
AAGTTGTTCCAGGTGTCGAAAAGGCAATGACTTTGATAACCTCTCGTCTTTTGTTTTCCTTAGGCATTTTGTGGTTTATTTGTGGCAAGGTAGATCAGATATTAGAAGACAACTTTGAAATATTTGAGTTTAGTGGGGAAGTTCAAGAGATTTCTGCTTTTGATGTTTTCCCCAAGGTTAACAGCTCTGTCTTGTACGAGCTTGTTTGATTACAGAAAACTTGCTTGATAGAATGGTAGCTTCTTCTGAGAAGTTTTGTTGTCTCAGGAGTCTTGTTTCTTGTCTCCCTGGATATTCATAAACTGGATACAAAAGGCAGCGTTTGGTATTGATATTTTTGTTAAATTTACTTTTTTTTTTTTTTTTTTACTTAAGCCATTAGTACTATTCCCATTTGCATTTTGTTGTAGTTGTTAAAGTTCTAATGACATCCTTCTTGACCCTTGTCTAACCAGGACAGGTGATTCTTCTGTTGCATGTGGTTAAAAATATTGTAGGCCAAAGGAGATTTTTTTTTTTATGGAGATGTTTTTTGATGGTAGCTGTTTTTAAAACAAAATTTAAAAAAAAACCAAACCCAACAAACTGATTTCCTTAAAGCTTCGATATTCAACTTTTTGTTATTTTATAACAAATCTGTAGTTCAGTTTTATTATGTGTGTGTGTATGTGTATATATATCAGGTTGTGCCAAAGGAAGTTTAGAGTGGGTGGTAGGAAGAATTTCTTTACTGAACAGGTTATCAGAACTGGAACAGCTTGCCCAGTGCAGTGGTGGAGTCCCCATCACTAGAGGTATTTAAGAGTTGGGTAGACACAGTGCTGAGGGATACAGTTTAGGACTTGACAGTGTTAAGTTAATAATTTGACTCGGTGACCTTAAAGGTCTCTTCCAATCTAGGAAATTTTGTGATTCTATGATCTATAGAAATTTGATTGCATGAAATATTTTGGAGGGAATTTCAATTATGAGGGAGTATCATTTTATTTGTACTTCAAAGGGAAACAGAAGGTCATTTCAGGTGGTCATGAAATTACTAATTCTCCTCCAGTCCAGTCTCACATAGAAGCTGCTTCAGGTTTAAGAGGGTTTTTTGGGGACACTTTTTGAATGTGCATAACTTCTGTGTAATTTACATTTCTGGTTTGAACCACTGCCTTTGAAGGGTAGTGTAATGTTCAATATAGTAGAGATGCACTGTCATAACCATAGACCCTAACAGCTGATGCAGCTCCCTATCACTGCAGTTACCCTGAAGTCAATCAGCTGTCACACAGAGGAGGAGGTTTTGCTGTCTCCTGTGCCTGCCTCAGGCCACTCAGCCAGATCTACCTCCTTGTGCCAACTCAGTACCATGTAGATCCTGTCTGAAGATGATTCCACTCACCAGCGCTGAAGAAAATTTGCATCACTTTTGCTGGGTTAGTTTTCTGCAAGCTTAGTGAGCTGAATCTCAGGATGACACCCATTTTGCTCCAAAACCCATGCAGTGCAGGATTGCCCCTTAAATAAGGGAATGTGGTTAGGGAGAAGAGTGGTAATGTAGTGGTGGAGGTGCACCGGCCTTCATGGTTTTTTTTTTTGTATTTGAATGAGATGTCTTGCTCAGCTGAGGCTTCCTTAGGTGCACTTGTCAGGTTTAGATCCTGACAGGTTAGGTCTTTATGGTCTTGAGCTTCCTCTGCTAGATTGTCAGAATCTTACTTTGTCTTTCTGGATTACTTCTGAGCATACTTTTCATGGAAATATGATTACATGTGATAGTTTTGCTAGTGTGCCAGGGACATGAAGGTTTTCTATGAGCTGCTTATTTTTTTGAGGTGTGAGATGGTTTTTGTTATTTTCAGCTGTTCACACATCTGTGTGCGGGAGCACAGCTACTTTCTCATAGCTGGGGCAGGATGCAGAAGTCAGTATGCAATATATGTGTTACTTTGCTTTGGCTTTTTTTATTCCAGTTGATCTTGATGTTTTCTGGGCATACAACAGAATCCTCCTAATTTTCCCTCCTGCACACATCTGCTGTCCAAAACGATGAAATACGTATTTATGCAACTGATTTCCTCTTCTGTGGCCAGTGCTAAAGTTAAATAAGGCCTTCTGATGTAGAATTACATGCCTTTTCTTCCCCTTTTCCTGTTTAAACCCCTTGCTGCGCTTTGCTTTGTTAGTCCACCTCTTTAGCATTTGTGTGTTTTGAAGGAGCAGCAACAGTGCCCTTCCTTATTCTGTTTCTGATGATGCTTTATGGATGTGGACCCTAGCAAAAAAGGGTGAAACAGGCAAGGATCTAATTTTTAATGGTTCCCATTGTCTGAAGGTGCTGTTGGTTCAGGTGGGGTGGTTTTTTGGGGAAAAGTGGTGCCAGCTGTCATCCCCCTGTGACACTTCATTGAATAAAATAAAATGTTGAGTTTAAGAAGTGTTGGTATCTAGATGTTTGAAACTGGATGGTTGTATATAGGTGCCTCGGTCTTTGAACTGATTTTGTAAATCTATTCATTAAATCTTAATAGGTCAAATATTCTCTCTAATTAGTTTTAAGTAATGTAGATTTAAATGTGTCACTTGAGGTAGCTTTCAGAAAGGATTTCAAGTATCCTCATGATTTTGCTAGAATACAATTCGTAAATGCTAATAACAGCTTTTGTGGTGTTTTTAATCTTATGTACATTTTTGAAAATTGGTGTAACTTTTTCCAGCCTCTCAATTCAATAGTTAAAGGTTCTAAGTCTTGCAGCAGGATTTATGTATTAAATAGTTTTCCATTTTGATCAGCTGAAGTTTGACTGAGTCAAATGAAAATACCTTTTTTAGTAGGCTTTTTTTTTTTTTTTTTTGGTGTTTATTTGTTTGGGGGGTTTTGTTTTTATTTTTTCAGTTTTCTAAACTAGATGGTTGTTTTCAGCATCCTTCCATGGTAGCTGTTGCATATTGGTTTGGATTATTTATTTTTAAACTCTGCTAACTCTACAATGAGTGGCAAGGAGCCAATTCTGCCTTTTACATTATTTCATTTTTTTCATGATGGTATTAGGGTTACTAAGGCAGCGTGTTCCGCTTAGCAGAACATAGAATGCCATATAAGAGAATGTGGTTTCTGTGGCAGTTTCTATTTGTGACTGTTTTCTGTGATTGGGAGCAAATTACTTTGGGTTTTATGAGTAAAAAAACCCCAAACCCCAATAAGTATGCTTGCTTTGTTTCAAGTTTTCAAACCTGTTTGTAATAAAAATGCGACACCTTGGTTACTTTACCAGACCATAGATATTTCTGAACGAACAGAATACATTTATACGTGACTAAAAATACCATCTGTCTCGTAGGTTTTCTGTCTGGTTGGTAGAAAACACTTGCACAGCGTAGTAAGAGTTTAGTGGTGGAATATTGCAAAGTGTCTAACAAACTTATTTTATGGCTGGATAACATGGACTTTTTAAGTAGGTGCTGATTATCTCTTCTCAATAGTCTAATTAATTGTGTGCTCTGGCAAGGAGAGAGCAGAATAAGTTCTGTAGTTCAGCCGAGACTGAGTTTATTTGTTTTGTCATTTTAATTAATATGACCCAAGCTGTGTAAGAGCTCTGCTTGACTAGCATTTGCTTCTCATAGGCAATTACTGCAATTAGCTGGTTGGCTGCTTGCTTTCTGTCGCAGATGTGACTTGTCTTCAGGTTAAGGTATGCAGAGAAATATTCTGGTTTATGCAAGATAGTCTATTTCTAAAATTTCACTGCTGTATGGATTTAACTCATGGAGAGTTTGTGGTAGTTACCTCTCTGAGGCAAAATTGCATTTTTAAATAAGTTAGGCAATCTGGATAGGGTTTTTTTTTCCCTCTCATTTATTTATTTATTTTTATTATGCTTATGACAGTCTAGGGAGAACTTGTTAAACTCCTAAATGTAAATACAATGAGTTGTACAAGAACTTGATCTCTGCATGATCCTCCTGACTGCTAATTTAGTACCAGGGTGAATTAAGACACTAGTAGAAATGCAAAGCAAAAGCCCCGAGGAATGTGGAATTAAAGATTTAGTTAGATCAAAGAAAGCCATGCAACTGGTGGTTAATGATTTAAATGAAGGATACAGACATGTCTTATTTTTCACACTGCTGTTATACTGTGGTAAAAAATATTTGTTAACTTTCCTTTTTACAGTGCTTAAAGGCAAATTCTACTTAGCAGCATGCAGCAAAGATGGCAGGTGATGGAAAAAGTAGGGGAATGAAAGAGTCTTGAAACTTAAACAGGAAGGCTGCTGTTTCATGGTAGCCTGAATCCATCAAACTGGGCTGTAGAGAGGAAAGGTGACTTTTTGCACCAGCTCAGGTGGTCACTGGGTCCTTTGCCAAGCTGTTTCAGCTCACTGGACTGGCAGAAAACTAACCCTGGAAAAGAGAACAATTTTCTGCTTGTTTAGCATACTGAAATGATTCAGCCAAAGGTTTAAGTTCTGGAGAAGGAGTAAGGAAGGGAGGAGGGGTAAATAGCCAAGGACATAATTACACCCACCTTCTACGATGGTGTAAGCTGCAAAGCAACCCCTGCCTAGAGCTTTTGTTGACTGTTCTTGCAGAGAAATTGCTTGGTTATGATACAAGGGTAGACTTTACTGAGCTTTATCGTTTGGAATTTATCACTGCATTAAAAAAATTTAAGTACTTAAGTAAGGAACACAGGAAGTCTGAATACATTTTGTTAAAGGGAAGGCAACTTAAGAAGCAAGGGTCTGACAGACTGAAAGGGTGTTTATTCTGCTTTGAGACTAGAGCAATTTGTGTTTAGAATTAAACAGAGAAAAAGACATAGATTACTCTCATTTGCAACTGATGATTTGCTAATAGATGGAAAATGCCAGAATATTAACCAAAAATTGTTGCTAATACCAGGATTTTGTGTGGTGGAAGTACCCCATTAAAGAAAGCAAGTTTTCATTGAATCTGTTTGTCTTCCACTTATTTTTTCAATAGTTTCTGCTGCTAACACCTCAAAGATTATAGTCTTTACTCGAGCATTAACTTGGTTGGCCGTGTTTCCTAGGTTGTTTTTTAAGTAAGGAGGGAGTTGTTGCATGTTTGGTTTTCATGGGTTACTGTTTTTTGGGTTTTTTTGCTTAATGTGAACAGTAACAGTGTCACAACACAGTTGAAAACCTGTGTTACTGGTTATGGGGGGTTAAGAATTGGCCTTTACTGCCTTAAAAAGATGTTACATGTTAAGTGGAAACCAGTTTTCATCTTGAAGCCTTTTTAATATTTTACTGACTGCAGCAGATGCCTGTTGATAACATTACTCTATTAGCTGACCTTGTTATGATCCAAGTCGTCAGACAGGATGGTACAAAAAATCTAACTCTTCTTGAGGACTTTCCTTCTTGAACGTGTTATTCATCTTCACCAGGGCCATTCTTCCATCACTCTAGAAAGACATGTTTATAGACTTTTTTCTCTTGCCTGTAATAACTTCTGTAGATACTGCTGTCTGTAACTTTTTTACTATTCTGGGATTGTAAATTTTACGAGATTCATTCTGAACTGTCTAGCTAGCCAACATTGAAAATCCCCTGTCAAAGTTCATATCTCAGTGTAAAGGAGCTGAGATAAAAAGGATTCACCAACATTAATAAAAAGTTGGGGAAGATAAACTAAGAAAGGCAGCCTCAACGCTGACAAAATTCTTAATATGAAACCCATTGCATGCTGGTTTTCAATTCAGTAAAGTTTTCCAGCTGCTAGTATTTTTCATACTTGTTTAATAAAAAGTTTACACTGTTATATACCATCCTGCCCATGGTATGCTCGTGTGACAGTGGATGACAGCAGAAAATGAAAAGCAAGCTTTGTAAGAGACAAGAAGAGGACTACCACCATTCGAGGTTGATGAGAGGGAAAAGTATCTCATAAAAAGTTACCAAAAAGTGAGGAAGAGGTAACAGTGATTTTTCAGCCAAGAAAATGGAAAATGCCAGCTCCGCATCTTGACATGCGAATGCTGAGGTGGGGAGCTGAATTTTTAGCTTCATTCACATGTCCTCTTGCCCCTCTTTCACTCAAACACTTCACTTTCAAGTGAAGATGTTAGGCCAGCTAAAAATGATCTCGTACATGACAGCTTTCTAAAGCATTTTCTGACAAAGTGGATCCTAGCTCAGTGGACCAAACAATTAAATTGATTGCGTAAGAAAGAAGCCTGAAGGGACTGATGAGAATAGTATTGTAGTTATTGATGATTTTGTCCTCCTTTTAAAACACTTCCAAAATCAAATGAGGGTTTTCAGGTAGGGCTTCATTTTGAGTTTCTTGTGTATGGGTTTGGTCTTGTTTGTTTCTTTGTTTTAAATTACTTTGGTTCTGTCAAAATATTTTCCATCATTACCAGATGTGATAATCCAAATGCAGGACATACTGTGCCTGGACAAATAATGGCATTTATTTCTTTACAGAATAGATTTGAACTCTTGAATGTGTTCTGCTGGACGTGAATCGTACACCTTCGAGTTGGGATGTGCTGCAAGATTTGAGTAGTGATGCCAGGTGCAAGAAGTATAGAAGATAGTTTGTGTTCTGCTGTCTCAGGCACTGTGTATTTTGACAAGCAGCAGAGGATGTGAAAATAGCTTGTGGCTTATAGTCTCCTATTTGTGGAGCCGCAGTCCTCCTTGGATGGCTTGGATATAGGCTTCTACTGTGTCTGGCTTGCCTCTGGCTTGAAATAGGTCATCATCTTTATTACATTGCAAGGGAGTGCTTATTTGCAAAATTAATGCACAATTATCCACAATAGGCAGATACAAGTTGATATATTCCAGTGTATCTGGAATATTTCCAGTCTGGCTGCCTGTGTCCGTGTTAGCTTGCGTCAGCTTCCTTATGTCAGCAGCACTAAGGAGAATCAAATCTAATCTCTTGTGATAGAGAATAACGTTAACCTAATGCTACCAGATAGGACAGAAAAATTTATTTGAGGCTTTTTTGGGAAAAATGATAAGGTTATCCAGGCTGTAAAGAAGTCATTACTTTTTCGTGGAACTACAATGAAGCGGTGTGTCTGAAATAATCACTTCCTGGGGGAAGGCGCTGGACTTGCACGTGGACAGTAGGAGTTGCTGGGTGCACTGCAGATGTACCTCAGAATACGTGAAGATTTCTAGCAACTGTCTTTTATTCTGGCATTGATGTTTTTATTTTTGCAGGGTACTTGGCAGTTGTGGTTTTATGGTTTCCTACAGGTGTGGAGTTTATAAATGTAGCAGAGTGCTCATAAAAGTTACAAAAAATAGGTCTGTTATTTCTTAATGACCATCAGGCTTCTGCAGTTTTCTTTTACTTCTAAAGAAAGTGTGAATAAAGTGTGGATAAAGGGATTACTGTGAGATCTTCAGGAAGGAATGGTATTAGTGTGTATGCATTTAGCTTGAAAAACTTGGGTTTTATGCTGTTGGGAATAGGTTCTTTGGTCCAGAACTGATGGCTAAAAGGATTCTGTATTTCATGGTTTTGCTGTTTCTGTTGTTAGGTACTTCTCTGTTGCTGTCCTCGAATGTAAAGAAACCTGTAAATCTGTTAGTGCTACTGAACTCAAGAGATTTAATTCTTAAGAACCTAGTGTTTCAGGGTTTTTTTCCACAGAGATGATGGGGGTGTGTCTTGGCTTGTCTTGGCTGGTGCACGTGATCAAACTTAGGTGAGATATCTGAACAAGCAAGTCTGTAAGGAGAAAAGAGGCTGAAGTTGCTGGGTCTGCTGGCTAAATAAATGCCACAGGTATGGTTTATTTTTTGTGAGGCTGAAGTGGTGGGTACTGGAGTGTGCAGAAGCAGACATTTTTGAGTTGCATGAGGTCAGTTGCAGAGAACACCAGTTCCAGTTTCCATTTAGGAAAAGGCTTGAGTTCCTTCAACTGAATAGAAGTACTCATAGTACCAGTGCGTGGTAGGATGCGATATACTTGCACAGGGATTGATTCTCAAGGATCTAGCTAGTTAAGGGTTGGTCTGGACCACAAAATACTGGGTGTGAGCATATGCAATGATATGGGAAGCCAGAAAGTGAGTTCTCAATAAGACCAAGTAGAAGTTGCCACTTAAAGGGGAATTCTGAAGCTTGGACATTTGCCGTGGCATGTGCGTTCTTGTGCTTACTTGAGTAGGGATAGAACATGCTAGTCAGTACTAGATTTGTGAAAGTTTTTTCAGCTTGTCAGAAGTCTTTTGATGAATATGGCATACAAAATAGGTTTTCCATTTCTGTGAGCAACAAGTAATGATTTGTTGCTATAGTTGACTTTGATAGATTTCCTTCTGCCTTCAGCATACTTTTAAGTCTGTGAATATCTTTTCTAAGATGAAAGAAATCCATACTGAGTGTGCCTGTAAGATTCACTTGTGGAAAGGCTCTTGGTTTAGTGCACAGTGACAGGATGGGCACCAAGTGAAAAACGGGATGTTTCCTCTGAACATCAGGAAACGCTTCTTTAATGTGAGGGTGACATGTGCACTGGCACGGGTTGCTTAGGGAGGTTGTGAAGTCTCCATCCCTGGAGATATTCAGAAGCAATCTGGATGTGGTCCTGGGCAACCTGCTTGAGGAGAGGATTGGACCAGATGACGTCCAGAGGTCCCTTCTGACCTCAACCCGTCTGCAGTTCTGAGTTACTTTGCTAGTGAAGCATCTTCCCTCCCCACCTTCCCCATTACCAGGAATTGAATTATAGTAAATTGTTAATATTGTTTGTGGTACAGGACATGGTGAGGAAAACTTGCAGTGAATGAGATTGTCAGAATGACCAAACAGTAGAAGTTGCATTAAATACTAATGAAACCTGTTTCTGAAGGTTATCCTGAAATGATTCTTTAGCTTGCCAGGAACTTTCTGTATACACACCCAGGTTAACATATTAGCAGCTACCCACTTATTAAATGTCCTAAACTCTTCTATCAAACAAGTTAATTGTATAGTGTTGATTCAAGCTTGTTCTTTTCACAAAGCATACAACTAGCTCTTGCACTGTAGGGAAAAACTCAAATTGATTGCAAGTTGAGGAACAAGCTGACTTCCACAGTTGCCTCAAGGGAATTTGCATACAAAATACTTGAACAATATGTCCTTTAGTTTGGTGTCCCCTCACTCTTTGTAGCTTGGGTTGCTTGTTCCTCAGCAAACTATTTTTGCTTGACTGTAGCTTCTTGATGAAATCTTTACTCTGGTATGTGTTCTAAAATTGGGGGTAAAAGTGAATCAGTTATCAGTTTAGGAAATGGCTGGCAAATAACTGATGTCTAGAATTAGAAGGGCTAAATAAGATGGTGTCCAAAATGCAAACTCTGTATTTTAGAGTTTGTTTCGTTTTGAACATTGCAAGTTACAAGAGTAAAACTTGTTTTGTCCAGCTTGGATTGGATTCTATAATTGGATTCTATAATTGGTGCCTGCTTTAGAATATGAAGTTATTTAAATCATCTTTTTAAAGAGGTAGCTTGTCACAGTTTGTCAATCCAGACATGGTCTTGAGGCTGTATATATTAAAATCTGTGAATTACAAAAAAGTTAAACTGAAAAAGGTAACAGGAATCTTTAAAATTCTGGGTCTGATAACCGATGTAATATTTTTTTCCTGATAAATAGCGTGAGTAACAGTACCTGTGAATAAGAGATTCTCCTCTCTTACTACTTCTTCCCCTGCTATAATTGTATGACTTCGGTTGGACTGAAGTAGCTTTTAAAATAAGCGTAGCATTATTGCTTTAAGTGTTTGGGGTTTTGCTTTGCTGCCTTTTTAGGTATAAATTAGGATTCATAATACTGTTCAGCTGCAGTAGTCTCAAAGTCTTAACTCTTTCAGGATGTTGTGAAGCATGAGTAACAACCTGAGTTGTTTCACAGTACAGTGCCATAAGTCTTCTCTGTGCAGTAAAGCTAAATGTCCTTTTCAGATCATGTCCAAGGTCTGTAAGAAAACTTGTAGGGTAGACAGAGAATACAAGTTAGGATGTGAAAGGTGCTCTTCAAGATCAAGACATGTTCTTCCCATGCAACTAGAACACTAGGTCTAGGTTTTGTGAATAGGTTTTGCACAGATAAGGTTTCACTCCTTCACTAAACTTTGTAGCACTACAGAAATTTAGTTACAGAGTGTTACAAGGAAAATATTTAATATGAAGTTGATAAACACAAAAAATAAACTGTTCTTAGAAGTTGTTCCTTTAATAGTTCCTGAGCTTTAAACCCAAATTTAATTTTTCACTATCTGAGAAACAAGCTGTACATTACTGACAGTGGACGAAAGGGATAGCTTTGTACACACTTGCTGATAATTAAAATACTTCTCTTATGAACTTCTGGTATTAGATAGCATGACATTTTTTATTTTGTTTTAGCACAGATTCTCTAGGCTCCTTTTGATTATAAAAATTCTGTATTTTCTGTTTTAGGTATGGAACATCAAACAGATGATTAAATTAACACAAGAACATATAGAGGCACTGCTAGATAAATTTGGAGGAGAGCATAACCCACCATCAATATATTTAGAGGTAAGTTTACATTGAAATGAATGTTCTTCATTACTTTTAAAGTAGTAGACTTCACTTTCTTCTCCTGAAAGAGTAAATGTGTAGAATCCAAAAAAATGATGTTAGTAGAAGGGAACTTCTGAAGGAAACACAAAATTGTAAGGTGAAGTGTTATTTTTAAACTAACTACAAATTAAATATCTGTATTCTTTCATCATTCCAGATTCATAAAGTTGCCTTGACATAGGACTGTTATGAGCCTAAAAACGGACTGCATGCATAAGCTAGAGCTGTCAGGAATTAAGTGGGTATCACTCGTTCCAAGCCTTGCCCTTTTCTTGATTTTTCTCAAGTATTGAAATAACTGGAGGTCAACCAGATTTCTTTTGCAGTCTTTTTAATTGTAATTGCTGCCTAAAGGCATTGGGTAATTAAAAATAAAGATCTCATTATTTGAGGTACTTCTAACTTTTATTAGGCAGGGCACTAGCTTGGTTATACAAATGTTGACATTATGTCCTTAACAGTTAAGGTCAAATGAGGCCTTCTGTAGTTGCTTTACTTATTGCTATGTCTGGATTTCAGGTACTGAAATTGTTAGTTCATTACAAGCCATTTGTCACTTGGTTGTGTCCAAATTAATACCGAGATCCTGACACTGGAAGCTTTTTGATTATTTTATAGTTAATTGATAGGGAAGACAGCATTTGCAGTCCTACATGTGTACGAAGACGTGATTTACAGTAGCGTAAAGAGTATGTTAAGCCTGAAGTAGCTGGTGACTAGGAACCATGAAGCATAAAGCAGATTTGCAAGCTCAGTGGTTCCACGTGCGGCTGAGATGAAACTTCAACTTTGCCTTTTGTAGGGTTTCCCTACCACGTTGACATTCAGGGTAGGATGTTATTCTGGTACAGTGAGTTGTGATGTATCATGAAGAGAGTCATGAGACAAGTAGTGCTGACACTAGCTAGGGAGCAGTAAGCCACTGGGAGGAAGGTGAAAGTGACTGGAATTCTACCTTTTTTTGTTGAATTATCCCATGAGACAGTGAGTCCTGTGAAAGGAGCCCACTATCACTAAAATGAGTTTTGTTTTTCCCAGCTCTTTGCTGTGTGGTTCTTCCACTTCCTTTGTTCAGGTATTTGCAGTGGTAGTAGTGGCCAAACCACTTCCAGTTGCTAACCTGAAGGAGAATATTCTGGTTTTGTGGGATTAGCTCGCCATCCAGTTGGTAGATTGAATTTGTCCTGGTATTGTGCAGTGAGGCCCAGAGCTGTGGTTGCTATGGTTAGGGAAGGGGAAGAGCTTTCAGCAGTGAGCCAAGAACCTAGCAAATGGGGTTAGAGAGGAGAGGAACTTTATGTTTGGAAGGTCATTATCTTAGATTAAATTATCCTTGATGGACTGATTGAAGTGAAGGGGATTAAATGCTGCAAACCTGTGATTTGTTCAGCATGTAGATTTCCTGTGGTAGAACTAAAGTGTGAGGTGAAAAAAAAAAAGAAATATATTGCAGAGTGCCTGATACAGTGAGAAGCAAGATGACTGTTTATCCTTGGCTGCTCACTTCAGCCCAGCAGCAGTTTAATGTGTCCTTTCTGTGCTTTTCCACCTTTTTGACTGCTTTTGCTTGCTCAAGAGCAGCGGTTACTCCCATTATCAGATTTTACTTGGCAGCAATTTACTGGAATCTAGCCTGTCACTACTAGAGCTGAAGTTTTCACTTTCTGTATTCCTCTACCTGTCAGAAAAAGGGCTGGAACAACCCTGGTTGCAACATGGAAGGATAAACTCTGAATATAGTGTGATGAATTGTGGAAAAAACCATTTGCTTCCAGGAAATGCAGAACTAAGAAAAATAAGTATGTTTGATACAAATAAAAAGAACAGGAGAGTGTGTAGAATACACATGGGTAGTTTAGGTGGTTCAATAGATAACTTGCCTGTCTGAGATCTGCTAGCAATAGACAATTCTGTATGTACTAAGTCTAGTCTATTACTTGGATGGCATCACCCTTCCCTTTGTTTCTTTCCACTGTGCTGGGCTCTTACCTCTTCCAAAAAATATGAGTGGCTTTTAAGGACATCTGTAGCTTGTACCTGTTGATCCTTGAGCACTATCAGCAAACATGTTTTCTTGCTTCTCTTAGCAGAAGCTGGAATTAACCAAAGCTAATTGCTAGGTAAGTACTTGTAAACGAACTCTTGCTTTCACCTATGTTACTTCTAACTGTTGTAAACATCTAGTTTGGTAATGCAATGCCTTCTGCAAAACCGTGGCTTTTTATATACCTGTGAAAAGCTTGACACCTATCCATCCGTGCTCTAGTGTCTAGAGTTTCAGTACAATAGGGTTTCTTTGGTTCTTTTCTACTCCTGTCTGGCTTTATATCTTGGACTAATTCTGGTTGGAAAAGGCCTTTAAGATGATCAAGTCCAACTGTAAACCTAACACTGCCAAGTCCACTGCTAAAGCATGTTCTTAAGTGCCACATTTCTATGTCTTTTAAATATCTCTAGGAAAGGTGACTCAGTCACTCCCCTGGGCAGCCTGCTGCAATGCTTGATAGCCTTTGTTTCTTATGCATCTTACTAACTGCTCACATTTGCAGAACTTGCAGCACCCTTTGTGCTGTTTCCTGGCCTGTGCTGGAGCTGCTTCCATAAAGCTGTCGAGTAAAGTTGTGGTTTAACCTGTTAACAAAATTTCATTTCAATTAAAAGTGGAAAGGAAGGGCCTGGGAGAGTGGAAGTGCACAAAGGAAAGCTGAAAAAAGGAACAAGAAAATAAATTCTGGAAATTGAGCATTCAAGGGATGTAGTAAAATTATGTAGTAAAGTTATTTGTGCACTGAATATGAAACATAGACTTCATTTAAAAATGAGAAGGAATTTGTGCCTTAGTTACAATAACTCAAGAAAATAGAAGCTAACAAGCTTTTGTTTCTGTGCTCATCTGAGAGTAAGACGACAGAACAGGTCTTTTTGTGTCAGACTTTTTTTTTTCATTTTAAGCGGGTTCAATGCATTTTACATCAAAAGAACTTTAAAACTGACAGCTATTGTTGCAGACATCATTTCAGGATTCATCAGTTGACTATGAAGGAGGAATGGATTTCTTGAAATACAGAACGTGATTGATGGGTGCTATGTTGAATTCAGCATATATTTAATTATTTCTGCAAGAGGGGGTACTTGGATTCAGGGATATCTCCCTGCCTCTATCTATCACTCTTTGGTGGCTATCGTAAGGTGTCTGTAAAGCATGGGGAGTGGGCCCTGCAGGCCTGGGTGGGCAACTTTGTTTGCAGCTGCCTGGAGTGGAAAATGTAATGTGAAGCTGGAGGGCAGCAGGGAGCTTGTGTCTGTCCTCTCAGGTCAGGAAAGTAGGGGCTGAAGAAAGAGACCTTTAGATGCAGAAAGACTTCTGTGGGTGTAAGTTACAAAATGAACACAAGAAAGAAAGGAAACAAAGGAAGAATTGTCAATAGCCACACAATTTCCTTCTAATTGTTACAATTAGTAATAGCTTTGGGAGTCTTATCAATGTTCTGTAATATGATTACAAGCAAAACTTTGCTGTTTGTTCTGTCTTGAAGAATAATGAATGTAGTAAGAAATGGTTATATTAAAATCTAAAATTGGCTTGTATCTACAACTCTTCCTTAGGTTACCCTAGTTCTTAACTTCTTTCATCCCCCGTGTGTGAGCACGTATCTTTGGATAGGTGATCTAACAAGCCTCTGGAAGTCACTGGCAAATATTTGAAATAACTGATTGTCTCAGTAGATACAGAAATATCACTAATACCATTTTTCTTTTCTTCTGGAAAAAGAGGCTGCAGGCAGGAGATCCTCAGTAGGTTTTACCTCATTTTAGGGAGCGCTCTGCATCAGAGCACCCGAAAACATCAGTGTTTTTTGTCTTCCCACATAATTTCTTAGTGCGTTATAGATGTTCTTGAAGTCCTATTTTCCAAAATACAGTTTGTGATTCACCATGGAAGAACTCTTTTCTTAAAAGTTTGTCTAAGCATTGTAAATATTGGAAGTCTTTACTCCAGAGAAGTCTAATATTATGATAACGGGAAGAGCTGGGATTCAGTTAGCAAAAAATGGTTAAAAGAGCCAATTGCATATTCTTCTACAATGACCATCAGATATTTTTATTATCTTTTTTTTTTGTCTCTACTAGCAAAATACTGATGAAAAGGATAACTTAAGTTAGGGAAATGAGAATCAAGGTCTGTGTATTTCAATTTACCATTGGCAACAAATATTGTTTGTAAACAAGCTGAGATGGGTTGTACAGATTCAGAATGGCCAAAAGCAGTCAGCTCAAACTTGGAGGCATTGTGCTTAAATGACTTAATCAGATTTATTAGCCTCTATAGACTCCTAATAACTGTTCAGAGAGGCCTTACTTATTTAAAGTTCAAAAATGCATTGTGTGTCCTTGACTCATAGTTACATGTACAGTATTATTTGTGAGCACTTATCTGTGAGAACTTAAATGAACAGCATTAGCCCATTCACATACAGATAGTCTTCTCATGGTGTGGAGTTGCATCCTTGACCTGTAAGTTACTTTAGTTAACAGTACAATAGTAAGCTGCCTTGCCTTTTTTTTTTTAATTCAGACTCCACACAAAATAAAACTGTATACAAATCCATACATAGAATAACAGTGCTATCAAAATAAATTTTAATACTCCATCAGTGTTCTAGTTTTGTCTTGAAAGAATCATCCTCTTTCCTACTCTTACTCTTGGAAGCAATTCAAAATAGGAGTTACGGAGGTAGAGGTATGTCTGTCCCCAGCTACTGTGATGGGTTTTGGTTTTGTGTGGTGGTTTTGTTTCCCTAGCTTTCCCTTTTCCTGGGTTATTTTGTTCAGAGGCCTTGTTGTTGCCATTTTTGAGTTTGGCTGTTCAATTTATTTCCTTATCCCTGTATATATGGAGAATCCACACAGGGGAACAAATTAGTTAATTAAAGAAGATGACCTCTTTGCTGATCTAAGTCTGAAATGGATCTTAGTGCTGAATCTCAGGTTGTTTCAGCCTGTTTGTGGGATTCCAGGAAAATGCTAACTCTGGATACAGGCACAAAGAAACGTGGCAGTTCTCGGGAAACTCATATTTATTTTTACCATGCTTCTAACAGATGTTATCAAATATGTTGAACCAAAACTGGAGTGTCTAAAGTTAGACTAAGTACAGATTTAGGAGTCTTACTAAATGAAGAAGTCCTGACGTATGTTACTGTCTATCTTCAGCTCGCATTTAACTTAGTGGGATTTGCATTTATCAACATCCTAAAAGGTCAGACATCTTCTAAATAGAAACACAGTCTCAATTTCAAAGACCAGGAGGCTGTAGTTTAGGCTTTTACAAGTCTTGCAATGTGTGGATATTACCTAAAATTGAAGGAGGGAGAGAGAATGATAAAACCAATTGGTCTGTTTGAGTTTAGACTAGTGTTCTAACTAGATGTGGTAGGGAGGAGGACAAACCATATTTTGCTACTTGTTTTTTTTCCCAAATGAATTTTTTAAAAAATATTTCACTTGTTGCTTTTTTGTTTCCTTAGGTGTTGTTACTAGATTGTATAGCCTGGTTATGGACCAATAAAGCAAATTTCAAATATAATTAATATGTAATACAAACGTATGCACATTTCTGAGCTAATCATAGAAAGCTTTGTTTTGGAAAGGTCATCTAGTTGTGCAGTAATCAGGGCCATCTTCAACTAGATCAGGTTGCTCTGAGTACCATCCAACCTGACCTGGAACGTTTCCAGGGATGGGTAGGACACTTACCACCCTCTGGGCAATCTGTGCCAGTGCCTCATCATCCTCATTTTTTTTTAAAAAAAAAAAAAAAAAAAAATATTTCTTCTACTAGTCTAAATCTCCTCTCTTCTAGTTTTAAGCCATCATCCCTTGTCCTGTTGCAACAGGCCCAGTCTTTCTTATAGGCCACCTTTAACTACTAAAATTGCTCTCCCATCCCAGGCAGCTCCCCAGTTATTTTCCCTGATCCCTTCCAGGCCTGGGCCCTGCAGTCCACCCCCCTGCACAGCCTCCTGTCTCTGGTCCTTCCTTCTTCCCAGTCACTGTGTCCCCCCTCATCTGCTCCCTTCGGTCTCTTGTATTCCCTCCTGCAATTTAGTTTTCAGGAGCCATTGGTATTTTGCGCTTTGCTCCCATTGTATTTTGTTTTTTAAATGTCCAGGCAAACACCCCTCAACAACGGGGGATCTTAGCAGCAGCCTGCAAACCTGGGTGGGAGGTATGGGACAATGTGGGGGTCTCTTCCCCAGCCAGGCTCCATGGGCCTTGTGCAGCACTGCGGGCAGTGGGCCCCTCCATCTTGGGCGCCTCACACTGACTGTGCCGTCCCACCCGCCTGCCTCACTTGTCATCGCCTTGTCAACAGAGCTCTGTTGGCACATCTGTATAACATTGTGCAAATTCTGTTGATTTCTAAGGTCAGTTTTTGTCAATAGGTTGCAGTGTTCAGTAAGTACCTTCAACTCTGATGCCTCTGAGTGAGCAGCGGCTGTATTATGGCATGTATGTACATCGCATGTAAACATGGCAGCTTCTAAAGTTTTAGATGGACTTGACAGCTCATCAGGCCTTTATACATTTTACTTAGTTGAAAGTTGAAATACCAGAGTATTCTCACATGTATGAGACTATATTATATGGTATATGTATGTACCGATACGCAATATGATTAAAAACCACTATTTCTTCTCTTTTAGATAGCTGTAGAATTATGTGTAGATTGAAAACGTGCCAATTTGAATCTAATAGCTTTTCAACTTTGTGAAATACTGTAAATTCACACTAAATTGGGAGCCCTGTAGTGATACAGCAAACAAATAAATTTGTTGGGGATAATGCATGTTATTAAAGACTTCCTATTTTTGGCAACTGCTAAACAAGCTGAAGGAGCTGAAGAACAGAAACCTCATGACAAGAAGCGGCACGACAACAAAGACAAATGCAGCATTGTGCACCTGGGACAGGGTGGCTGCCATGGATGCAGGCAGGTGGCTAGCTGGGTAGCAGCTCTTCAGGAGAAATACCAGGGAGTGCTGGTGAGCAATCAGCTGAGCTGCCAGTAACCCACCCTTAGGGCAGCAGCATCAGACTGCGGGCTGGGCTGTGTTCAAGTGGGTAGCCAGCACAAGGAAGGGCCCATCTATTCACTGCTTGCCATAAGCCATTAGGACAGCAGGATGACCATGAGCCAGCAATGTGCCCTTGTGGCCAGGAAGCCCAGTGGCATCCTGGGGTGGATTAGAAGGGGTGTGGTTAGAAGGCTGAGAGAGGTTTTCCTCCCCCCCTGCTCTGTCCTGGTGAGGCTTCGTATGGAATACTGTGTCCAGTTCTGCACCCCTCAGTTCAAGGAGGACAGGGAACTGCTTGAACGAGTCCAGCTCAGAGCCACAAAGATGATTAAGGGAGTGGAACATCTCCCTTTTGAGGAAAGGCTGAGGGGGCTGTGTCTGTCTAGAGAAGAGGAGACTGAGGGGGGACCTCATTAATGTTTATAAATATGTAAAGGGTGAGTGTCAGGAGGATGGAGCCAGGCTCTTTTCAGTGATGTCCAATGATAGGACAAGGTGCAGTGGGTGTAAGCTGAAGCATAGGAGGTTCCATGTAAAGGTAAAGAGAAACTTTTTCATGGTGAGGATGGCAGACACTGGAACAGACTGCCCAGAGACGTTGTGGAATCTTCTTCTCTGGAGACATTCAAAACCCACCTGGATGTGTTCCTGTGTGACCTGGTGTAGGTGATCCTGCTCTGGCAGGGGGATTGGACTGGATGATCTTTCGAGGACCCTTCCAGCCCCTAACATTCTATGATTCTGTGAAATCAACCTTAGAGTTGACCCAGGGAGTTTTGAATGACTTGAAGGTTTGTGTAGCCATAGGTGCTTGTCTGCTAACATGGCTGTGCTGCTGCAAGTCTCTGTTGTAGATAGGCCAAGTCTGCAGCTTAATCTTTCTTTTGACTAGGTACACTTGTCATAGGTCAGCTTTGCTGTTGAAACACTCTTTCAATTTAACTCCATGGGATAACTCTATGCTTTGAGTTGGTACTGCTGGCTGTGTAAGGTCTGGGAGCGTTATGGATCTCCTGAAACCAATATCTCACCAAAATGCTTAATCCTTCTGAAAAAGAGATTTTATTGCAGCTGTTCTGTTTCTGTTGCATATACTGTTGCTCCTTCTGTATAAAAAAAAAATATATGTTTTAAAAGGGAAAAAAGTATTTACAGTCTACTGATGCATTTCAAGTTCCATTATGCCTTATTAATGGATCCTCTGCTGTGACACTGAGTAACAGTACAATACTTCAGAGCTTTTGTCTTCATAGGAGAGAGCTTTTCATGCAGAATTCAGTGGTATAGAATCCAAAGCCAGCAGCAGCTCACATCTTTCCATGCTCTTTGTTTATTCTCTTAAGATAAATCCTTGAGTTTGCAGTAGTGACAGATTAAGCTGACAGTGTAAACATTGTAGGATTGAATATTTTGAAAGATGTGTGTAATTTTGTGAAGGAACTAAGCCTGCAAGTATCCGGAAGCAATGCAATGTTGCATGTGTTCAAATACTATTTTGCAATGTTCATGAGAAAAGGAAGTAACTATTTAGAAAACTATTGGTGAAATGGTAACAGTTTATTATTCTTAATTTTTGTTTACTGGAAATAATTCCTGACACATGGAGATTTTAATGGAATTTACGTGAAAAGTTGATTATGGAAGTAGGAGAGAGACTTGTGTTACAGTACAGGCCAAAAAAAAAAGCCATGAATTCTAATTGGGTAATCTTTCAATTTGTTTTTGTCAGTAGACTTGGGCTAGAGTGAAAATTTGGTTTTAAGTCTCTGAGTTTGGGGTCCCTTCTGGAAATGCGAGGCATGTTCCATTCTTTAAGGAAATAGCAACCAGTTCGCAGTGCCCTGCGACTTGTGTCCGTTTATTAAAAATGGAACCCATAAAATTTAGAACCTGAAATTGCAATGTTCACCACTGTTCTTTAAAGTGCTTTTTCTTTCTTAGTCCTTACAGTCAAATTATCACTCTCCTTGTTAATACTGTGTGGATGATGAGACACATTTTGAAAACAGGTCCATCCAGGGGGATGCTAAAGCTTCATAAAAAGGGAAGGGCCAAGCATGGTTTACTCAACAAAACCAGCTTGGGTTAGGTAAACCTGCACATATGACTCAGAGAAATTTGTAGTAAGATGTAGTATTTGTGGCAACACTACTGAATGGTGTTTATTTTTTCTCTTAGATATATTTTTTTTCCACATGTAAACCCTGAAGACATTTTGGTCAGTTCAATTCTCCTATAATTTTCATTAGCAACACATTATGCACAGAAAACTTGGGAAAAGTGAATTGGTAGTATATTTTCTGAACATAAATATCATTTCTGGTATTGAAAATTTGTGCAGCTTGGTGTAGATCTTGGTCTGCCTGGAGAGATAAGTAGAAAATTCTGTTCCCTACTGCTTAGATGTTAGGTTTGTAAGATCTTTGTTTTTTCTTGTCTGTAAAGGTGTGACATATGCTTGGTTAACACTGACATGCTTATGTACTATGAAATACACATTCCTTAGCTAATTCCTATTTTTGAAGATACTCTGTACTAATATGCCAAAAAAATGATTCTGATACTTGTATACAGATCAAAATTTTCTTGTTACAAAAAACAAAGATGATGGAAAACAAACTTTAAACAAAAATATATACCAATTATGTATTTGTGTTACAGAGCTTGACAATAATGTTTCACTTGACTACATTTGATTAAAACTTAATGGGCAAACTTAGTATTACTGATATTTTTGTTTGTTTAAGAAACTTGTATTAGGATTTTATGTAAACTTGGCGGAAAATCAAATTAATCTGCTACAGATCTTAAATTCTTTCAAAGGATCACTTTTCCATGTTTATGGATGACTTTAACAGGGCAAACGTAGCTGTGTTCTAACTGAAATGAAGTGCTTTGTACTATTCTGTTTGAAAGGACAGTGCCCGAGGTGAACGATGAGCTAGAGATGATAAACAGATTTCAGCTTTCTGTTAATTATTATGTTAGCTGTATTTAGCTGTCATCCTGACAGAATAATAAATTCAGCTGTACAACAGTAATTCTGCAGTGCAGCTGACAACATTTGCTAAAGATTGCTGTTGTCTTTAAAGTAGTTTTGAATTAGACTACTTAGTGCAGGTTCTTTGGAACTGTGATTTATGATTTCTTTTATCAACTTACCATTTAATTTATAAAAAAATTTAGTTGTTGGTTCAGAAGGTTTAACGTAATGAATGGGAAGCCATTTCTTCTTTGTGTCCTACTGAAAAATTGGACCAGACCATTTTGTTCATGTTCCTGGGAAATATGAATCACTTCAGAATGTGTTTTGTTTTGTGTTCATTCTGAGTTTAGATTTCTGTTTTTGTCTGAGGCTACTGCATTATTAAAAGAGCTGCTCTTCCTTCACAGGCCTATGAAGAATACACCAGCAAACTCGATGCTCTACAGCAGAGAGAACAGCAGTTACTGGAATCCATGGGGAATGGAACAGATTTTTCTGTCTCCAGTTCGGCTTCAACAGACACAGTTGCATCATCTTCCTCCTCTAGCATCTCTGTAGCACCTTCATCCCTTTCAGTTTATCAAAACCCTGCTGATATGTCACGAAATAACCCTAAGTCTCCACAGAAGCCTATTGTTAGAGTCTTCCTGCCCAATAAGCAAAGGACTGTGGTAAGTCAGTTTCTATTCCTATACTGGTAACCTCAGTATTTCCTGTATCTCTCTCCTTCTTCATGCAAAAATTGAGAGATGAAAAACACCTGCGTGGAGGTCAAAGAGGTGGTACCATCACTATTTGTGCTCTCATGCCCTCAGTTGTTTTGATGTGTTGAATGTTTTCTGTAGGATTAAGGCAAGGATGTGCGTTATAGCAATTATACAGAATACAAGACTTCCAGGAGTTTTACAGCAATGAAGATGCTTCAGTAAATGTTTTTCCAAAATGAACTTTCTTGGATAAACAGTAATCTACCATTTTACAATGCTTAGGAAAGGACAGGAAGCTCCATTTCTTGTATTATACAAAATTACTGATTAGTTCAACAGGGCAAGATTGGGAAGAGTGCTTAGCATGTTGTTAGTGTTACTAGCAGCAGGGGATGTGTTGGAGGGAGTACCAGCCTCCTGCAGCTAAGGCGGGCTGTGCAGAATGGCTTGGCTTGTTTTTTGCTGTGGGGATTGCGGTTTTTTTGGGGTTTGTTCTTTTTTTTTTTTCTTTTTTGCGGTTTCTTTACCCTCCCTACTCACTATGATGAGTGTTCCATGTTGCAACCCTGATGCTTTCAGGCCCTGTGTAGAGAAACACAGGGGAGGGTCATAGTTGCTCTTAGGAGGGGCAAGAAGTGTTGCCTGCAAACAGCTCAGAAACTAGTGTTTATCAGTTCAACAATGCTTCCATGATTCCCGGAGTCATGGCAGAAGGGTTGACTTCTGTCTGGCTATTTAATTGTCCGTTACAGGTGGGATATTTTTTTATCAATGAAGAGCTGCCAGCTGAAGAGCCTTCATATGACTTCAGAATAATATGCTACAAAGTGGCACATGAAATTATTGATAAGACAGTCTAGGCTTTGTTTTGCACGGCAGTGCATATTTCTTCCTTAGAAGTGAAGCCGTGATTCTAAAGAAAGGGAGAACTGAAGGGATAGCACAGCCAGTGTCCATTTAAAACTTGTGCTTTTCATAGCAGCCAGATAGTGGCTGCCACTGAACTGTGGCTGCCCATGGACATTGAACTGCTGACAAGGAGAAGAAACCACTACTTGAGTAGTGCTGGGTGTTGGGAACATGTCCTCCCTATTTCTGTGCTACTTTCCTTCCGTCCCATAATTCCCTTGCCACATCAAATGAAAGAGATCGTAAGACTTACAGTAGGAACAACAGATTAAAGGGCAGTTGTTTTCACCTGAATTTATTTTTATTTTAAATTTTGCTTAGTTTTGAAAGATACAGCTAGAGATTGAAAGTAGGGTTTGTTTTTTTCACCTAGAGAATACAAACTATGAGCCCTGTGCAGATGTACAGTATTAAGCAAGGTGATTTTGTTGTCTGCCTGTGAGGCACGGCTGGGCACACAGTGCTACCCGCATTGCAAAATTCCGAGACTCTGGTTTCTTCATGTCTTCTGTCCCACCTTCTTTGGCTTTTGTAGCTGCAGCCCCTCTGATGGGGCTGTTCCACACAGTATTTTTGTTTCTTTCATACAGTGGGTCGCAGTTTAACACTTCCTGCACTGTTCTGTGCATTTATTTTCTGTCTGTCTTGTGTGTTACCTCATTCTTTTCTCTCCTCCTCATCTGCAATATTCCTTTTCTCCCCCTCTCCCTCTCCTCGTGGAGGGGGGGGTTGGGGTTGGGTTTTTTTTGTTTGTTTGATTGGGTTTTTTTGGCCTCATCCTCAATCCTTTTTTCAGAGATGTGGTAAGGCTTTTTTGAAGTCTGAGCTTTGTTTTGCTTTTGAAGAAATCATTTTAAATAAAGAGTAGCTTATAGTTACAAAATCTACTACATGGAACTTGGAGGCAAGAATTATTTTTTCATGTACAAATGTGTGTATTTCACTGTGTTCAAGCTGACAATGTTTCCATGATTCCCTCCATATGCAAATCTAATTACAAGCTAGGAAAAAAGACCAACTGAATTTGTGTGAACCAGGTGATAGAATTTTGGGCCAGTACAGAACTGTCTCCCTTTTTGAGACATTTCTGTGCACATTGCTGGTCCATTCTGATCAACATAAAAGAGGTCGTCGTTAACCAATGCATCTTTAAGTTCCTAACGATTAGCTTGGCTTGCTCAAAAACATGTGAGACTCAGGTTTCCCTGACAGTCACACCCAAAGAGTGGCTGTCAATGAGTTCATGTCCAAGAGGAGGCCACTGACAAGTGGAGTCCCTCAAGGTTCAGTACTGGGACCAGTCTTACTTAACATCTTTATTGGAGATGTGGACGGTGGCATTGAGCGCACCCTCAGCAAGTTTGCTGACGGCACCAAACTGTATGGGCAGTTGACATCCCAGAGGGTAGGGAATGCCATCCAGAGGGACCTTGATAGGATGGAGAGGTGGGCCTATGCCAACCTCATGAAGTTCAACAAGACCGAGTGCGAAGTCTNTCAAGGTTCAGTACTGGGACCAGTCTTACTTAACATCTTTATTGGAGATGTGGACGGTGGCATTGAGCGCACCCTCAGCAAGTTTGCTGACGGCACCAAACTGTATGGGCAGTTGACATCCCAGAGGGTAGGGAATGCCATCCAGAGGGACCTTGATAGGATGGAGAGGTGGGCCTATGCCAACCTCATGAAGTTCAACAAGACCGAGTGCGAAGTCTTCCATATGGGTCAGGGCAATCCCAAGCACTGATATAGGCTGGGCAGTGACTGGCTCGAGAGCAGCCCTGAAGAAAAGGACTTGGGCGTACTGGTGGATGAGAAACTCAACATGAGCCAGCAGTGTGCACTTGCAGTCTAGAAAGCCAATTGTATCCTGGGCTGCAGCAAGAGGAGCGTCAAGGGGAGTGATTTTCCACCTCTATTCCACTCTCATGAGACCTCACTTGGAGTACTGCATCCAGTTCTGGAGCCCCTATTACAGGAAAGATACGGATGTGCTGGAACGTATTCAAAGAAGGGTCATGAAGATGATCAGAGGGCTGGAGCACCTCTTCTATGAGGACAGACTGAGAGAGTTGGGGTTGTTCAGTCTGGAGAATAGAAGGCTCTGGGGAGACCTTATTGTGGCCTTCCAGTATCTTAAGGGGGCTACAAGAAAGCTGGTGATGGACCTTTTAGGATGTCAGGTAGTGGTAGGACTGGAGGGAATGGATTAAAACTAGAGATGGATAGATTCAGATTAGACATTAGGAAAAAGTTCTTTGAGAGTGGTGAGACACTGGAACAGGTTGCCCAGAGAGGTGGTGGAAGCCCCATTCCTGGCAGTTTTTAAGGCCAAGCTGTATGGGGCTCTGAGCAACCTTCTCTAGTGGGAGGTGTCCCTGCCCATGGCAGGGAGATTGGAACTTGATGATCTTTAAGGTCCCTTCCAAACCTTACAAATCTATGATTTTATGACTAGTATTTCTTTGCAGTTTTATCCCCAAGCTTTGAGTTTTTTGGTAAATGTTGTGAATGTTGTGATTGTGGTAGCAGGCATGATTGTTAGGAGCTTGCAGATTTAATCAGAGAGCTTAAGTTCAAGAATGCCAGCTTGTTTGTTGCCATGTCTTGACTAAGAGTTAACTTTCTAGCTTGAGGATGTGCTGTCATTTGATGAAGGAATTGTAGCACTTAACAGTAGTACTCAGTGACTGGCAGCAGGGCCATAGCTCTTTCCAGCACTGAATCTAGATGCTCTTTCCTGGCTCTTGGAGACAAATTGGGTGTAGTTAGGAAGGGGCTCTTGCTCCTGTCTCCAGCTCTCTTTTGGTGGAGTCTAAACACCATTACCATTGTAGCCCTGAAGCTTGTTTTCAGCTTGCTAAAATCTTTTTACTTGGATTTTGCGCATTGCTTGGATCTAGTTACATTATTAAGTTGAACTTTTTTTTTTTTTTAATGGACCTAGATCTGGGAACTGGTGCTTATAGGAACTCCTTGAGCGTTGAGGTTATTGGCTTTGGAGCTGAAGTTCATTTCTCTGGAAACTGAAACAGAACTCATGTAACTGAGAAAGCCATGAATTTCTTTTATGGCTGCTCTTAATGTAGTTACTCTGTTTTCAGTATTTATTGGTCCTACACATAGTATGATGAAAACAAAGAAAATTCCCGAAGTGAACCCCATTCAAAAAGAGTTGAAGCTTACAGTGCAGTTTTAACCACAGGTAGTAGTCAGATGGTGGGCTACCAGCCAGCAGTTTTCAGTGAAGACTGAGTTTACTTGCTTTGGTAGACTTCATTCTCTCAATGGGTAGAGGAGTATTGACCATGTCTTAGTCTTCCTTCATAACCTCTGGCTTTAAACACAGACCTGTTGTGTCTCATTTGTGACCATTAACTGAGCATTTGCTTCTTTAGCCATGATGTTATTTAGGGTTTTCAAGTACACAGGATAGCTTCTGATTTGGTGGGTTGAAGGAGGAAGGAGATTCCTTGTGAAAACACACGGTACCTGCCATTAGGGTCTCCTCCTGCCCAAGTTCCCATTCTGTATGGCTGTTCAAGTAAGGACAAAGCATATAGCTGGGAGAGATGCTCTTCAAGTTGCAGTAAGCTTCCCTCCACTCCAATCTTAACTGCTTTCAGTTAATATCTACTGAAAGAATTTTTATTTTTTTAATATCACAGTAATATTTTCATTCTCTACTTCCAACCACAGACTTCCAACCACTTCTTGAGTCAAGAAATCTTGTCGAATACTAGCAACTCTTTCTTTTTATCAGGGAATACAATGACAGTTCTTAAACTGACTTAATTTAAAGCAACTGGAATTAAACGGGTAATGGAGAACCAACCTCCTCATTTATCTTTGATCATACTCTGAAGTGGTCATCTATTAAGTACTACAGAAGCCTTCAGCTACTTGTTTAGAGCTGTTAAAAATGGAGGAAGTGGCAGCAGGGGTGAGGGATACGCTTACAGTTTTTACTAGCAACTGCCTGGTTACTTGAGTAACCTGCATGTTTTGTTAGTGGTGTTCATGCGTACAATCAAGCAAATACATCTCTTTGAGCTGTCTCCAGTTAGACATATCATGTGAGGAAAGTGATGGCATGCAAAGAAATAAGACCACATTGATCAGTGTAAGTGATTTTGGTGCATAGGTAGTAGCTAATACCAAGTTTCTTTTGGCTGTGTCATGATAAAGCAGAGTGGTGGATAGCAATTTTTTTCTAGTTATGAAAAGGTGTGAAGGTGTTTCCTTGAAGGCCTCACCAGTGAGTGGTGGAGCCTACTGCTGCTGATCAATGAGCACTTGAAGTCAGCATCTTGATTTAGCTGGCAACGCAGGAGGGTTAGTACGTAACTGGTTTCGAAAGCAAAAGCAAGTTTATCTCCATAATTCAGAGAACTAAATGTGTGAAATACTTACACTTCTTCTTTCCTCAGTGGTATGGTTCACCTGGCAAGTGAGATGTCATTTGGAGAAGCATTCTGCATAGATGTGACTAGGATAAGTCTGTGGTTTGTTTTTTCCTAGGCCAGAGAAGAATGTTGAAATAATGGACATGCCAGATGGTAAAAGTCTACCTGAGATAGCCACTTATTTTGCAGAACAAATTGCCTAGGCTTATCCAAACAGTGTGTAAGGAGAAGATAGGAAAAATTTAGTTTAAAAGCCTGTTTGAGTAGGGGATATAAATGGCTGTGGGGTGGATAGTGACAAAGCTGCTAATTAAGGGAGGGCTTGTGAATGGGAGAGGGAGGTAAGAACTCTGACCTTGAGCTCACTTCTAGATGTCTGAGAGACTGTTAGATCCTGAGACTTGTTTTTTTGTGGAAGGGAGACAGTGATGTGGATTAGGAATTTTTTATTATTATTATATAATTGAAGGTGCAAACAGATAGAAGAAACAGAAGACCCCTGCAGAAGTGAATGGAAGGAGTCACACAGCTGGTTGTTACGGAGAGGTAGTAGGATTAACAACTGATACAGAGGTATAGAAAGAAGTGATTAANTAAATTTGAGACAAAGTCTAAGCCTTTTAATGCTTATCTCAGGACATATCTGTGTCTGAATTGTTTTCTTACTTTTCCTTTTTTTTCCTTCTGACACAGTTCTTTTTAATTTTTATTTTATTTTATTTTTTGGGTTGGTTGCCTGCTTTTGGGTTGTTTTGTTTGGGGGAAGTGTTTCTTGAGCACCTGGGTAAAGTATCTTTTTGCATGTCTTTGGGACTGACAATTTTAAATTGGTAGGCTCGGAATAAGGAAAAAGCCC
>VWZY01011707.1:39082-87001 GCA_013399075.1 Chloroceryle aenea | reverse complement strand
GGGACCTGGGAGTGCTGGTTGACAGCCGGCTGAACATGAGCCAGCAGTGTGCCCAGGTGACACAGAAGGCAAATGGCCTCTTGGCTTGTATCAGGAATAGTGTGGCCAGCAGGTCTAGGGATGTAATTCTGTCCCAGTACTTGGCACTGGTGAGGCCTCACCTCGAGTACTGGGTGCAGATCTGGACCCCTTTCTTCAGGAAGGACACTGAAGTGCTGGAGCAGGTCCGGAGGAGAGCAACGAGTCTGGGGAAGGGACTGCAGGGAAAATCTGTGATTCTGTAATTCTTGTTGAACAGGTACTTCCACAAGCCCTTTATTTGCTCAAAAAAGATATCGGTCTCCTTGGAATCGGACACTACTGGGGCTGATTGAAAAAGTGCATTTCATTTGTGCAGATTGTCCAGGGAGGGTTTGCTTTCCTTGTTCTGTGCTGAGCTTAATGTCTTGCCTTTAAAGTTTCCTTCAGTTAGAGAGTGGGTAGCAAACCCCCACAGCACAGCTTCCTACCTGATCTCACATTTTCAGCAGGAGGTCTGCAACTGTTTGTGTGCTGGTACTGATGAAAGGTTTATTTACACTTTAGAGAGAAGAAGCCAATTGGCTGGGACACTGACATTTCCTGGCTCACGGGAGAGGAGTTGCATGTGGAAGTCTTAGAGAATGTGCCACTCACGACACACAATTTTGTACGTACTGTTTTTTATCAAATGCTGAGTAGGGTTAAATCAGCTTTGTACTTTCAAATTCAAATCAAGAACTTTGAATAGTATTTTGTATCTGTGGGATGTGGTGGGGGTTGCAAAAGAAGTTTTTAATCACAGTAGCTTAAGTGAGTTAGAATTGTAATTGAAATAAGTGATGTTAGGGTACTTGATCACCCTTAAAACTTTCATGTTTGGATGGAATACACCCTCTAAAATCTATAAATGTAGGGGGTTTAAATCAGCACTGCATTGCAGGGCTGTAATAATCATTTACTATATTTGTAATACTGTATCTATAAAATATATTCTGGGCCTCCCTGCTGGTTCTGCGCAGCAATTAACTAATGAACTAACTATTCCCAGAGTGCTGCTGACATCACCAATGATGCTAGTGCATAAATATGTTTTGACCTGATAAGGCACTGAATAAATGGAAGATGCTAAACAGAATCCATCTAAATGGTTCCAGCTACAAACAAAATTCTGGAAAAAAATGTTTGTCACACTGAGAAGACAGACCAAAAAAAGCCCACAAAATTCTGTTTGCAAGCTGCTGACCTGTTTTACTCAGACAAACTGGTTTGGCTATGGCTGGTTAGATGAAGGTCTATAAAGCTTAACATATTTTTTACATCCTTCTGAAATGTTGATTTTCACATGTAGAAATACAACTAGAACGTGGTTTAATGCCAAGTGTTGCTAAATTTGAAAATTATTTCTTTCCCCTATAATATGAGAATAATGTATGTTCACCCTTTTCGCAGTTTTAAATGTTTCAGTAATCAAAATTGCAGCTCTCTATGTAACCATATATATAAGCCGTGTGTGTATTTCCAGTCCTGTGAGTGTTCAGCAGAAATGTCATTTGGCTCCTGGAAAAATTAGATGATGAGATAATATTCCAGCAGCTTTTGTTTTTTTTATGTGTTATCCAACTGAATTCTGAATGTTTGCTTCTAGCAGGGTGATAATGCACCGTTTTGCTTTAGATTTGTTGCTGGTTTTCTTACTGCTGATGAAGTGAAGCATTAATTCCAACAAACAGTTGAAAGGACATGTTAATGCATGAGGACTGTTTCGAAAAGGAGACAATCTTTTATGTAAATCTGCTTGATATATAAAGCTGTAGCTCCCGTATAAAAAAAAAAAGAGGCTTCTAAGTGTATTTGAGAGAGAAGAAAGCAAATAGCCTATCATAGGCTTACAGAAGGACTCTGTTTAATGACAATTTTTTTGACAATGTAGGTACGAAAAACATTCTTCACATTAGCATTCTGCGACTTCTGTCGAAAGCTGCTTTTCCAGGGATTCCGGTGCCAGACATGTGGCTACAAATTTCACCAGCGATGTAGTACAGAAGTGCCACTGATGTGTGTTAATTATGACCAACTTGAGTAAGTAATCACAATTGGGTTTAATGTTGAGCCTTTTATTAAGCTTACAGCTGTCAGTGATTTCTTATGTGAAAACTGTAATTCAGGAAGTCAGAGGAGGTGCCTGAAAAAATATAGAGGAGTTCAACTGTTCTTGTGAGACTGCATAATTCATACTTTTTTCTGTGCTAGCTCAGAGAACCAGTTCATTTTTTTTTTTTTTCTGGACTGTGAAATGCTTTCTTTGAAGCATGAATGGGGTGACTGAGCACTTGACTGTATCAGACAGACTTGGCATTGTTCACAGTTATTCTAAATCAAAACTGAATCTTTATTGTGTGATGGCTAGGGCCCTGTTTAAATGCTTAGATGTGGATTTATTCTCTTCAACCCAAAAAAGTGTTGAAAGACACTAGTGTAATACGGTGAAATTGCAGTTGTCTTTACAGTGATTGAAAATAAATCCATTAGACAGTTTAATGCCTAGGTAAGAAACATAAAACAGAATGTCCCAAACAGTCATGTGTTCTTGAATTTAATTATTGATCTATTTGTATAAGTCTTTGATGTAGATTAGGGATCTGGTGTAAACTGGCTTTGTGTTCTATTTGATTGGTTTCAGCAGAGCCTATTAAGTCTTTTAAATAGACTTTCATGTGAAGAATCATTTAAAATGCTAGTTTTTCCCCCAAGAATAGATTTAATTTCTACTTATGTTGGTATTCATAACCATTTCCTTGGGCATCTCTAGAATTTGTGCTCAGGGCTTATGGATGACAGAGTTCTATCAATTTGCACACCCCGCCCCCCCCTCCCCTTTTTTTTNGGGGTTGGAAGGGACCTCGAAAGATCATCTAGTCCAACCCCCCCTGCTAGAGCAGGGCCACCTAGAGTACAAGAGCAGGGCCACCTAGAGTACAGTTACGACTAAAAGATTTCCACTAAGGTGTGTTTAAGGTGTCATCTTTTGATCCTTTTTCAAGTAAATAATACTTTAAACAACTCTGCAGATTAATGTGTTAGTGCAGTTTGATCAGGGAGGGTTTTCGGGGGCGGGGGGGGATGTTCAGTCTTTGAGTGTTATATTGTGAAGCTTCTGGGTTTTGCACAAGTGAGGTTGTTTTTGTTTTGTTCTTGCCTCACAGTTTGCTGTTTGTCTCCAAGTTCTTTGAACATCATCCTATACCACAGGAGGAGGCCTCCTTAGGAGAGACCACCCCAGCATCTGGATCGTACCCTTCAGTGCCCCCTTCAGATTCTGTTGGGTATGACCTTATTCTTGCTGTTCAATGACGTAACATTTCAGTACTGCATGCCTAGAAATGCTTAGAAACACTCAGAATAGTGCTTTGTAACTCTCTCTGCATTTTTGTAATCTGGCTTGTCATGCAAATAATATCCACCTATGCCTAACTTCCAAGAAGTGAATGTTTTCATTCACATAAATTATATAAATCAGTAATGAACCTAAGTTAAATATGTGCTTAAGTGTCTGTAGACTTGAGGCCTTACCTATTAAACTGATTTCTTCTGCATGATAGCTTAGACCTGGTCTAAACTGGAAAGATTTTATACTTTAAATTAATACAAACCACATCTATATACTCACAAATTCTTTTGGTTGGTGTTATCAAGTGACAGTGTATTTACTTGGAAGTGACATACCTCCATTTCAGAGTAAGCCACAGCACTGTAAAACTGGTGTGAACAGATACCATTTCCAGGTTCATAATACTGCTTTGGTAGCTCTTCCACATCCACACTGCTTTATTATTCTCCAGACTAGCTGTTACCTTCTATTTAGATGCTGGGATATATCAATAGCATCTGTTTGCTACAGATCCAGGTTTTCTAAAATTAGACTTCTAAAACTGACCGCAGCCTCCATCCCCTGTATTTCCAACAAAGATTCTGGACCTTCTCTCTGGGAAGAGCTAAGTGACGATAGTTAGGTTATGCTCCCAATAGCTAGGAGATCACTGATACCACACAGCACCAGATAGGTGAAGAAATCTCCAGGCAAGAGTACCATAAGGATGTGTATTGAAGTCAAGAAACCTGGTGCAGATTTATTAAGATGGCCAAATACAGAAGCCTTCAGAAAAACTTTCTTAGGATTTGTGTGCTGCATGGAGCTGAATGGAATCCGGCAGAGAGTGTCTCTTGGAATAGCGAGCACTGTGCCCAGACTAAAGCAGATACACAGCTGGAAGCCACACAGACACCTATGGACTCTAACTAGAGGAGAAATTTCCCTGGACAACCAAGACTAATTTATGAAAGATCAAGTATGATGCCTCCCAGGACGAGATGGCTAGTCCTGAAGAGGGAACCTCATTTGGTAAGTACAGAGAGATACAATGTTCTTATTTGTAGTATTCTGTGCAGTTTCAAGTAAACGTGAAAGTGCGTCTTCTAGGTAATGGATGTTCCTTTCTATCCCCTGGCTGTTAGTACAGCAGGTTGTGGACAAGGCTGCTCTTGCGGTTTTCTAAGCAAAACAGGCTCTGCCTTTCTCGTGGTACAGCTGCAGTAACTAGGCGAGAACTATTAATCTGTGAAGAAGCTTGTTCACACCAGCCGTGTTAAGTGCCCGCAGATGCCAGAGGCACGTTACAGCACCAATCCTCATGGTGGTATATGCTAAATTTTCCAACTTTTCAGTTGCCTCTGGCTTGCATTTGTGATTTCTAACCAGTTTATGAGGATACAACAGGACAGATTATCTTAATTGGCACACGCACTACTTCAGGCAGTCTTAGTTTTGTAAAGGAAAAACTGAAAGGAAAATCTCAGACCAAAGCTGGTTGATGCCTTAAGTTTTATTAACTTCACATCTATAAAAGTGTTAACATTTAAATATACATGCCAGTTATGGTTCAGGAGCTTTTCTGAAGTGTTGCATCTGTAAATGTTTGTGGCTGTGGGAGTTTTAAAAAAGTTTCTAGCTTTACACTCTTGTCTTTTTTTTGCCTTTTCTGTAGCCTTACAAAAAAGGCATACATCATGCCTTCAAAATTCTTTATTTTGAGAAAGGTTTATTATTATCAGCTGGTGTTCCTAAGAAGTACAAGCATTCCAAAGTCATGCAGTTTTCTGCAGGCATGTGTGTTTGTAGCATTTCCTTTCCAGAAGCAGCTCAGATGCTTTTGTATGAGCACCTAGCACTATCATACCTTTCTTGAGTTATCCTTTTGCTTTTCTTTAGTAATAGTTCTTTGCTTTTTGAAGGCATAATTGCAGAAATATTAATTGCTCTGATTATTTTTTAGAGTTATAAAAAGAGGCTGGACTTTGCTATAAAAACATATACTTACCCATGGTTTTGTTAGAGGGTACTGCTACAATATGGGACAAAAGTTCAATTGGAATTAAAAAAAAAATTGACACATGAGGTTATCGTGTCTGGGAAGAGAGTAAAGGATTGAAATTTGAAAGTTGGGCAATGGGATTGAAAATATGAGGAACTAGTGCTTTAGTAACACTTAGTAGTTTAATAGTTTTTCCTTTTGATTTCTTTGTTTTTCTAGCATCTTGCCCACAGAGGAAGTGATGTTACTAATGGTTTGGTAAACCCAAGGAAAGAGAAGACAAACATCCTTCTTCACCTTCAGCCTTGTGAAGGGATTGCAGTCGCAAGCAAGGAGCCCAAAAGAAGAGTTTATTTTGCAAGACAAGCTCAAGAGCAAAGGCTTGTGTGACATGCTGAGAAGTTGTCAAGGGATCAAATGGAGAAGTTGGAAAGAGAAAAAGGACATAAAAGAAAAACCCACTGGATGTGATGCAAAAGCTGCTGCACGTGCTGGAGAACTTTGTCTCACTTTGCCTGTGTGTAGCATCCTAGAGCCATCTAGTCCTGTAGCCTTTCGTTCTTCCAACTGTAAGCCACAGGCAATCACTCCAGATGTTCCTCCCCAGGAGAAGGGAGCACATATGGTCCCACACGTTTCTGAACCCCTTATAAAAATGTGTTCAAGCCTGCACCTTAGGTCTTTTGTCCCATTTTAGTTTTTAGTTTGTACTGTCCTGTTGTGCCAAAGCAGTCATTTTAATTACAATCTGCACTTAACTGGAAAGAATCCTTAAAGTGTAGGCCTCCCTAAGAATAGCCATTTGTAATAAAATTGAAGTACACAAACCGTATATAACACATCGTATTCATTTAATTCATTGCACACTTTCTTCTATATCTTTGCTCGTAAAATATGTGCACAGAATTTCTGTGAAGCCAGTTCCCTGAATCTCACAGATACATGAAAAGGGGAGAGGTTAGCTATTCAGAATGTTCCAAAGTTGCCTTTTGCAACTTCCATCTATTCTCTCAGATGTTGTGATGTTGAGCAAAACTCAGCAAAGTCATGAGGCAGATGTCATGATAGGTAACCTGTGGAGTGGGTGCTAAGGGCGTGTGCGGTTAGACTTTGAATAGTGCAGAGGCAGGTTGGACTTGATAGCATCTGCTTTGCTTGAGGCAGAGCACTTCTAGTAAGCAGGTTGGCAACGTCTTGGCTCTTTGAAAAACAGCATTTCCCAACATACTTAATCTTCTAAATTTGAGCAAGAAAGAGGGACTGTCAGCTGCACTGTTCTTGGAAGCTTGCCAGTCCCTGCCTTAGAGCCGGCTCCAGCCTGTGATTAAACACCTCTGCTTTCCTTTCTGTCTTCCAAATGTTCACTGATGATCCTGCCTCAGTTGAAGATTTTAACTGTCTAGAAGAGCTTCTGAAAAGCTAAGGAAACAAAAGACACAGTCTCATGGTATTGTAGTTAGTGCTCCAAAAACATTTAGATCCCCACGTGTTTAAGTGAGGGAAAACTCAGTGTTTTATTGTATAAAACAATTATGATCTTTTCCCCTAAAAATTCCAGCACCAGACATTTTCCACACCACTCCATGTAAATGTTAGGAAGCTTCCTACAGTCTCCAACTTGGTATGAGCTCTTGGTGAGCAGACAAGGCTTGGTATCAGTATCTTGAGAAAATTCATCTGTAGTCAGTACAGCAGGTGAGAGAAACCTCTTGCTCCCTAAAGCTTTATTTGCAAAAACATGCTAGTGAAGTGAAGCCTGGTTTGGAGGACTAATGACAGCTGGGGCCTTCTCTTCATAGCTGCTGGTATCTGAAGCTATCAGAAATTATGGGAAGATAATACTAAGCGTTGGTCTGGGCCAAAGGCCAGTATAAATGCACCCTGTTGAGATAATCCTGGCAGTTGTTTTTCATACAGAAACCATAAGGATGAAAGCAAGTTATCCTAGTATAGAAAAATGCACTAATCTGTATGAAATTATGACTGTTGGAGATCTGTCCCATGATGCTTTTAGACTGACTTCACAGGATGCTGTAAGAGTGATCTTCTCTAGCTTGTAGTTACAAACATGTACTGCTCTCCTTTTCTCCCAGTCAACATTTGATTTGGGGTTATTGATTATTTCCAGGCTCCAGAGGTGAGGAAAGAAAAAAAATTACTTTATTGTCTGGCAGTATCTATGGAGTACCACAAATACTTGAATCAGAACATATCTGTCCTCCAGAATTTCTAGTTTACCTGCTTGCTAGTGTAGTTGAGATACTGTTGTATCCCAGATCCTCCACAGTCCTTAGAGACTGTTAATGAAGAACACAGTGACCTTCATTTTTCAAGCAGTAACAAAACCCAAAGCTTATCATACTCTGGTGTAAACCAAAAGAAAATAAGCCTTGGTACTTATATTAGCATGGTTTTGGCTTGGGTATGAACACGTGAACCGCATGCTACACTGAGCCCTGTGGCTAAACTGAGATACCCTTGTACAGACTGAGAGGAGAAGAATCCCAAATCTGCATCCAGTAGGGATGCTGTCATTTTAAAAGAGAAGTGGCATACACCCTATAACTGAAGCTAGGTAAAAGTGAATTTTCAGTTTAAATATTTTCCTAACTACAGCAAAATAAAAATCCAGGCAAAAATATCAAAGCCCAAACAAACCTCTTCTAAGGAAAAATCTTTCCTGAGTAGACCAGCTCTTAAATATATGAAACATCACATTGATGAGCTAAAGGAAACTTAAGTAAAATCTGTAGTAAAATTTTCTTTTGTTTTTAAGTGAACTAACTTGGATTGTTACGAGTTCTGCTATCTGGTGGCAGTTCTGTGTATGATTTTATAAACTTGTTTGTTTCTATAATGTAGTACGTGTGGGCACTTTCCTGAATTAGCTTCCTCTTTCCTGCTGATCTGATTTTGTAGAATAGTAAATCTCTGGACATGTTGGCACTTGCTGTGATTGGCAAAGGGTGAAAATCTACATCTGTCTGCAATTATTCTTGTCTCCTGACAAAACCTCTTTCTGTTTTGTCTTGATAAAAAGTTAGGGAACAATGTGCTTATCCCAAGTACATGGTCCAAGGAAAAAAGAATATTCTGTCAGACTTCCAGGAAAGGTTATAACATATTAAATTGAGGTCGGACAACTCTATCCACTTATTGCCTGGGAAGCTGAGAAACATTTGTTAAAGGAAAGCTTACATCTGTTTGGAAGAAAGTGTGCAAGATGAGGTGGTATAACCTCTAATATGTCAGAATATTGACCTTAGGTGTAGAAAGCATCTTACGGCTACCAGGTTGGCTGTTAACTGCTCACAAAGGCCAAAGGAGCAACAGAAGTTCGGACTGTGGTATTTAAACTGCTGCTCCTTTAAGCCTATATGCTATACATATATGGCACAGGGAACAGTGCTTTGCAGCAGCTGTGTTCTGGTTGTCTTTGATTATATTTTCAATTTATTTTTTTTTATTGGCAATGTGTTTGCATAGCCTACAAGAACTACTTCTGTAACTCAACTGGAATAGACAAGGTCACCATCTTCCAAATTACCATGGCCGGTCCTTTCTGCATCAGTGTCCCCTCTACCTTCTTGGAGTAATTAAAATTTAGGGATGCTATAGAAATATGAGCTTTTGGTAGCTAAGATGATCACTGCATTCTTCGTGGTGACCTGTTTTCTGTAGATAAGATCTTGATGCAGATCAAAAAATAGCTCTTGCCTCACATGGGCAGAGGCTGGTGGTAATCTCTTCTGAGCTTGCGGTCTCAGTAGGCCATCTTGGTTAGCAAACCACTTGTGTCTGACCCTTCACTGGGTACCTTTCTCAAGCAGAATTCCTACCTTTTTTTGTAAGTGTCCCAAGGATGCACCTTAATGAAACTCTTGGCTGGTGTAGATGGAGCACACAGATAACTGCTTATGAGATTCCCATCTTTGGATTCTTTCATGTCTAAAGTTCAGAGATACTTCCAGTAATAATTTAGAGACTCCAAAGAGAAAGAGTTTTTTATCAGTCTGTAATTGTTTTCTAAAGGTTTGAATTTCTCCGTTAGAATATGAGTAGAAAAAGTTATCCAAATTGTTTTCAAACACGGTGTGACGTATGCTATCTGTGGTAGCAGTATGATGAGCATGATGACCTGTGGCCAGAAATGCAGAAGTATTTGCACATTCTCTTAGCAGATGACCGTTCATGATTCAAAGGAGGATGTAATTGAAACAGTAGTTCTGCAGTGTGTTTTTCTTTCCCTTGGCTTACTCACAATCCCAGAAAATCTGATTGCTTCTGTTCTCATTGTGGGGTAGAGCTCAAATGCCGTCTTGGTCACTCATAGCGTAACTGATACTTGTTATGTATTTCCCTTAATTTCATTACTACTGAGAACTCTTGGGAAGTTTGAGCAGGAGTTAACCATCCCACAGACAGGA
Organism: Chloroceryle aenea; assembly: GCA_013399075.1. Lineage (NCBI taxonomy): Eukaryota > Metazoa > Chordata > Aves > Coraciiformes > Cerylidae > Chloroceryle > Chloroceryle aenea. The sequence continues at coordinate 77,184 of VWZY01011707.1, read as the reverse complement.
TTGGCCTGACTGAGACACTTTTTAGGCTTTTCTTCTGAAATCTTTCTGTGCAGCATCTGGTGCACTTGCTTTAACATGAGAATACAGCACCTTAGAATGTCAGCCAAGTCTTGCACTTGAATCTGTGCAGTGTCCCACCTCCTGATGTGGGTTCTAGTTGTATCATTTCCTTACAAAAATAATGAGGAGTTCAAAGCTTCCTCACCTACACGAGGAAAGATTTTACCTGAAGGCACTTGTTAGCAATAAGTGAAAACTTTAGCTTATGTATATGTGCATCCACTGCATTTAAAAAATGTTTCTGAAATTCTGAGCATCTTCTGAAATGCTGGGCTGCCAAAGCCCTTTCTCAGAGAGTTGTCTAATGGCAAATAGACAAATTGTTTCAGGTCATTGCTTCATCCCAATATCTTCCCAATATTTGTTTTCTGTCTTGTGACAATAGGTAACTATTTTAAAAATTAATCAGAGAGAAGTCCCTTCCCTATTCTTCCGCCACCCCACTTCTCAAACACAATCTAAGTGTTTTATTAGACTGTTTGAATCAATTCCCAAGTGCTCTGTTTTGCCATTCTCAGTTGTGATACTGTTGGCCAGGAAGGAAAAGATGACAAGTACTTAGGATACAGATAACACTGAGTTCTGGGATCAGTGCCAAACTGCATGAACTCTTCAATGAAAGATAGCGTGATAGTCTTTAAAGCAGACCTGTAATCTGCAAATAATGTCAGGAGATCCTGTTGAAAATGTTAGTTGCCCCTAAAGATCTGTGGAGACGCCAAGGAGTGTTCTCTGAGAGGTGGCACCGGGACCTGTTGCTGCTCGGTGCTGCTGTATGGTGCTGCTGTATGGTGCTGTACGTGCAGCATCTCCCTGTGGGCAATTGGCTTTGTGGGCATGGTAACTAACCTATGAGTAACAGAATGGCTGGAGGACTCTACTCCTCTCTTAGGAGTTGTGTTTTCTCTAAGTTCTACAGACCTTCTTGTCAAGTGTGTTTTAACATAAAGTTTTCTTTGATGGAATTGGCAAATGTTTCTCATTGACCTTTTGCCTTCTGTCCATTAAATTGAATCATTAGACTTAACAGTGACTGACTGTTAAGAACAATTAATAGACAGATTTCCATTTAATGGATTCCCTATTTCCAAAGAAATTACTTTGTTTGCAATAAAACAGAAAAAAGTGTTTAGATGTTTTGTCTTTTAAATATATGATTCATGATACCATAAATTAAAGACTTTATGTTTATGACTGGCAGCATTTGCATTTCTTCAGAAAACTTCTCTGTATAGTCTGAACACTTTATCTCTCAAGACAAATCTATTGCATTGCTTAACTGTAGCACTGTAAATGTTTGAAATGTTGCACTATTGAAAGTTATCTCTTAAATCTAAGGATAAGAGGTGATATGTTTATTTTTAGTATCAATAATTCTTATTACATTTGCCATAAGATGAATCAGTTAAGTTGAGTGACCAATATGTAATTTTCAGTCATTCTTCACTCAGCTATAATCCCATACATACCATTTGGTTTGTGACATCTTCTGACTGTAATGTTGATGTGAGATGTTAAAGGTTTTTAGTTCTCAATGGGTTGATGTTAAAAAGAGTGTATTTCATTAACTCTGAAGTGAGGAAACTGCAGAAACTGTCTTGCTATCTGCAGTACATGTTGGGCTACATGAATTTTTCCAATCAGGTTTTTTTACTAGTTCGGTGTGATATATTAGGGGGTTTTGTTTTGTTTTAACTCAACACTTCACAGCCATCTAATGAGGTAGTTTGTGCAGCAGAGAGTTGTTGCAATTGATCGTAGGGGGATAGAGATTGTTCGTTGTAAGTTGGCTTTATGCAGGCCTTTAGATCAGATTTTTTAAATGTATGTATTATTTTTTTATATTTTATATTTTATATTTTAAATGTATGTATGTATTATTATAGTTGAAAAGGACTTGCCACACCCACTATGCAGCATTTGAAGCCATTTGTAGACCTAAATCCTCTTTTTCCTTGACTTTGTTTCTCAGACCACCAATTCTCCCTAGTCCTTCTCCTTCAAAATCCATTCCAATCCCACAGCCCCTCCGACCAGCAGATGAAGACCATCGGAATCAATTTGGGCAACGTGACCGATCCTCTTCAGCTCCCAATGTTCACATCAATACAATCGAGCCAGTCAATATTGATGTAAGTATTAATAATGTTTGGATCAAGAACAGTCAATTTGGTTTGCCCTTATGATTATCAGGGTGATAAATTTATCACGTGCACACACATGTGAGGAAGCTAATCCTTGATGGTCTGTCAAAGTCTTCAAAGATCCCACTTAAGACATTTGAGAGCTATAAGAATGCAAACAACCTATTGTCCAAAAGCAGAGCTGCCTTTTGACAGTCCTGTCCTTTCACTCTCAAAGAACATTGTACCACAAGCTACTGGTCTTTTTTTTTTTATGATTACTCCCAAGGCTTGTGCTGCTAGCTGTACCACAGTGTTAAGAACACGAGAGCCAGTAACCACTTTTGCAAATCATTGTATCTGTTAACCATATTTCTTTATATGCAACATAGGGATCTTAAATATTTGTAATTCAAGTAATATTTCTGGAATTGAAGAAAATTAAATTATTGCAGTAAGCTGAGTTCAGACTTCCTGAATGTTTCTTAGGATTTCAAGAGCCCATATACATTGTTCTGCTCATTCTTTTGGAGGGCTCAGAAGCTGCTGCACTTGTTTTCCATGTTTTTGAAATTTCTGGATGCTGAATTGTAAAAATAATAATAAATATGGTTGATACTAGGTGTAAGGCCAGCTATGACCTCTCAAAATACTGGTCACAACAAGCTCTTTCTAATTTTGCTAATGTTTACAGCTTGTATTTTGCCCTAAGTCAACTCTAGAAATTAATCACTTGTCAGGTGAGCTGTCTTGAAGTCTGCCCTGACACTGAGGCACAGAATCTTTTCATGTGATCTGAGTGAAAGGTAAAATCTCACTTGGGTATTCAAAGTGTGACTGTGTAGCCATTTGCATACAGTGTATGACAGGGCTGCAGCTGAGAGACAGGACCAGTGCTTTTGGCAGCAGTGCAGGTGTGTAAAGGAATAAAATGACTGTGTAACACCGCCACCCCCCATTCCCTCCCCACCCCCCCAAACAAACAAACAAAAAAAAACCAGTTTGATGTTTTAAAAGGACATACAGAGCTGTTCCCTGTGATAGGACCAGAGCTAAAACACAGGAAGTTCCACCTCTATATGAGGAAAAACTTCACTGTGAGAGTGACAGAGCGTGAAACAGGCTGCCCAGAAAGGTTGTAGAGTGTCTGTCTCTGCAAAACCCTCCTGGATCTGTTCCTGTGTGTCCTGCCCACCCTAGGTGATCCTGTGCTGGCAGGGCGCTTGGACTCGATGATCTTCAGAGGTCCCTTCCAACCCCTACCATTTACCATTGTAAAAAACTCTTCAGTTCACAGTGGATTGCAAATGAAGGAAACCTTTTGCAGTTAGTCATTTCTGAGAAGAGCAGAGTGTGCTGGCTATGCAAATGAGGTGCTTTGTTGCAAGAAAAAAAACTAAGCAGAACTCTTTGACTGATGTATCTTGTTACAGGAAATTGGTGTATGAGCTTCTGAATATGACAGTTGAAATACTTTGTGCCACAGCCACTGTAACTAGAAAGTTTGGTTCGATATTTCTTCGTGCATCTTGGCCAATTGAGTGTTTAAATCAGTATTTTCATGTCAGCATCTATTTTAGGTGGTGTACTTTTTGCTTGACTACTGAGAGATGCTGTTTTGAAGCAACTAATTGTGAAAAGTTTAGCAATTGTTATAAATAATCCTTTGGAGTTGCTGTTACTAGTAAGCCGGGGTAGGAAACCACTTGTATTTCACAGACAGTGTATGAGGTTATGGATTCCCAACTGATCAATCGCAGTTGATGCTGGAATATAAATTACAATATTTAAATTAAACACAATTATTTTTGTTTTTAATTTACAGGAATTGATTAGAGACCAGGGTTTACGAGGAGAGGGAGGTAAGTAGTGTTGAAACTGACTACTGTGCTATCTTTAACTACACAACTGCTCTGTCCTTTCTCTTTGTTCTGCTTCCTCCTACAAAACACAAGCACAAAGGAAACTATGACTAGCACAAAAAACGAATTTGCATTTGCTTGTCTGTGAACTTAATATTTGTCTGACAAAGGTTTGAGTCATTTGCTGGTCATTCTGGGAGTGGGGGAGACAGAAGGAGAAAAAGTTTTGAAGTGGTATCTAGTTTTTTAGTTTTAAAATTACCTTGCACCGTCACCTCTTTGCTCTCACCCACTCATTCACTCACATGGCTGCACACAGATATGCTACAACTTCCCAACTGTGTCTCAAAGATTTTTACATCTGTTGTTACCTTTCTACCCATGGAGACAGTGAGGTTTTTCATTGAAAACCGTCAATGTGGTTGATGGACCTTCCATATGAACTGCTGCATCCTAAAGCAGCATGAAACACTCCGGTTCTTCTCCCCCTCTGCCCCTGCTGAAGATGCTGCTTTGCTGTACTGCATGTCTGTGCTTGGAACCAGGTTGTGAGGACCTTACGCTAAAGCCAGGTCTTCTTATGTTTGCTTCAGAAACATACAGCCTGAATTCACAGTTGAGTCAGAACTAGTGCTAGAAGATCTATTTTTCTTCATGTGTTATGGATGGGCCTGTTAAGTCCCTTCTCCCACCGACTCTCTAAGTCCTGAGAGGGCTCCTTATGTGTTGTGTTTATTCCTATTAATAGAATAATATATAAATAATAGAAATAAATCGTAAGTAGGGCAGGCATATGGTGTTTTTTCCAACTCCAAATCGTTAACACAGTCGTCTCCTACTGATTATAACTTGCTTCAGCTATAAGTCAAGTCTGGATTACCAGAATGCGCTCTGTCCTGATCTTGAAGGTTTTGGACTGGGGGCTGTCACTATTTCGCCCATCCAAATGCTTTTTAAGAAGTTGTTTCCTTTAATCCTGCAAGCCTACTAACTTAAGTTGCCAGTTTTAGCTATTTTGTATGTGTTGATAGGTGTGGCTCTCCACAGTTTTGCCCATTTTGTCCAGCATTTAAATGTTGTGCTACTGTGTTGGTTTTAACTTTTGATCATAAACTGTCTGCTTGGCATCTGAAAGCAATTGGCTATTCCCAGTCCTGAAACAGTGTTGTTAGTAATTGACATTTTTTCCTTCAAAATACAGAAGCAATCTATGACTAGGAGTCAAAGCATCCTAGTTATTTCCCATGACTTCTTTCATTTCTTCTATGTGTCTGTCTTTCTGTCTCTGCCTGCCCGTCTCTTTCTCTCTAACAGCCCCTTTGAACCAGCTGATGCGCTGTCTTCGGAAATACCAATCCCGGACTCCCAGTCCCCTCCTTCATTCTGTCCCCAGTGAAATAGTGTTTGATTTTGAGCCTGGCCCAGTGTTCAGAGGTAGTTGGGCTCTTCTTTCTTGTTTTCACCCAAACAAAATAAGTAAAACCACAGATGCTGTTTGTGCCTCACCCTCACACCGTGTGTATGTAAGTGTGTGAGTTTATCAAAACACCTCTGTTTTTTGCTTGGCCTGGCTGGAATGCTTTGAATGTGCTTTTCACACATACTCACGTTCACCTTTACAAGCTTGGAAATGACTATAAGTGAAGTCTGACTTAAATCTTCAAAAGCAAGGAATTTCATAGTTGAGGTTTTTATGTGGACCTTAACGTATTTTTTCTAAACAAAGATCCTTGGACTGCATTGCAGTGATTTTTAAAGACAGAGTGGTATCCTTAACTTAGAATTTCCTTGTCTGGTCTGTTTAAGTCAGTTCAGTGCTTTAATAGTTTTCTATATTTAATATTCTTTGTTTTGAAAAGTAAGCTAGGAAATCAGATGTGAATTACAAACATTTCCATTGATATCTTGTTAGGTCTCAAGCTTTCCAAGTAATGTGTCATGTAAACTTTCACCAAACAGTTCATTTTGAGAATGTGCTATTGATACCACACTGGGGCCCCGGAGGGTTTAGACCATGTAGTTTTTATTTAGTTAGTAAACTTCCAGTGAAACAGTATTCGTTTGTGGCCTGGACCATGTAAAATAAGACTCTTCTATTTTTCACGTCCCTGATTCTGGGGGTAATTCAGGCCTAAAGCTGTCAATGGATCTGTTGTATTGCACAAAATCCCAAAAAGCTCTGTGGGATTTCAAATGTTGGAGAAACCAACTATTGAGTAATAGCATGAAATGTAAATATTTATGACAATATGGATATATGTAGAAATGGGTAGTTCAGTGCATGTAGTGTGGTTTTCAAATGCTACCTTCTTGGCTGTTTCAAAGACTTTTGTTTCAGAATATATCAAGATCAGTTCAACTTACAAACTTGTAATGTTCCTCTAGAAGTCTTTGTAAGAGAACAGGTGTTCACAACAAGCAAACTGGCTACAGAATAGAATTACATTACATACAGCTTCAGAGTCCAAGCTATTGACTTAAGTCCAACATTATCTCAAGTATTCTACTCCAATAACTTAGAAAACAGGCCATCTGGTATTATTATGAACAGATTAACTGTAATGTTCTGTCTTGTGCTGTAAACATTTTTGGTGAAGGGTGAATATTGTGCTGCTGTTTTTATATGATGGTATTAAAATTTACATGGGAGACCATAGTTACCTCTAAAGCAAACACATTCTAGTAGAGGTTTGCTGTTCCAGAGAAAGTCTGTAATGCAGTAAACTCTTGGAAAGTTACTCGTGTTCTGGGAACATCACATATTTAATTCCATGTAAGTCTGATTTCAAACAAATAATAATATAACATGACAGTATAGTGACTGTAACATAAATGTGAACAAAAGTCCATCCTTCAGGTCACTGGCTTCCAGTCCCTTGTGAATATAGTTATGATGCCAAACATGCATCGTTATTTTTGCTTTAGCATGTGGGACAAAGTTTATGGATGTTGTGTCCCATTTTTGATATGTTTGTCACTATTTTGTGCTTCCACTTCTAGATATATAAATTTTAGCTCAGTGGGGACAGGCAGTGATGGATATATATAGCCTGATAATCAGTTAGCAGGCAGCTAGAGACCTAACTTGAGCAACAGTTTTAAAAGTCACAAAGTAAATTTTTTAGTTGTCATTATGAAACACTGTTTTGATAAGGAGGGGCTTTCTGAAGGAATATGAGAAGTGGTGTCTTCTAGCATTTCCCAGAGCACTCATGTGAGAGAAGGCATTGGAATGTTGGAGGCCTTGTGCAGTGACATACATTGTTTAGCAGAGCAGCATGAATTTAATTAACAGTTGACCCTATTTTATGTCCTTTGCATTGGGAAGGTCAGCATAACCTTGTTATGAGTAATTATGGTGAGTTTTAAAAAACAGTGTTGAGTTGAAGTGCTCTTATTGTAACGAGGCGCTGAGGGTCTGAAATACAGATATGTTAGTGACATTTTCCTGCATAGACTTATTTAGATAATATACAGGCTACAGATGTACTGTTCTGTTTGTAGTGAGTATTCTTCAAATAGCTGACTAAAGTACTTACTCTTTTATTAATTCTTTCTACGGTCAAATATTTACTTTAAATAAGAGCTGTCTGCTAACAGATCACTTTAAAACAGCCAAATGGTTTTCAGGTGGCACTTGGAGGCTCAGCTAGAAAACATACCAATTTTCTGCATTTGGTTTTATTTTGATTTCAAAGTACAGTATTTCAGCTATTTATTGGGTCCCTAAAAGGCTAGCTACAGGAAGTTTGAGATGTAGCTGCTGCTAACTAAAATACTATTACTTTTCATCTCAAAGAAACCAGTGGAATTTAAAAGTACCTTTAATTTTTTTTTTTTTTTTTTTTTTTTTCCCTATTTCAAGAGACCTTGTCTTGATAAGTCATGTACAAGAGACTGGGGATTATCTGATACACAAGGATGTTTGTTATAGACTTGTCTCTTCCTGAAAGCTAAGACTTGAGCACTCTAATATTAGGACAATATTGCTAGTATATGTTTGTTCCCTCTTAACATTTACATTGATGTTTGGAGATACTGCATCTTAAGCACAGTTCTTGCACCTGATGTCAATACATTCTTATAAGATGGCTTCTTATAGATAAAATTATCCTGTTTCTGAAATCTAGGTTCAACTGCAGGTTTGTCTGCCACACCTCCCGCCTCTTTGCCTGGGTCACTCACCAATGTGAAAGCATTACAGAAATCACCTGGACCCCAACGGGAAAGGAAATCATCCTCATCCTCAGAAGACAGAAATAGAATGGTAAGGGAAAGATCAGCAATCTTTTTTCATTCACAGTATAGTATAATCATAGATTCGAAATAGTATACTTTTCTTTCATCAAAGCCTTCTGAATTATTTTGAAGATGAGTATGGTAATGATGAAAGACTCTAAACCAGTAAATAATATAATATTGAAATTGTGGGACTGATACGTAAATCATTTAAATAATTGACCATACACACTTTTACTCCATTGCACCCAAATGTCCTGGTGTGCTTCATAATATAATCCCAGTTTCCCTTCAAAGAACAGCTTACCTTTGCCCACTGTGAACTTTGTTAGTTCTCTTACGTATCACTATATTTGAGTATCACTAAAATGTTGCCCTTTTTTTTTTTTTAATTCACAATTTAGCATTATGATTAAGAACTGCAAAATAAATGAGACTTTCTTTTTGGTAAAGGTTTCTTAATATTTACTGGTTTTAACACTGACAGAAAACTGTGGCAAATGTTTCATGCCAAGAAATAATTTCATGTATCTGTGTTCTGAGGTTTTGTGTATGGTTGGCTTAAAAAGTCAAATATAATAGCTGAAAAAGAAAGATCTTTTAGGACTTAAATGTTATGAAATGCTGTTACCAAATATGTCTATTTTCACAAATATTAATGCACTTGCTTTCTTCCATTTTATTGTTTCTGCATATATAAAAAGAAAACCCTTGGTCGGCGGGATTCAAGTGATGATTGGGAGATACCAGATGGACAGATCACGGTTGGACAAAGGATAGGATCTGGATCCTTTGGAACAGTCTACAAAGGAAAGTGGCACGGTATGTGGCCATCATGGCAAACAGTCATTCTTAAACACGTACCATTGCCTGCTGGGTCCACCCAGCTGGAAAACAGCTTTGCAAGAAAACATCTAGTGGGATTCTGGTGGACACCAAGTTGAATATGAGCCAGCAGTGTGCCCTTGCTGCAAGGAAGGCCAGTGATATCCTGGGCTGCATTAGGCAAATGGAGGTGACCCTTCCTTTCATTACTGATCAAGTCACATCTGGAGTGCAGGATCCTTTTCTGGGCTCCTCAGTACAAGAGACACAAGGATATAGTGGGGAGAGTCTGAAGGACCATAAAGATGTTTTTAAAATAATAATTAGTGTACTAAATAAGTGATGTTAGAACTTCGGCCTGTTTAGAAACTCAACTCTTGTATATTCCAAATTAAGTCATTGTTAGGGTAAAGCTGAAACATGGTTACTAGAAAAGCTGAAGTACCCATTGTAATGAGGTTTTCAAATGTGTATTTGGAAAGCTTTGACTTGGCTAGGATTTCTCAGAGTAAAATAAGAATAGTGTTTATACACTTTACAGAATATTTACTTATTTTAATACTGTAGTGGTTTATTTCACAAAAGCTAGAAAATAAGGTATCTCAATATTTCTGATATTCTATATATCATTTTCTAATAGAGGAATATGGATTAATGGCACTCATTAAAAATTGATATTTTAAAGGTGACGTGGCAGTGAAAATGTTGAATGTTACAGCACCCACACCTCAACAGCTACAGGCTTTCAAAAATGAAGTAGGAGTGCTCAGGTAAGATTATTTTTAATGGCCTAAAATAACTTGTTAAGTTTTAGATTTGCATTAGAACACATGGGTCTTTTTCCTCCATGATGATACTTCAGGCAGAAAACATAACTTGCCATTTAAAAATATTTATTTGTATCCACTGCTAGTTCTTCCTACCTCTGATTTATGTGTTTATCTGTACACCTATGTTGTGAATATGTGTTTGTCCAAACACGCAGGACAGGGCTGTTTTTTGCTGTTGCACTACCCCCAGAGCACAGTCGAAGTGTGAATAGTAGGCCTTTCTTCCCTCTCATCCATGTTTTGAGATTGAAGGGAAGCATGATTAATGGTTGGGTTTGAGCTACAGCACTGCCCGTATTACCTGTTGTTTAACAGTTCTATTCAGTAGCATTGACTTTTAAGTTTTGGCATTTTTATTTTAAATGTATTTCTCATAAAATCACTTCTTTATTTCCTTTTCTTATATCTACTGCTTGTACTTTCTCAAAGGAAGTATTTGTCTTGGGCTCAGCTCTTAGAAGAGGATCCACCATCATGATACAGTGGAATATTTGTTGGGGAAGACCATTAGCATCCAAACACAATTGCATAATTTTGTTTTAAGAAATGAAATCGAAAGAAGTTTTTGGCCTCTGGAAAACTGATGTGTTGAGCTGGGTGCATGTGTTTGAGGAGCTGATAAGCTACATGTTGAAAAGAGGATGGTCAGTGTTTTTTTCCAGGAAAGGCTAGTTCTGAAAACTGAGCCCATAACTGTGAAAGTAGAAGCTTTCAGGGGTGTGCTGCTTCGGATGTCTGCATATTTTTGATGTGCCTGCTCAGGAGAATGCAATGAAATAAAAAAATCTTGTGTTTCATGCCTAGACCAGATTTCTGCTGTCAGTCCCATAACTGGAGTCCAGCCTTCCTCTGTTGTTGTTGATCATTTCAGCACTTAAATATCCAGTTGTCCTATCTTTTGAGCCGGACAAGCCAGATTAGCCTGTAGTTGTGCCTTTTCCACTCTGCGTCATCATTACTTTCTTAACTTTGAAGTATAGTTTGCAAGATACCACTTACTTTTTGTTCACTCAGAAGTTAATCTGAGCATCAATTCACAAATCCTAGAACCTGAAAAAGTCACAGTCCCATAGTGTAGAACCATTCTAGTCTGCTTTGGTGAGAGAATAAAGGGGTTCACACTCAAGGCTCCCGTGTTAGTTTTTCACTACACGAAGACAAAGAGCTCTGCCATCTTCAGCAGCAGTGTAGATGTAAGAAGCTACCACAGGCTATAAGCTTGGTCTGTCAGGTATCTTTAGTAGTGAACTGACTATCTTCAGCACTGAGCTGTGTTGGAAGATTGCCTTTATTTTCCCTCAGCCCCTGTGAAAGCTGGGAAGTACTTCAGAATTCTTAAGTGCCTCATCTTTGTAATATCTCACTGGTATGTTTGGAGGTGTCTAGCTCTTCATGTCCATTTGCTGACAATCAAATGAGGAGAATCTTTCAGACTTAACAGTGATTCTTTCAGACCTTGAATCTACTGAGATGTCTACTAAGATAATCCTCTCTGCATTGTTTGTTGTGAAGTTTTTCTGTCTGGAGTTGCTCTATCTTTGAAATAGGTTTGATTTAACCTGGCAAAATCTCTGTGGTGAACTCCAGTCTCTCCCAGTGCTGTTTGGAAACATGTTCGTATCATAATCTTACTGAGGTATAGTTTTCATAGCTCTTTCCATCCTTTTTTCTGTGCTGGCTCCAGAGAGTACAAAATTCTTGTCAAATAAAGCACAAAAGAAAACAAGCCGTGTCAAGGAAGTGTGTTGATGGTTTCCGAACAAAGGGGTTCTTCTTCCTGGAAGCTTCTGAGACTGAAATTTCATTTTGTATGTCCTCCTTCAGAGCAGCACATCTTACAGCTGCATGGGTTACACAAAAGCAGACCTGCCTGCAAAATAGAGCTGTCTCATGGGGGCCTAGTGGTGCCAACATCTGAGCGGTCCTGTGCTGGGTTGGTTGTGAAAGCAGGAGGAAGGAGTGCTTACCTCAGAATAGCTACTCCACGTCATTACGATAAGAAAGGCTGACTGCTGGAATAACTCATTAAACTGAACCTAGCAAGAGGTTATATTATCTTAGTAAAAGCTGAGATTGACCAAAATCTTCTGTTTAGAAATGCATTTTTCGACTCTGATAGACCTGCCTGGGTTTTTTCTGAATTCCTGATCCACCAATTTCCTCCTGTGTGTTTGTTGTTTTTGGTTTTGTTTTTTTTTCCAACAGGAAAACACGACATGTGAATATCCTGCTTTTCATGGGTTATTCAACAAAACCCCAGTTGGCTATTGTTACACAATGGTGTGAGGGGTCCAGCTTATATCACCATCTACACATCATTGAGACCAAATTTGAAATGATCAAACTAATTGATATTGCACGGCAGACTGCACAAGGCATGGAGTAAGTACTGTGTGACTTGTTTGCGATGGAGCACCGGGGCAATGTTTACTTACTCCTTCACCCTGTGACCAACATTCACAAATAAGGCCACTCTGCTCACTTTGCCAAACCCAGGATCCTGTGATGATGATCAAAGTATTGGGTGAAGTGTTTATTGTTTTAATTAGGAAAAGAGACTTCATGTTCTTTTTTTTTTGGTACCTAGGGAAGTACAAATCATCAAGGAAATACAGTCTTGGATAGTAGGATAAAGGTAATTATAGGATAGTTAAAACTTCCATTCTTGTGAGCAAAGATTTCTCTTCCAGGCTTTTCAATCTTCATAGTCTTATGGTAGGAGGTAAATTTAAAAGAAACACCCTGTGAATGAAAAGGCAGCATCCTGTAATATAATAGAGAAGGCCGACAGCCCTGTTAGCAAAAGGAATATTTTTTTTTCTCCTTTTCTTATAAGTATGGTAGCTTTCTACATAACAGATTTCAGCATTTGAAGAAAAATTACCTCTTTTGTTCTAAGACCTGTAAATAATCCTTAATCCCACAGAGGGCAATTGAGGGAGTTAGAATTTACAGAACTAGTTGAGTATCAAGTGTCAAAATCAGAACAGTGCATAAGATCAGAGAAATCACCCTCCAGCTGGAAAACCACTAAGATGATTGCGGTTCATTGTGCCATTTTTCTGCTAAGTAGTCTATTACATTTTCAGTTGAGAAGTGAGGAGGTGTTCTCAGCAACCAGCCTCAGCCTTCTGTTGGGCTGCTCGCCTCCCCAGGCTCCCTCTCCAGGTAGCAGAGGTGCAGAAACTGTTTTATGAGTGTGATTCAAAGCAGAGATATAATTTGGGGCTTTTCCCGATGATTGTGCCAATCTCATTGACTAAACAAAGAGCCACGGGGCACTAGTTGCCTAATTTAGGCTGTATCTGTGCTGTGGGGCAAGTACTCTCCTCTGTGTTCCCTGCAATCTGTTTACCCAGTCTGCAGTCCAGGGGATCTCTTTTCCAGTCCTGTACTGAAAAGCAGTCAGCATACTTGAGCACACTCTGAGACTGGGAAGCACATTTAGCTCCCACGGTTTAGAAACACCTAAACCTGTGACTAGCCCACAATGTGTCTTGACAGTCACCAGGAGGAAGAAACTTCCGCATTGGATGGCATGTCAAAACCTACGGATGTTCTTTTATACTGAATATTAAGTTAGAACTGAAAAGTGGAAGCTGATGCATAATTTTTACTTCATTCTTCAGTAGCACGAGTTTGATCTCAAAATTTAAGCTTTATTTTGTTTGTTTGTTTGGGATTTTTCCTGTGACTGTTTTCCTGTGTCATGGGTAATTGGAAGTTTTACCACCTTCATAATATGTGCTGTTTGAATATCTACAGAATTTGTTTCAGTAATACAGTGAATTTCTATTAATGCAATATCACTTAACCCACCTAATCTATGATATTCCTTTTCAGTTATTTGCATGCCAAGTCAATCATCCACAGAGACCTCAAGAGTAATAGTATCCTTTCCCAAGATGTGATTGTGGAACATGACAGCATTCCTGAGGGTTTTATTTTCTGGTAGAAATTACCTTATGGATGTGGAAAGCCATTCATGTGTGAATATTTCCCGAGTTGAAATTTCATTGAGAAGGGCTAATATCACTAGTAGCAGAGTAAGAAATACATATTATGTCTATTGATGTGGCATTTCAAGAAATTTTTTGGCATTTCAAGAAAGTCACCTGGGCCATAGTTTGTTCAGCGCTGGCCTGGTCATTACTTATATAACCTTCAAGTACCATAACTCACCATACTGGCTCCTTAAAACCTGTATACATGATCACCAGCTTACTGGATGAGGGGAAGGCTGGGGACATTGTCTGATCTGGACTTTAGTAAGGCCTTTGATACCGTATCCCACACCATACATCTAGAGAAACTGTCTGCTTATGGTCTGGATTGGCATACTCTTTGCTGGGTGAAAAACCGTCTAGAAGATCAGGCCCAGAGAGGAGTAGTTGTTAATGGAGTTAATTCCATCTGGCATCTGGTCACAGGTGCTGTTCCCCAGGGCTCTGTACTGGAACTGATCCTGTTCAACATCTCTATTGAGGACCTGGATGAGAGGTTTGAGTGTACCCTTAGTAAGTTTGCAGATGACACTAAACTGGGTGGAAGTGTTGATCTGCTAGAGGGTCGAGAGGATCTGTAGAGAGATCTAAACAGACTAGATCAATGGGCTGAGGCTAACTGTATGAAGTTTAGTGAGGCCAAATGCCAGGTTTTACACTTGGGCCACAATAACCTNATACATGATCACCAGCTTACTGGATGAGGGGAAGGCTGGGGACATTGTCTGATCTGGACTTTAGTAAGGCCTTTGATACCGTATCCCACACCATACATCTAGAGAAACTGTCTGCTTATGGTCTGGATTGGCATACTCTTTGCTGGGTGAAAAACCGTCTAGAAGATCAGGCCCAGAGAGGAGTAGTTGTTAATGGAGTTAATTCCATCTGGCATCTGGTCACAGGTGCTGTTCCCCAGGGCTCTGTACTGGAACTGATCCTGTTCAACATCTCTATTGAGGACCTGGATGAGAGGTTTGAGTGTACCCTTAGTAAGTTTGCAGATGACACTAAACTGGGTGGAAGTGTTGATCTGCTAGAGGGGCGAGCGGATCTGTACAGAGATCTAAACAGACTAGNCTGTAGAGAGATCTAAACAGACTAGATCAATGGGCTGAGGCTAACTGTATGAAGTTTAGTGAGGCCAAATGCCAGGTTTTACACTTGGGCCACAATAACCTCCAGCAATGCTACAGACTCAGGGAGGAGTGGCTGGAGAGTGTTGATTGACACCTGGCTGAATATGAGCCATCAGTGTGCCCAGGTGGCCAAGAAGGCCAACAGCATCCTGGCTTGTATTAGGAATAGTGTTGCCACTAGGTCCAGGGAGGTGATCCTGCCCCTGTACTTGGCATCGGTGAGGCTGCACCTCAAGTACTGCGTGCAGTTTTGGGCCCCTCACCACAAGAAGGCATCGAGGCACTGGAGCATGTTCAGAGAAGAGCCACAAAACTGGTGAAGGGCCTTTAGCACGTCTTATGAGCAGCAGCTGAGGGAGCTGAGGTTGTTTAGCCTGGAGAAAAGGAGGCTCAGGGGAGACCTTCTTGCTCTCTATGGCTAGGTTACAAAGAGGTGGGAGTAGGCCTGTTTAACCCAGCAACAGACAACAGAACAAGGGGAAGTGGATTCAAGGTGAGCCAGGGGAGGTTTCGCTTGGATATTGGGAAGAACTTCTTTGCTGTGCAGGTTATCAGGCATGGGAATGGGTTGCTGAGGGCGATGGTGGAGTCCCCATCCCTGGAGATGTTTAACAGTTGATTAGATGGGGTGCTTAAGGATGTGGTTTGAGGGATAGACTTATTAGTGTTAGGTCTATGATTATATGAAAACCTTCTTCAGTGGTAGTGGATGATTAAAAATGTTACATCTAATCTCACAAATTTTTAGCTAGCTATTGTTCTTGTAGGACAGGACCAGTACTGCTTGTTTGTTTTCCTTTAACATTTTCCGCTTAGATATTTTTCTTCATGAAGACCTCACAGTAAAAATAGGTGATTTTGGTCTAGCTACAGTGAAATCACGGTGGAGTGGATCCCATCAGTTTGAACAGTTGTCTGGATCTATTCTATGGATGGTAAGCAAAGGGGGGAGTGCTATGATTGTTTCAACAGATTTGCTTTTGGCCAAAGTTTCCAAGACACTCCCTCCAGCACACTGACATGTACAAGCTGCTTTAAGCTGGAAAAGACAAGCAGTAATATGAAGTACTAAATGAATGCTTTTAGCTGCTTCTTTAAGCATGTGTTTTCCAGTAGTCAGCAAAAAAACAAAACCCGAGTGTCTTCATTCCTTCTTCTCAGGTTTAAACGGAAAACGGTGACGAATAAAAAGGGTGTGATTAATCCAGGGTTGAGGAGAAGGTGAAGAAAGACAAGGAAAGCATCCTATGAAGACTCAGAGGAACTAGCTCAGCCAAAAAATAAGATGCTTTTAAGTTTTAAGGGTTCAAGTGTGGTTACTCTCAAGAGGTCATGTAACTTTCTTAAGTCTTAATAAGAAGTATAGTTACAACCTCCTGTGAAACTCTGCTTTCTCCTTTTCTCCCTGAAAAAAACTGAAGGCTCAGGTAGTTGGCATTATTTTCAGTGTTGTTATAATTAAGTTTCAGAAGAGCTTCTCAGCCTGGACAAGGTCATTTTGTTCTGTTGTAAGGGAATAAAGCGATCACTGAGGTAAAATGGATTTTGAGATTCTTGTCAACATGCACTCTGTATTAGGACCTGGTAACATCAGAAGGCAAGAATGGATGGGCCTACCACTTGTTATGCTCTGTTTAAGTCCATGGGTTTTTTTCCTGGTATGTGAGGTGTAACCTGATGTGGTGAAAAAAAACCCTAATTATTTCTTTTTTGTTACAGGCACCAGAAGTTATTAGGATGCAAGATAAAAACCCATATAGCTTTCAGTCAGATGTGTATGCGTTCGGGATTGTTCTGTATGAATTGATGACTGGACAGTTACCATACCTAAACATCAACAACAGGGACCAGGTAAGGGAAGGGACTGACTGCAGGCAGCTGTGGCTTCAAACAGAGATGGATTTGGCCTTGCGAAGTGCACATTCTGGTGTTTCATATGTTTGATTTGTGCTTCTGATTCTGATGTTACGAGATGACATTTCGACATTTTCTAGATTTGCCTCAACCACGTAGCACCAATTTGCTTACTTCTCTCAAGGTGTGTGGTGAGTTTTATTTTTTTTTTACTCCATGTGTAGACTTTCAGCTTCTGAGCTGGTTGCCAGGGTGCTTATTCAGGAGAGAACAGGTTACTTAATAGTAATCTAGTTTAGAAGAGTTCTGCAGAAGCAAAGTGAACCTCCATATGTTCAGTTACTCTTCTCCCCACTTTGCATTGGATAATAGTTCAGCAACAGGATTGACGAAATGGAACAGCAATCATCCTGCTGAATGTTTTAGATTCATTTCAGTCCTGAGAAATGCATGCACCACCTAATTGAATTTCAGAATATTAGCATTTCTCAAATCCTGCTTGATGGAGTCTATGACTTTGCAGAGTGTGTGTGAATCCTGTAAGAAGATTACTTAATTGTGGACAGCTATTCTTTAAATCTGGTGATAGCTCACGCCTGTAATGTGTCTCCAGGATAGGCATGTTTGCGAAGGCACATCCGACTCATTTTTTCTCTGTCTAATCTGAAAATATCTATGCATCAGGATCTCTGGTGTAAACTATACCACGTCTGGGCGGTGATATATTTATGTTGTTCCCGTGTCCTCAGCCCTTGTTTTTTCACTGTCAGTGCTTAAGAATTGCAACCATAGCAACGTTCATCTGTGAATGCCATTTGATAAGACTGCTTCTGTATTTGTCAGAACACTTTATCCCGATTCATCAAATTTTGAGTGATTCATTTTTATTTTAAATTATTCTTTTTAATTTTAATTGGGTTTTGCCTTTTGAAAGAAGGGAAATGGCCAGATTCTTGGCCAGATGGATCTAGCCTTCTAAAAGCAGTATTCAGGTATTGTTTTGGTTTTACACTTTTTGGGACTTGAAAAATTAACAGAGTGATGTGAATGCCCACAGTTGAGTGCCGATAAAACAATATTTAAATTGCAAAGTGGAAACAACATAGAAAATTTGATCTAATGCCTTGAGGTTTGTCTATCCCAGTTTATTGTTTAAAAAGACATAAATATTGCTCACTCTGTGTTGGTGCATCCACATCAGCTACTATGACACAACTGAGATTCTTAACAAAGCACCATTCTTCTTACACCTCAGAGCATTTGTCTCACCTTAACAGATTTTTCTAGACAGACTAGGCCCGTTCTTGTTGTGATATCTTCTTTTTCCTAGTTAAAAGTTTAATCCCTACATGATTTTTAAAAAATATCAGAAACATAAATAGCAATGAATTTTGAATAATTTCAACTGAAATAATGTAGTTATTTAGAAAACATATTTTGTTGCAGCAGAGGTAAGGGACGAGGTAGGCAAGTCTTTACTATGAAGTGCTTCTCTGGCACATGGGGATTTCTAAAGAAACCATATGGGAGTTTTACACTCCTTGATGCCAACACAGATGCGACTGAATCAGAAAGTTGAAAAAAGACCAGGGTTGTGTTAACACAAATAACATGTATAGCTTCCTTGAGATGTGGGGGTTTTCTGCTGGTTGTTTTTTTGTTTGGGGTTTTGGTTGTTTTTATTTCTCTTTCCAGTGTCAAAATATGAAATAGACTTCATTAAATATAATGTTTCATTAAGGGTGGGAGTGAGACGTTTGCCCGCCAGAGCCCCAGGGTTTCTCTGAGCAGTTTTGCAAAGTCTAAGGTATGTCTGAGTCCTGTCTCACAGCCCCGGCTGAGGGGCTTGCAACTGACACCAATGTGTCTGTCTCAGAGCCCAGTTAAGGACTTAGGCTGAGACAGTTTAAGAGTTAAACAGGTAAGTTGTGTTTATTGAAGCAACAGAATGGTTTGGAATTACCATTGATAAATGACTGACTGTAAAAGGATCATCGAGCTTGAGACAATTTCCAGGTAACTTCCTACACAGTCAGAGACTCAGGCATGAGTTATAGTTCTAATAGATAATAGAAGTAAAAGATATTGAAGGCCCAGTTCTTACCAAGAAGGTTCCTTGTCTTGGATGGAGGAATTGAAGCACATCCCATTTGAGCATCTCTTCTCAGTCTCCTCCCCCCAAGAGGTGTATTCCCTTTGCGATTTTTGTATCCAAATTCTGTCTGTCCCTGCCTTCCAGGTGATGTTTAGAATGATTTGGGAGGAGAGTTGAGTAAGACAGGGGTGTGGGTTAGNTGTGTTAACACAAATAACATGTATAGCTTCCTTGAGATGTGGGGGTTTTCTGCTGGTTGTTTTTTTGTTTGGGGTTTTGGTTGTTTTTATTTCTCTTTCCAGTGTCAAAATATGAAATAGACTTCATTAAATATAATGTTTCATTAAGGGTGGGAGTGAGACGTTTGCCCGCCAGAGCCCCAGGGTTTCTCTGAGCAGTTTTGCAAAGTCTAAGGTATGTCTGAGTCCTGTCTCACAGCCCCGGCTGAGGGGCTTGCAACTGACACCAATGTGTCTGTCTCAGAGCCCAGTTAAGGACTTAGGCTGAGACAGTTTAAGAGTTAAACAGGTAAGTTGTGTTTATTGAAGCAACAGAATGGTTTGGAATTACCATTGATAAATGACTGACTGTAAAAGGATCATCGAGCTTGAGACAATTTCCAGGTAACTTCCTACACAGTCAGAGACTCAGGCATGAGTTATAGTTCTAATAGATAATAGAAGTAAAAGATATTGAAGGCCCAGTTCTTACCAAGAAGGTTCCTTGTCTTGGATGGAGGAATTGAAGCACATCCCATTTGAGCATCTCTTCTCAGTCTCCTCCCCCCAAGAGGTGTATTCCCTTTGCGATTTTTGTATCCAAATTCTGTCTGTCCCTGCCTTCCAGGTGATGTTTAGAATGATTTGGGTGGAGAGTTGAGTAACACAGGCGTGTGGTTTAGCACGTACACCCTTACACTCATTACCATACTCAGGGGAGTAAACTTTAATATTAATTTTGCCATTAATTAGGCAGACATCTCTGCTCAGCCACTCTGGCCTTCAAAATTTGTTTGTGCCTGTTGGTTTAGCCAAAACAGGGCTGCCTTATTTTCACAAGAGTCTCTCCTCCAGCCATTTTGGCTGCCAGCTTAGCGCATCTCCAGCCCCAGAGATAGCACAAGAATCTCATGGTCGTAAACATCTCAACCGTTCTCAGCAAGTGCACTAAATTAGCTGTGTTCCTGTCTCACAGCAAGCTGGGATGTTCTGCCACAGACGTGTGGGGGTTTGCTGTTGGGTTTTGTTTTTTTTTTTGCCAGTGTCAAGAAAGACTTCATTAAATATAATGTATGATACACCTGATTGGGCCTGTCTGAATATTCAGAGAAGGTGGTGATGATCATCTGCAGCATGAATGGATCTTTGATTAGCTAGATTGAAAGGGCTTTTTAGTGTCAGCTCGACTGCAGTGCTCAAACCACGTTGCATTTGACCTTGGCTTGACGTGATGATGTTTGATGGTTTTTTATATATCCAAGAGAACATTAACCATATTTATACTTTGCTTTCCTGCTTTCTATTGGGTTACTTTGTTTTATGCTTCAGGTTTATCCTTAGGTGAAATATAAGCCTTCCCTGTTAAAAGAATTAGCGTGCAAGTACAAAGCCTATCTGTCTCCTACAGAGGAAAAGCAGTTTCTCCTTTTCCTTTCTGGGTTTTTTTTTGGGAGGTGGGTAAATTGATCAGATGACAAGAAGAAACTTTTGTTGGTAGCAAGTTATATGAAGGAATTTTTCTCAAAAGGTAACGGATTTTACTATCTGAAGTCCATGTGTTTCTTTAAATACCTTTCAGTGTGGACTTGATGTTGACTTACAAAACACAGTGTTTATTTTTATGGAATATTGATTTTTAAGCATTCAGTTCCTCCCACAGTGTTGCTTATTCTTGTTCTTGCAACAGTTTTTGACACCAAAGAACGGCTCCTTAGCAGGTTGTTGCTGTAAACCGTAACTATTTACTAGTGCTCTTGTCACAGAAATCTCTCTTAGGAGGAGGAGAAAAATGGTATTTTTTCCCTCTGTAGGTTAGCACACATTAACTAACTTGGCAATCTCAATACTAGGTAATGTTTCCTGGGAGCAGAAAACTTGCTGCTGGGACTAAAAGGGCGCAGAAAAACGTTAAATTTTTTGTTACTGTTTGGTTTATGGACTCATCTTCTGCCTCTTTCATCTTTTTTCCCCTTAAATAAAGATAATTTTTATGGTGGGAAGAGGATACTTATCTCCAGACCTCAGCAAAGTACGGAGCAACTGTCCAAAAGCTATGAAGAGACTAATGGCAGAATGCTTAAAAAAGAAAAGAGATGAGAGACCCCTTTTTCCCCAGGTGAGAAATGTTTCTCTAATTCTCAGTAGACTTTATAATTCAAATATTAAAAATAAAGATCTGTTACAAACTCACTGGCCAGTTCAAATTTTTGTGTATTAGTACTATAATGTGACTTCATAAGAGCACTGCTTCAGTACCTGGTTAGTGCTGTGTAATTAGAAATGTTTATTTTCAATTCAAAAAGCGGTGTAGCTGGAATAGCATGTATGTGTTGGAGAAAGTTTCAGCTGGGACAGAGTGAAATTACTGATCACAATTAGACACACAAATTAGAACTTGGTGTATATTCTCTCAAACCTTTATAGCCCCCTCTTGCCCTCTCCCAAGCTTTATGAAAGGAAACTCAGTTTTGGCACAAAACTTGATTTATCATCCCTGCTAAGAAAAGTTTGGTTTCTAAAAGCTTGGGGAGGGGGGGGGGGCAAAGCTTGTTTGTTTCGAATGTAACCAAAGCCTTTTCCTAAAATAAGGAGCTCCCCCTCCTGGCTTTATGGCACATGGTATTAAGCAAACCACTGCCAGATCTGATACCTGCCCGCAGCACTGGTGTGTATCGGTCTCTTCGTAGGAGGAGGCAAACAAAAGGCAACCAGAGTCATTATGCTTACAGAAGGAAATCAGTATGCCCTTTTAAAGGGGAAATGGAGTCCACTTCTTCCCAAAATGTCTTTCTTAGCTTCTTAAGGATGTAAGCATCAGAGTGCAATGCAGTAATCTATTTTTAAAAGTTTCTGTTTCAGCTTATTTATAAATATTCTTCTGTAGTTAATTGCTGGTCTGCCTTTGGTTTTGAGTGAGTGCTACAACTTGAAACAACAGATTTGATCACTTATTTTTTACTCGTTTTAGATTCTTGCCTCCATTGAGCTTCTGGCCCGGTCATTGCCAAAAATTCACCGCAGTGCATCTGAGCCCTCATTAAACCGGGCTGGCTTCCAGACAGAGGATTTTAGTCTATATGCTTGTGCTTCTCCAAAAACACCCATCCAAGCAGGGGGATACGGTGGGTTTCCAGTACACTGAAAAGAAATGTGAAAGCGTGTGCCTGTGCGTCTGTGTGCTCGTGTGTTCCTGTGAGTGCAACACATGTACGTTCTCAGATCCTACCAGCTAAGGTTTTAAGGTTTACTGAAGGAATGAAGACTCACTTCCTAATACTGGGCATTGAATATCCAGAGCACAAAGTCTGTGTTGGTAAGGAAAGCTCTGGGAACAGCTGGCACAAGAAGAATTAGAAGGTCACATAAGAGAAAGGGGAAAAGTCACTTCAAAGCAAGCAAAAATCCTCTTAAGGTCATTTGGGTTCATTTTTGCTTGCCTGTGTCATTTTTCCCTAGTTTATTGATTGGAATTAGTTACTCAGGAGTGTATTTGATTTTACTCTACTCAAGTTATGGTGGTTTGCTATTTTTTGGTTGTTTTTAGTAGCATGAGGTTTTTTACTTGTAATTTTTACCTAAATACTCTGACCTGGTACAGCCTAGGCCATCTCAAATGTTCTATTCCAACGCAACATAGGAGATATTCTGAATGTGCTTTTGCTGATCCACAAGAATGTTGCGGTGTGGTAATGGTGTCTGTAGCCTTCAATTAGCACATATTTAAAAATTAAAAAGATGAAAATAGACAAGTCTTGAGCGTAACCAAATACTTTTAAGATAAAAAGGCTGCTAACAACCACAATAGGAAAAGAGAATTTGAAAAAGCAGTTGCCTTCATGGAAATCGGTGTAATACCGTGAATTCTGTTAAGATTAAAGGTTTTAATTAGTTCAATATTGTTAAGAGTAACACTGAACATGCTTCTGTTAAGTGACAAAAAAGCTAATTGTTTGACTGCAAGCGAATCAGATTAGGTATCTAACTAAGAAAGCTGGACAGCTCTACCGAGATCCTGTCAGCTCATTCTAAAGATGGTATTTTTCTCTGGAGCATTCCCCTGGAACAGGTGAATCAGAGTAGAGCTATCAGGTTCTGTCAGTCTTTGATGTCAGGTATGAAAACAGTAATGGTATCGACTGTGTTCTTGCATATTCTGAAACTGGTTATATGGGTTTGTTCTGAAATGCTAAGCTATTAATTTTCACAGATTCTCCATCAGAAACAAACTGTTGCAGCTCATTAGGACTTCAGGAGGCCAGGAGTGTTCTTAGTGGCTTCTGATTTACATACATGCAGGGAAGTTTGCATGTTGCTAGCAATAGGTTCAAAAAACAGATCAGGAATTCACAAAAGGCGTTTGGGTTTTTTTTACGGCTGTCTGGCAACTGAGCCTTTTAAAATAGGCGGCAGAGCTGGAGAGCTTGAAGAGGCGTAGGCAAAGTCTACATTTTCTGGATGGATTCTAATGGCCTTTTTGGCTTTTGCTGTTGAACAGTTTGGGAGCTAAATTTTCACATTTTCTAAGTCAAGTAAATTCAGCTGTTGAAATCTATCTCTGTGGAAATAGTTATGGAGGGCAAAAGTTATTGTTGTAGAAAATCTTTCTGATAGCTTCACCTCATTTTGGCAGACTTATCGTAAAATGAAAACAGGACTGAAGTGTGTTGATTTTTTTTTCCCTCTTGTTTTTGTGTTTTGGTTTGTTTCATTTGGGTTTTTTTGGTAGTATTCTAGACAGTGAGGAGGAATGTTTCTTAGGCTTTGGGGCATTGTATTCAGTACAGGCTACAATGCCCATCTCAGTAAGAGCAAGAGGATGCTGCTGGGTCTCTTCCTGCCAAATCTAGAAATGTGGCATCTCACACAGAAAAAGCTTATCCATGTGGGGAATTACAGAGCATGCAGAACCATCAGCACTGCCCTGCCCAGGCTCACTCATTTGAAGGTCTGGCAGAGAGTTCAGACAAGTTACTCCTTGGAGCAGGGGTTATCATCATCCTTGTTAAGATTGTTCTGTTCTATAGCAACTACGCTTACGGGGAGAAAAATGCTGCCATCCTTTGACATGTTTGGCCCTGTTGTCTGGTGTGTGGGTCAGTGCGTTGGACTTCTTCCTGTGTCACCTGACCTTACATGTCAAGCACAGTTTGGAATCCATGGCCATGATACGGATCTTAGCTTCTCACTAAACATTTTCTGAAGCCTAAAAGGAGGCTGGGTTTTGTGGATTATTAACTTTATCTGACATAAAGGCATTTAGTGGTTTGTAATTGCTGCTTTGATGAGATTTGGGAACGTATGTAGGATGAAGATGCCTAAATACACCTGTGGTTTTGCGTCAGTATTCTCAAAAGATGCAACTCAGCTATATTGTTTAGAAACAGCTACCTTTTGGTCCTGAAAAAAAGGTCTGTAGGATCACAGGCTTTTCTGGAGTGGTAGTTGATACTGTGTGATACTCCACTTTTCTTTACTCCTCTGCATCTCAGTATAGAAACAGAATTTATGTTGGTACCTTCTGGTGGGACCACATCCTCATAAATGCTACTGTGTGCTCTTGTGAGGATAGTAATTATGCATATCTGTGTACATTCCAAATTTTTATTCAGGCTGAGGATGATATCCATACTAGAAGATCGGAGCAAGAGTCAACACAAAACTGCCTCTTGTCATACTTTTTCTGTGCCTGTCAGTGTAATCCAGGCGAGGTGTTGGAATTTGGTGTTTTCTCTTGATAAATCAGTTACTCTCTACTTCAGTAGACAAGGCTGGCATGGGCCTGGAAGGGAACCATTCTTCTCCCTATGATTTTTCTGAGAAACATGGCATCTTCCCCAAGTGAAGGAATAGAGTTAAGGTGATGTGTATATACCTTAGCAACCTCATGAATCCAGATAACTTAGCAACCTCTACTCACAAATTTATAACTGCATCTGAAGTCCTTCCAGGAATCAGAGGCAGCAGGTTCGCTCAGAACATGCCCTTATATTGTTTGGACACGACATAAGAGAAATGGATCATCTTTTTAGTACAGATTTTTTTTAATTGCGCTTTAAAAATAGTTCCCACTGGCTCTGCATGTGACAAGCATTAAAAGACTGTACCAACTAACTTGAAAGGGCTCTGTAAGAAGTGTATGTTTTCAAATGCTATCCATCCTTCATAAGGGAATTTCTTTGTTGCCAGTCAAAGCAAGTATCCGAAGTTCTGCTTGGTTAAAAAACAATGAATAAAAATGTCTGTTGGGTTTGTTTTTTTTCGCAACCCAAATCACTAAGTATGTTGTTTCATAGCTTCATGATAAGTTGATCTCATATGGAGCAGCCATGGCCCAGCTCCATACCCTTGCACTGACAGATGTTCTCCAATTCTGTGAGTCCATTCTGTGCAGCTGAGTGAGTTCCCCCCACCATCAGCACAGCAGCACTTCAAAAACTGTTAGAAAAATCTCCTTGCCCACCAGACTGAGAACTTATTTGCTGGGTCAGCTCCTTGTGCCATCTTGCCTCAGGGCCACATAGTGCTGCTGTGGCACAACTGGCACATCGTTTCTCTACAGCTCAGGTCAGTAGGGAGAGTGGGACTGCAGTGGTCCCAGTGTAGATTAGCATTGGCCCTTGCAGAACTGTGTCCAAATACTTTACTGGGCAGAATGAGGATGACCCTGTTCCTGCAGGACAGGGCATGTTGGGTCATGTTCCTGAAGTTGTCTTAATTTTGTCTCCGGGTCAGGCAAGGCTCTCCAGTGAATTCACAGAGCAGGTTACTGCATTTATCCGTGTGCATCTAGGTGTCAGGAGGAGGTTGCCTGTGTTCTCTCTCCTACAGATGGAGTTTCTTTCAGAAGGTAAATTTTATGTCTTCAGAAGGTATATTTTATGTCTTCAGAACAGAGGGAGTGACATAACAAATTTTAGCTGCTCCTCAGAAAGTCCTTTCGACACCTGGCAGGACAGAATATTCCTGTACATGGATGGGTATAGCCATCCACTCCCCTCATCTGTAACTGGTACTGAAGCTGTTACTGGTAACCACATTTTATACATGTTCAATCAACATAATCCATTATTAGATTAACATGTTACCTGTTTTGGTCTCCTGTTGATTTGAGATTGGATTACCACCTGAATTTTGAAAAGGAAGCATTAGCTTGTCAAAGAAAATGTTTTTGCTAAGGTTTTATTTAAATGGCAGAAAAGTCTCAAAATCACCTTTTTCTAGCTACCATTCTATCTGAAATGCTTCTTGACTTGTGATCCTGTTTTTCTATTGCCCCTTCCCAATTAATGGTTCATCTTTTATCTTCTGAAATCCCAGTATGACTATTAAAAGCTGAATTATTACCAGGAATGGGTAGAAGGACAAGATGAGTAATGAGGGCGCGATCTCTTGTTTATAAATTGATCTTTAATCAGCAGTTGAGGAAGGCAGACTGAAAAATGAAGTAGAGCATGTTTTGAAATGGTAGCTAAGCATGAATGTCATTCTTAAAAATTAGCCTCACTGGCAATACTGGATGACTTTTTTTGTCCTTCTCTTAAAAGAAAAAAAGTACAAAAATTCAGGTTTTTCTAGAAGATACCGTGAAGAGAGTTGGTAGATCGGTGAAATATGTCAGAAGCAAGAAAAATTATCAAATATGTAGTGTATTTTAGAGTAGGGGTTTTATCTGTTGGTAAAAGTAGTAAGATCGGCAATGGGATCCATCATGGAGCACTTACTCTTTGGTTATAATAACTTAAACCTACCACCACAGTCTGTCAAGACACATAGAGATTGAGGTCTGTCACAGCCACCTGTACTTTAAACCTTGGGTGTACACCCTCCTCACTCCCCATGACTCCCTGTTTTCTTCGTGTTCCCTTAAATCAGCTGGATCAGTTCCTAGTAGGCCCTGTAGATGCCTTTTCTTCTCCCTCATGCAAACTGCTGATCACTCTTCTTTGTTCTCCTCTCTCTAGAGTAACACATTCCATGGAATTAATGCTGTCAGCCTAAAATTCTGTTTGCAAGGATGTTTCTGATTTGTTTCCAATATTTATAATATGAATCTTAAGGAAAAAAAAAGCCAACAAAACACTTGCCTTTAAAAGGATGGAAGGACACCAAGATAGGGAGTAGTTGTTTGGATGTAATGGCATTAACACACTTCTGTTGAACAGAACAAAGGGTCTCTTCCCCCCTGCTTATCCCACCTTCGTTACTAGAGGAGCTCAGAGGAGTGCTGTCAAGAAAGGGGCATAAACTAACCCAAAATCTGTGTGAAACCCAATGCAGGGAAGTTTTTTTGTTTGTGGTTTGGTTTTTTTTTGTTTGGTGGTTGTTGTTTTTTCCTTCTTTTGCCTCATAGTCCTTTTGGTTAAGCATAGTTGCATGTCCCTCCCCAAAATTTCTAGACATAACAGGTTTTTTAGGGAGTGCCAGGGAAATTTTGTGTCTCAAGTATAAGATGAAGAGGTAGAGTATCTTAGTTTCAGCTTCTGTTCAATGTTCTGATAAACTTCAGAAGACTTTGGGCAGCCGTTTTACTCTGTGCCATAGTCTCCACATCTCTGAATAAGGACTGACAGTCTATCTCATGGCATGCTGACACTAAATAAAGTCATTATTGACACCTGGTCATTAAAGGTTAACGGGTGTGTCAAATAGTTCGTTGTTATTAAACCAGTCTCACGCTAGAATAGAAATCAGCTTGCAGTCTGACTCATTTAGTGCAGTTGTTACTTTTCAGGATGATACAGGTGCAATAAGGAGTTGAAAGTACAATTAAACTGACACATTTTATTTTCAAATGCATGATGGGTTGGACTTTACTTGAACTTTCAGACCTCTGTCTTGGGAAGAAGGGAAGAATGGGTACAGCTTGCTTTCAAGAAATCCTTTTTTTTTGGGTAAAATATGCTGGGCCTGTATTCAATGTTCTCTCACTATGTATTCTTTTATGCTTGAATTTTAACAGTTTGCATTTTTTAACATCTTTTGTATTCAACCTAATGTTCAACTAGTCTGGAGAAATAAAATCTGACCACCTAGTAACTGAAATCACCTTTTTAAACCAAGCTCTTGTCCTCCCTCTACAGGAGAATTTGCAGCATTCAAGTAGCCACAGCACCATGGCAGCACCCACTCTTTTATTTAAGTCTTGTGTTCCTACAGTTTCTTAACATCAAAACTCTATTCTGCTCTGCAAAACCTAAAGTAATTTAGAAAAGATATCCATAAGCTTAAAAGTGGAGCAGAATGGAACTGCCAGTCCAACACAATGGGAAAAAGTACCTTTTTTTGGGAACCAGAATCCTCTGCTGCCAGTGTTTCTCCTTCAACACAAACCACCACGTGCATTCGGAGACCTGCAGTGGCTGCCTGTGCTGTTGGCATCATTCCCAGGAGAGAGGAGAGGGCGCTCGTGGTGTGACTGTGGTGCTCGGGCATGAGGGGATGGAACTGCTGCTGCAACTTAGGAGACTTGCTTTGGATGGTCTGCTGGTTGGCTTTCTCCCTCTAACAACATACCATCAGAGGCTGAAAATCTGATGAGTGCTAATTTAAAAGAATCATTCTCCATTCTGATACTGGTTTGGTTTTTTTTTTCCCCTGGTGTACTCACTGATCTATGGACAATGCAGTATCCCCTTTTCACTGTATTACAATATCAAACACTTAACTCTGTCTATATTACTGGGTTTTATACCAGTAAAATTAAACATGTGGGGTGATGAAGTGTTGGGGAAGATGTTACTCTAAAGGCAAAGAGGTTAATCTGAAGGAAAAGGGGATGCTGCTGCACCTTTGTTCAGATTTACTTTATCACTTCTTCAAAAAAAAAACCACCACCACCAACCTTAACCTTTTTCCTTGTCCAGTATTTTCTTGGTGTGTCCATGTACAACATCTTTTAGAAGGATTAGGTAGATTCTTTCTTTGTTGGTCCAGCAACAAACTGAAGTTTAAAAAACAAAAAACCCCACCAAATTGTAGCAAGATTGTCCTTTTTTTTTTGTTTGTTTGTATCACATGATACAATGTACTATCAAAGATGCTACCACAGCATCTGAAGTCTGTAGAATACCTGATACAGACTGTGAAATGTGTATGTACCTACTTTAAAAGTTTTATTTTAAACGAGGGTGCAGGTTAATTCCAGGTACCTTACCAATATGTAATGTTTTCTTAAATGAGGAAAAAAGTTCTCAGGTTGAATTGAACCCAAATACAAAACCCCCTCAAATTAGACATTCCAAAAATTATGTTTTGGTACTTTAAAGAGCTTTTTTTTTTTCAAAAAAAAAAAAAAAAAGGGATTTTTATCCTGTTAACTAAACATCCTCCGATAAGTGTGTGTGTAAATGTGGAGCATCTTGTCCTAATGGCAGGTGGTTAGATCAAAACAAAACGGTACTTGCTGGATCCACGCTGACGACTACTTCTCTCATTGCTTTCTTCTCTGTCATCTCCTCCCTTCCATTTGTCTTTCCCTTTTTGTACACTTTTCAAACTAGGATGAAGGTGGCGGTACCTCCATTACAGTACTTTGTTTTCCTGTCCTCCAATCCTGGTTTTCAAATGGTTGGTGACTTTTTTGAAAAGTTACTTAGTCAGGGAAAAAACAACTCATAAAGTTCTACACATTGTTTACCTCTAGTATAATATCTTGTGATGTGATCTGTTTGCAGAGTTCTCTGGTATGTGGTATTATGTGTAAATTACTTGTACAGAGGCAAGTCAGACCACATTGGAGAGAAATTCAAGCTCAGACAGAAGTTTTCAGAATTTGATTCATGTCTGCCCTGTACCACTCCAGGTGAGGCAGGAGAACCGACTCCCTTCTAGCAGGGAGGTTCTTGCTGGGGGAGGTGGGGAGATGTTAAAATCATGACAAATGAAGGAGTTAAATGTGTGTGAATGTGGTGTCCCTGCTACTCCTGGGTGCATTGGGTGAGAACACCATCCCTCCCTCCCCAGGAGAGCTGGGCTGTTTCTGCTTGCAGAAGGTTGCTCCCAAATGAAGGGAGAAACGCGCATCGGTAGTGGAACGTGCTTTTAAAACCCTGGAGTTCTGTGGTGTTACTGGTAGTCAGTTATATTCATCAGTAAATATTTACTGGGGTTATAGGACCAGACTAATCTGAAGTGGGAATTATAACTGAAATACTGTGTATTCATATTAATTCCACAAACATTAGCAAGACAGCAATAGTGAATGACTTAATAGTCACTACAAGAATGAAGTGATTCTTGTTGGTACATGAATAGAATCGATTTTGTGTACAGGATGCATTTAAAAAAAAAAAAGCACAATTTTTTTCTTGTCTGCTGTGGGTCTTCAGATGCTGTAAGGGTTTTTGTCCTTATTGAAATTGGCAGGAATTTAAATAGAAGCAATAGCCACTTCCTAGTGCGGAGAAGCGAATGAGCGAGCGGTGGTATGAGACCAGCAAAATCAGAGTGCTCCCTGGTGATCACCTGAGGCCAGCACCTCAGAGGTGGAAGGAGCCTGGTGCCAGTGGGGTCAGCAGGCAGGTGAGAGCATTTACAGAGAGATACAGGCTCCCAGAGGGTGTAGTAGTCACTGCTCATTCTCCTTCCACCCGGCAGGTGTTGCTCCAGCCCCTCTATGGGCTGTGGCCTAATTTGTACATGTTGGGCATACTGGAAATTTATGTTTTTTTGAAAGAAACTGTTACCAGAGCAAGTATGTACAGGTGGTTCAACAATCATTTTGTTTCACGGAGCTTGTTATAATGCCCTAGTTTCCTTCCACAAGGTCATGCTGGCAGAAGATTGTCTGCTAAAATATAACTGTTAGGAATTGCATTCTATCTTTGCTTAAAATGAACTTACTTTTGTGAAGGTTCATTACCCGTTAGTCTACGACATGCTTCTTGAGCCCATAGAAAAAGCACAAGGAAAATTGCTATCCTTGTCCATGCAAAGCACTTTATAAGTAACACATGATCTCTGGGTTGGTTTTTTGTTTGGTTGGTTTTTGTTGGTTTGGGTATTTTGGTTTTTTTTGTTGTTGTTTTTTATTGGGGTTGGTCTGTTGGTAGGTTTGGATTTTTCTGTTTTTTTGGGGGGGATGTTTTGTTTTCTTTTGTGTTTTCCCTGAGGAATGTGCAAGTTGTTTGGCTGCTGTTTAGAGAAGTCCTTTCAGGATGCATTTCTACTGGTTTTCACATTTGTTCGTTTCCTTCCAGATGGCTGTAGTAATGTGTGTTTGTCTGTAAGAGGTCCCATGCAATACTCAAGCAAAACTTTGTAAGAAATTTGGTTTGTAAATAACTGGGATTTGGTTTTTTCTTATGTTTTCTTGCAGGAGCTTTTCTGGATGTCTTGCATGCCACCAGAACCAGTCTTAAAAGTGCCCTGTAGATGTTTAGGGAATGGGGAGATAAGAGTAGAAAAGAAATTAGTGCCCCATGTAGCAGTGGGATGAAGGAAGTAAACTGAAGCGACCAATACGTTCACGTCTATTCCACCGAATTTCTTAAGCTTCTCCATGGTGTCCCAGTCACAAGCCCATGCCATAGTGTGAAGACGTTAGTACACGTTTTGTGTGCACGTCTGGGGACAAACACCTAGACAGTCATGCTGCTTTCAGCTCTACGGTATCTAGTGGTTATTTTCAAAACTACCATCCCAGCTGTTCATGTCTTTATTAACCACGCATACGCCTGCCCCTCTGCCTTTACATGCAGGTAGCTAGAAGAGGCCTGTTACATTTTCCCTGTCAGTACATGACTGTTTCCTCTGGCATTTTTGCTGGAACTGGAATGTTATAGTGAGGCTTTAAACCAAAGGGTGTGAGTATAGAGCCTTGGTTGCTTTGTGAGTAATTTCTGTGTGAGTTAAGTGCTAAATGGCCCCAGATACAATTAGCCCAGTCATTTCTTCTGTTGATAAACTCATGCAAGCCATTAAATTAATCCACTTGCTTTTTATGCTTACCTAAAATCATCTTGTACTTGAATGCTTTAGCAGCTGATGATGATTGAGAATGTTTGAGGCCAGATACAGCCATCTTACCGTGGCATCTCAACATCACTTGGGTTAGTACGTGTTCATTAGAGGCAACATTTGGCCTTCAGGATGCAAAATGAGTGAAATGCTGGCTGTTGAGAAGTACCACATCTTTCCACAAAAGCCCAAACCAGGGGAAGAAATACCCTGAAGATCATTCATAAATAGGTTTGCTGCTGTGTTTGCCTGGTGATGTAGATGTTTCCAGCATTTTACAGAACATTTGGGGAAGCTGTATCCCCAAAAGCCTCAAACAAGTACCGGTTGAATTGTTGATAGCCAGAGGGGCTAAACTGAGGGAAGAAGTATGTAGACACTTCATGCTTTTGCAGCCTATAGATTTCACTCCCTTCTTGACTGCGAGTGCAGCATGTGTAGCACAAATTATTCATAGTACTGTAGACAACTTGTCTTCTGTCTGCTGAAAAAGTATCACCAGTGGCACAGTGCGACAGGCAAAAAGCTTCAAGGTACACACAAGTCCAGTTATAAAGCAGTTGCATGAGTGGACTGTTAATGGCATCCCTTTGAAGGTGCTGGGCATTCTGGTTTTCTGATACGCATTTTACAGAGAAATTTATGAAACAGATTTCCTGTTTACTGCAGCCTTGTTAATATGCATTTGCACTTCGCATTTCTTTTGGCATGCGTTTTAAATGTCTTTCTTCATCACTCCATTACTTCTCACCTAGTAAATAAAATTATCAGAAGAGCAGAGCGAGGTTGTTACAACTTTTCATTTAAGTTACAAGGATGCTAACACAGAAGCTACTAAGTTGGCATCATGACAGCAGTAAATAACTATGAAACTGTGGAAGGAGGAAGCTTTAAAACTGCAGAACATAGAGTACACCAAGAACGAATTCAGGTGAAAATGAGCACATCTCTTCTCCCCAGAAGAGAGAGCTACAAAGGCTCTCTTTTAAATGGTTTACACAGGGATCCCCCAAAACAGTCTTTGCAGTTTGCCAAATGATCACGTGCCTTCGCAACCTTAAAAAGTACAACAGAATGTAAACCAGGTGCTTTGTAACTAGAGCAGTGGCTTTGGTTTACTTCTGATGCAGTAGCTTTGTATATAGCTATTACTATAGATAGGTAGTTTTTGGAGTTGGTAAACTTCTGTAACAGAGCACAGTGGGCAGAGAGCATTCCCCAGAATACATATGAGCATTTCAAAGCCAGGAGTTGAAGAATACCTGATTCAGTTACAGTAAACCTGCTGCTTGAAATCTGCTCTGTCAAAAGTTAAATGAGGTTCATTTAACTTAAAAGTTAGCAAGCCCTCCTCCCCTTCCCAAGATGCAAAGATCTCGATAAAGAAAAGTAATAGAAGGCTCCAAAGAGGCCCAAAGTTACGTTGTCACAGTGTCTCAGAATGAGATGGTGGATGAAAAACGAGAGATAGATGAGGAGACATTGATGGGTAGTACTCATGTAATCAAAGTCCACGTGCATCAGACCATACAATTAATTCTCTGGCCCATAAAATGCGATTAATTTAGGTTTTCTGCAATATCAGCAGGTTTCCTTAGTATCTCCTCAAGCCTCTTGCAGTTACTCCTCAGTGAGCACATCATGTTGCAGCATGTAACCATGGGAGGTGGCAGGTGTCTTGTCAGCTGAGGGACAGCCAGTATGTTTGAATTGGATTTGTTCAGATTTCAAAAGGGTTACATAGATTTCTGTCAGTACCTACATACCAGTGTCATATTTAACCTCCTTGGCCATGAAGGACAAGATAATGGGGCTTTGATATTGGTGCTTTTTAAGATCTTTTCCTTTTCTTTTCTTGGGGGCAAGACTTTGGACATAATTGTAAATTATAAGGTTATGTCTAAATGCACATTTCCTATGAAATATCGGACCAATTTTCATTTGTTTTTGTTCCTTTTAGAAAGCAAAGCTGTAAAAAGATTTTACTAATGTTCCAGGGACTATCTGGAATCCTTCTGCCTACCCCAAATTCTGCACGAGTGCATGTAGGAAGATGGTATTTTGTCCTTCTTCTTTTTTTTTTTTTTTTTTTCCTTCCTTCTTTTTCCCCCAACAAAATCACACAAAATATTTCCCTAAGAGAAGGGAGCTGATGGGGAGGATGTAGAAACTTCTAAACTACCTAGGCAATTGCTTCATAGCCTCACAGCAGTTGAGGTCATCCAGCCTCCTTAAGAGCCAGCAGTGGCCTGTCCAGTCATTTTGTCTAGTCTGTGGCATTTGCAGCAGCTGTACTTTAGAGTAAACCTCATGTAACACTTTAGAGGAAGTAAACCACAGAAAATACCTGTGTTTTCTTCTCTGTTTGGGTTTGGAAAACGGTTGGGGTTTGTTTTGATGAATGTCATTCTGTGTTGCATTTGTGTATTCACCCTAGTTGAAAAGAAAATCTGCGTGTTTGGGAGCTCAGCGGAACATTAGGAGAAGAAATGAAGCCCACCATCTGGGCACAGATGATGGGTCTAGGGGACAAAATGGACCAAACTTGGGTGTTGGGTTATTTTGGGATGGTGGGGGTTTCCGAGGGCATAATTTAAATTAACTTTGTCTAAAAAAAAATGTAAGTGCAATAAATGTGCTTTTTTTATTCAAAGCTGTGAACCTTTAGGAAAAAACACACACAAAAAAATCAACAACAAAACAATGCACGTCATTCCTTCATGAGCCTTGTGTCCTACCTGCCTCTCCTTCCTCCCCCTTCTCCATACTTCTGAACTGACAGAGACCCGGCAGTGTCCAACTTGCATGTGCTGGCAACCCAAATGAACTTTGCTTTCCTTCTGATCTCACTTGTTAGGACTGGGGAAAATCCTGCCCCCTGCTCCTTGCCACTGTCCAAATCCTTTTGGGATCCAGAGCTGGCCGGTGCCACTTGAACAGGGTCTGCCACTACTCGGGATGCACAAGCCAGCCCGCCCACGCTGCCGTCGTCCTGACGGCAAGTGCCGTGCTCCTCCAGTTTTAACTTCCCACCTCATTTCAGGTGTAGTGACTGTGTCTTGGGGCCGGACACGTGACCCTTTTCTTAAGCTATTGCAAAAGTATTCCATCTTCAGCTGCCTCGTGGGATCCCTTTTCCCCTTTGTCAAACTACACATGCAGGTTGCCCACTGTTGCCTTCTGTGACTCTGCCTTGTTCTGGAGGAGCGGGTGGATGTGCTCACAATTGGCTGCACGGTCTCTCCTTGAGTGCTGGCAGCTTTTCCTAGGTGAGGAAAGGTGCACTGCTCTCTGGGGGTGTGGGGTGTGTGGAGTTCCACGAGAGGCACAATCATATGTTTCATTCAGAACTGATGGCAGGTGTAGCACTCAGTAGTTGGACCCTAGGGGGTGTCAGAGAGGACTGACTTGTTTAAAGTTTATAGATATTTGCATCTATATCCTTTAAACTGGATTATTTTTATATAAAGTCAAGACAATGGCATTACCTCATAATACAGAGGCTTGTTTATGAAAGGCGAAGTATCTAGTAAGGAGAAGAAAGGGAAATTTATATACAGATTTGATTTCTTTTGTTTGTTCCTTAGTGCAATGGAATGTATGTCTCGCCAACTTTAACTCTGTGCTAACACAACATTCCTTTCAGCTGTATTTTTTTTTTTTTCCTTTGACCACCCAAGGTTTGCGAGGGGCTTATGACTGCAAAGTAGATGGTCCAGTCTGGTTAATTAAAAAAACCCAATTGTGTTAGTAGATTTCCATAGCTGCTTCTAAAAATTTACAATGGAGTAATTGTTTTGAAACTTGTATTTATTTTTTAATTCATAACAAAACGTTTATTTTGAGTTTCCTGTTACATAGGTCATGGCATCTCCACTTTCCTTCTTGAGTTTCCCCTGTAATTGCCAATATGACTTATTTTTCTTGTTTGTTCCCTCCCCTTTTACTTTTGTTGTCCCTTCATTTGTACTTTGGAGTTTTTCTCATGTAAATTTGTACAATGGGAAATATTGTCCAGTTTGGTTAGAGAGCATGGAGACTTAAAACATATTAAAATTTGATAGCTGAATTCAGATTGAAGAAAACTATTTCTGTGTAAAGTTATTTAAAGAACTCTGTATTATATAAAAGGCAAAAAGTTCTATGTACTTGATGTGAATATGAGAATACTGCTATAATAAAGATTGACTGCATGGTAAAGTCTGAAGGAGATTTTGTCATTTAGTTCACCACTCCTCTTCTCCATGAAGTTTCAGAAGTGCAAAAGTTTACTTTGCCTTTGTTGCTTTAAGAATGTAACTGGAAGGGGAAGAGGAAAAAAAAAAAAGGCAGAAAACTGAGAGAGGGAGAGTGACCCATCTCCCTTCCTCTTGCTGCAGTGCTGCCTCTTTGACCGGGGTCTCAGCCTACCCTATTTTTACCTTTGCAGAGGGTTTATGAATCACAAGGATTGTTCTGGACTTTGGTCATACCCAGGGGTGATTCCCCCTCACCCTGGGGAATCTTGGCACTGGTCGGTCTGAGTTCTCTTCAGGGTCACTTCAGTGGCAACTGCTATTTAGTGAGAAGTAAAATGTCTTCAAGATAGCTTCTCTACGGTTCTAACATGGGTGAGTGTTACTTCCTCCCCTCCTCCTAGTGGTTATTTGGCAGACCTTTAATGATGGGATTCTTACCTACTATGCATTCGTGCAAGTTTTAAATTGCACTCTGAACATTAACATATCACCTATTTCTCAGGGGCTGCACATTATACAATCAGAATGGTAAGGATTGGAAGAGTCCAAGCCCTCTGCCAGAGCAGGATCACCTAGGGCAGGCCACACAGGAGCATATCCAGGTGGGATTTTAAGTCTCCAGAGAAGGAAACTCCACAACCTCTCTGGGCAGCCTGCTCCAGGCTGTCACCTTTGCAGTAAAGAAGTTTTTCCTCATGTTGAGGAAACCTTCCTGGGTTTCAGGTTGTGCCTATCCCAGGCCACCACTGAACAGAGACTGGCCCCTTCTTGACATGCACCCTTCAGATATTTGTAAACATTAATAAGATCCCCTCTCAGTCTTCTCCAGGGCTCCAGCCTCAGGGCTCTCAGCCATTTCTCCAAAGAGAGATGTTCCTTTTAAGTTGTAATGTTCATTCTCCAGAAACCCTACAGCATCCAGAAATGAAGTACAATTTAACTCAGAGTTTGTTTACAGTTAAGTTTTATTGACAGAAGGACCGAGGAGCCAAAGCTTTGGTTGCAGGGGCCTCTTCCGTTCCAGGGACCTGCAAGTGACAGAAGAGAATCCTGAGATCCTTTTCACCTGTCCTTTTCCCACCGAGAGCCAGGGAAGGACCTCCTTGGCAGTGCCCATGCTGTCTTAGCAGTAGCTGAAGCTGTGACTTTTACAGCCATAAAGTGAGACAGCAGCTTCAGAGAGAATGTAATCAAAGAATGAGAAGCCCAAGCCTCAGACCTTTAAGGAGGGGACAACTGCACTGGCTCATGGAAACAGAGCAGCTGCTCAAGGTTAGGTAATGCTGGGTCTAGAGAGCAATATAAAGTTTGAACTAAAATAAGTTTGAACTTGTAGGAGTTAAGCTATTAACTCATAAAAAAATAAGTTTACAGTGCAGGCTTCTACTGCCAAAACAAGCCTACCAGGACTTGAGCCTTCAGCTGCACAAGAGCGTGCTAAGGCAATGAACCGTGCAAATATTCCCATTCTGCACAGGGGAGATTCGGCCCATTCACCTTCAGGTGCACAAAGACCTGCGGTAAACAGGACGCTCGGAGCAGTGTCAAGAGAAGCCG
Source organism: Chloroceryle aenea (assembly GCA_013399075.1). Lineage (NCBI taxonomy): Eukaryota > Metazoa > Chordata > Aves > Coraciiformes > Cerylidae > Chloroceryle > Chloroceryle aenea. The sequence continues at coordinate 39,186 of VWZY01011707.1, read as the reverse complement.
GGAGAGCTTCGAAGCGAAGTTAAAGCACGACCCAGGCTGCGCCTGCGCCGGTGCCCGCCTTTCCCGCCGTTCAAACCAGCCCAGCCCCGCGGCAGGAGCCGTAC
>VWZY01011707.1:15664-38112 GCA_013399075.1 Chloroceryle aenea | reverse complement strand
GACGCCTAAGTGCAGAAACACCCGATAAAGTACCTCACACTTGTCCCGTGGGCTTCTTAGTTCTGTTTTGGTTTGGTTTGGGTTTTGTTTTGTTTCGTTTGTGTAATAGGTGTTAAAATGGTGCAGCGGCCTAGTCGGGTGTTCCCTAAGTAGTATCCCTGAAGCAGCAGCCTGGATTTGATCCCTGCAGTTGGAGAATGGTGCGAATATTGTGAGCGGCCTCGCTGTGGCACTGGAAGACCCAGCCTGCCAGTCGGAATATTTGTTCAGTGACTTACTCCCGGAGCAAGAGTCAGAGGAAGTCTGCCAGCTCCTTACAGAGAATAAGCTACACATAAGGTGCACATAAGTTGCACCCCATACCTATTGTATGCCTTCTGAGAGGCTCAGATAATCACGAAAGAAGCAAACAAAAAAAGAATGGAGAAAGCCAGACAATCAGGGGGGTCCTTTCAAGCAATCAGACTCACCCCTACTGCTTCTGAAAAGGTATACCACTAACGTAAGATTAGTACAGACTAATTAGTTCCTCCTCAGTCTTTATTGGATGACACTTCATGAAGTAGCCCTGGGGAAGAGCTTCTGTGACCCTCTGGGTGGGTGGTAACCTTGTTTTGCCTGGCAGCTTATGACCAAAACAGTCTGTGGGCAAGGCTTTAAAATAGGTTTGGCAGCTCTGTGACAGGCTGTACCTGACAACCTGAGCTGGCACATCTGCCCTTCTAATTGTATGTTACTTGTATCTTAAATCTCTGCTTGTGAGGAAGGAGCTCCTAAGCAAAAGCCATCATTGCCAACACTTGGTGTCACATTTGGGTATATCTTGGTCTAGCTCCATTTCTTTTTGCAGGGAAAGGCTCTCCCTGTTTACTGGTTTCATTGAAATTCACAGACCAACACTTGAAAGAGGTGTCTCTAAGGGGGCTCAGGCCAGATGGAGCTCCACTCCCAGCTTTCACCTACAAAGGCAACTTTGTCTTCCTAGACTCAGTCCCCAAGGAATAATGTCTTCATGATTCCTTGACTTCATCTCCTTTTATTGACCTTACAGCTCTTGCTTCCCTGGAGAGCCTGGATAGCTGTGTAACAAGCAGGCTACAAGAGGAGGCAATATGTATGTCGCCACTATTTGAGAGCCAGGGTCAGATGGACTGGGAGGAAGCCAGGGCCAGCAAGGCCAACATGCCTGCATTTCTCCTGGGGGTGGGAGACCCAGCTCCAGAACTCCCACCCTGCCCCTGTTCTGCTGCCTGTCTCCAAGCCACGCCTTGTCCTGAGAAATTGGTGTATTTTCCACATTCAAAGGTCTTTACTAAAATCAATTAAACAAAAGGTGTAAGAATTATTAAGAGAGGAAAATTGTTCTGATGTAAGAATCACACACTTAGTGCTTCCTTTACACTAGAATAAAATGATTATAGGATCTGAAGTGGGCCAAAATGGGTATCTACTATAAGTTTGCATACATTTGAAAAGACAACTTGTCCTCTGAAGAACATATCCCATCATGATTGATGAAACAGTGCTACACCTGCTACATGTCTAACAGCCGAATAGAAGGCAGGTGAAATGCACGGCTGTTTTTATTGTATAGTTCTTTTATTTTTTTGTATTTCATCTTTTTGATCTTGACTTCTTAAAATCAAAACCATTTGTGATGAGCTTGTACAGATAAACAGCATAGCACCACAAGATATGATGGAAGAATTTGGATAGAGAAGTAATACACCGGAACATAAATTTCAATTTCATAAATAGTATTCCTAATTAAGAATTTAAGTGTTCAAAAATCATGACACTTTTCTGTCTTCCTGCCCTCCTCCAGGCAAGCTCCATGTCCATCTCACATGTCCACTGTTGTGACACGGTTAATAAAGATCCCTGTGGTTCTCTACTGCCAAGATGTCCAGCAACATGGTGAGTTCAAAATCTATAGATGGGTCACTGGGAAGTGTGGAGAAGAAAAAAGCTAGGAAACACAGGCAGATATTGCAGGCTGGGGTGGATGTTCTGTGTGGATTTAGTTCCTTTTCACTGCAGCAGGTTGCAGAAGTTCTGTGGCCAAGGTCTTTGTTATCTGTATTTTTGTTTTCTACAGCTTTTCTGTTTGTTCATGGAATCCAGATTCCCTTTGTATGCCTCTGGTATCCTCAGCAAAAAGGAATTTCATTGATTCGTCCCTAGAGTCTTCTAGTTTCCTGAGAGGAGCTCGTGTTTTGGCGAGAAGAGAAGCTGATGGCTATTACTACCTGGGCCACATTGTCCAAGATGTGAAGGTAGCTCTTGATTGTAAAAGCTCTTCCTGGGATCTGAGTGTCTAACATGAGTCCTGCGAGCAAAAAAAAAATCCTGTAAATCATTTATTATAATATTATTATAATAAGGTCTTTTTGAGAGACAATAAAAAAAAACAAAACAGGTCTCTTATTCCCACTGTCCACTTGTGCCCAGTCTAGCAGCAAAGCCAATGAGTAAACAGCAATAGTAATAGAATCCAAAATGTCTGTCTCCGGGGACCATCTCCTCCTTGCTGGTTTGAGAGCTCTTCTCATTCTCTTCTTCCAATGTTTCTGGGATTTGTTAAATCATTTTGGATGCCAGACAGAAAATCCCTCCTGCCGGCTTTCTTTAAAAATCCATTTCATTTTGCAGTTTGCAGGTTAGTTAAAGAAAAAGTGGAGCTAAGTAAAGGTGAGGATGGCTGTAAGCTCCAGTCTGGGGTGGAACAGATGGGGGTCAGCTGAGAGCACAAGTGATACTTGTGCATTATTTGTGTAAGTGCACTCATAGACCTGTAGAGAAGGCTGAGATTTTGGTAACAGACCTTCCCCATTGCTGAAGGCTTAAATTAAAGCCATTTAATTTATGGCAGCTAAGACATTTCACTAGTTTGTTATCCATTTGATTACTATGGAACAAACTGTATCACACACAGCAGTTTCTTTTGGCTGCTCATTTTCTGATGGGTGTTTTTTCTGGTAATGTTCTACCTTCGTGTCCTAACTGTGCTCTTAAACTGAGTCCAAAATGAAAGGAAGGGAGAGGCCGTCAAACCCTTTAGCCCCAGCTTTTTAGTTACTTTTAAAGTCCAGCGTGGAGAAAGTACAGTGGAAAACCTGGTGGAAGAGGAAAGCTATGTTCCCCGATCACGTTCCACTTCCTGAGATTTCTGCCACTTCCCTGCTAGCACTTGTATATGGCCGTTAATTGGACCCAGATGTCTGTCTTGCAAACCGCATGTTTTACTCTCACAGGGCTCCAGGGAATGTTTTTTAATTGAGTTTGACAGAAGTCACACTCGGAAAGGCAAGGTACAGCTTCGCATGCAGGAAACGCCTCTCTACGACATTCTCCACTATGAAGATGCCAGGCGATGGTCTTTTGCTCCAGGAGACAGGGTCTTGGCACCATGGGACACCAGAGCTAAACGTTTTGGCCCCGGCACTGTGCTAAAGGTTGTGGAGAACAAGGAGGCACGTTCAGGTACAGGGTATTGGCTTTCTTAACACTGCTGTACTCGCCATGGTTGCTGGTCGCTATACAGAAAGAACAGTCTTAACCACAGAGAATTCACCACTGCTGTTTGTGTTCTCTTCATCATCTTTTTGTGGAGTTGTTGGCACTAAACGGCGTGTTCTTTTTCAGTGCCAGAATAATGCAGCTCCCAGAATTAGCTTTTGCTGTGTTCTGTGAGTGGAAACTCTGTAAAAAGCTGAAGGAAGGGAGAGAAGGGCACGTCCTCCCAACACAAGGAGAAATGTTCCTGGCCTTCGACAGTATTCACCTGAATCTCTATTAGTAGTTTCCAGCTTTTGCAGGGTGAAATCCTGGCTTGCTGCGAGGAGCAAGAATTTTGCTATCTGCTGTCTCTTCATAGGATGTACAAAGTATCAGAAATTTGAAACCTGTAAAGAAAAAATCATGGAAGTTGTTGCAAAATTGTCTGAGACACAATCTGTCACTTTTCTCTCCTCCTTTCTAAGCGATAAATCACACAGGCCGACATGCTTCTAATGCATTCTTTGCCTTTTTTTTTTTTTTTTTAAATACAGCAGACAATAGAAGAGGAGTGCTTGTGAATTTCTGGAATGGGCAGACTAAGGAGGTGTCTTCTGACCAAGCTCTGTGGATCCCTCTGCCCTTAAGTGAACGCCTCATCCTAGAACTGCAGATGCCTTTAGCAGCTAGGCAGATGGTGGTAGATTCAAGCTTGGATTACCCGTGCATCGTGACACCAGGTTACAGAGCCTCGGGCTATTCCAGACAGGGTCACTCACACTTGGACTGCTGGCCAAGGTGTCTGTATTCGCCTCGGCCATGTGCCGCGTGCAGCTGCAGGTGTACCTCGCTTCCCCATTGCTGCCTTGCAGCCAGGAAACCTGTATGGCCTACAGGATGCAAAGTGCAGCAGGAAGATGCCTTCATCCCAGGAACAAGCCTGACTAAAGAAGAGCTCAGCAAGGAAATAGAAGAGCGACTGTCTGAAGTGAGGATTTCATGTTCAGAAAGTGCTTCCAGGGAGGAAAAGAAAAAGGAGGATAAGGTGTTGAAGACAGAAAACGTTACAAAATGTGTTCAGTCTCATTTGGAAGAGGATAATGAGGTTATAGAACCTATGAAGGTAAAAAGTACTTCACCCTGGCTCTTCTGTTAACATGCGATCTGCTATTTGTATGATGTCTGCTTTGTTATCTCAAGTTTTCTGCTCTTGCTATCAAAAAATTAGGAGATATTTTAGGCCTGTCCCTTATGTATGCCTGCTAAAGAATGGAGAGACTCTGCTCTGCACTCTCTTCCTAATTTTTTGCCTGGGGAAAGAACTAGAAACTGTCATTGTTACTGGTTGGAGCAGGCTCCAAGAACCTCTTCCATGGATGCAGAATATAAGAAGTGTTGCATAGCCCAGTCCCTCTAGACTCTGCCTCTGTGTAAAGGAGGTAAAGGCATGAAAAAGTCAGACAGAAGATTTAGGATTACAGTAAAGATTGCTCCATGCTATGGAGTCCCTGGCATTACATTACAGTATTTCTCCACCCGTGGCAGAGGTGTAACCTCTACCAGTTAAAGACCAAAAGAGACATTTGCGATCCTCAGTAGTTGATTTGGTGCTTGTGACCAGAGGAGGATCATTAAGGAGGAGGTTCATGTGCACCAGCTCCAGACGAGCTTTTTTCCCATTGCTCTGCAAGGGGTGGAATCCTGATTTCTGGCACGTACCAGAAAGGCGACTGTCTTTCAGATAGAGTTCCTCTGGCCAGATCTCTTTTGTACCACTTTGAGCTCTCCCAAGCAGGAGTACTGCCAGTTTTAGGTCATTTGAAGATGTAGAGAAACATATCAGGTGATTAGAAATGACTATTTAAGAGTTGTTTCTTTAGTAAATAACTCCCCTAGAGACTTTTTTTTTTAATTATTCTTTCTTAAACTTGAAGAGTTTAAGATCTTAGGATGTAAATTTCTGAAACTATTCTGTTCTTTTCCTTATCAGGTCTGTATTATGATGGCATTTCTTGTTATTTCTAGAGTCCTCAGAGGGACAAAACTCATGCTGTGGTTGATACTGCTGTCAACACAGACAGCTGCTTGATGGAGACAGTCCACAAGGGAGGAGCAGACAGCAGACAGCAGGATGCTGAAATTGAGGCTGACATTCAGCTAGAACACGGTATTGAAATTGTAGCTGTTTTATCCAAACATAAGAATTGCTAGGCAGTATCAGAGCAGCAGGCCCTCATCTCTAAGCCCCGTTGCCATAGCTGTTGATGTTTCAAAAGGGAATGCATAATGCCGTGCTGTGAATACAGCCACCCTAATGTGGTATCCTTGTATGTAGCTATTAACAGTAGAGTGGCTTGAGAAGTTCTTAATGTTGTTCTCAAGGTGAAAGTATATTCATGTGGAAGTTGGGGTTTTTTTTGGCTTTTACAGCTACTGCAGTAGCAGCTTTTGTATTTTCTTAACCTTTATCATAATTCTCACTATAAATACTATTTATTATAAAATTTCCTTACTTTAAAATTTCTCCTGTAACACTATGACTGCTATAGCAGAAAGATTGCACCAGCACTGTTCTGCAGAACGCTCCTTCTCTTGCCTGTGCTGACAATGATTGCTTTATGTCATTGAGTAAACTTTAGTTCCTTTATCCAAGAGGGGTTGGATCCTGATTTTAATCAAATTGCTGCTGTTGTCATTTAAGCTAGTTTGATCCAATTGCTGGCATTTGAGGACTCTGAAAGCCTAAAGCTTTCTTCGAGTGTTACTGCCATGTTCTGTGCCACTCCTGGTAGAGAGAAAATGAAGTCAAAAAGGAATGCATATTGCCTCCCCGATGGTGTTCCGGCATCATTCCATGCAACAACTGCTGCCTAGGTCCACAGTGTGGACCTTTAGCAGAAAGGTGTGAGCAAGCTCTGCCCATGTCCTCAGTTACTGAAGAGCTGTGTTAACACCGTGTTAAGCCCAAGCTAATTTCTCCTGTCTCTCGGCAGGATGTACAGTTTGGGCTTTGCACTATTAAGAAATTGATAATTTTTGATTGTCTCAGAGCACTGGCAGAAGAAGCTCATGTCTGTCTGAAAAAATACCATGTAAACAGCCTGAGTAGCTGTCTTTTGTGTCAGCAGGCAAAACTCTTGCTTGACAGCAATGCCAAGCTTGTTTTTTGAAAGCTGGGACCTGTTTTGTGGAGACTAAAATATATCCCACTTTCTCAGAGGAAAATGCTAATACTAAGGTATAAAAATCTGTCTTTGACATATTTCATAAGAGAAGACCTTGCTTGTTTGTTTGTTTTTTAATGTGCTTTCTTTTTATAAGCTGTATGTAACATTTCATGCCCTAATTTATTTGAAAGGCCTTTCTGAGTCCAGAATGATAGAAACTCCAACCCAGCATTCCCAAAGAAGCCCTTCTTTAGGAACCAATGCTTTGATTCCTTTTGGACATCACAGCTTCTTTGACCGAGTGAATCAATCACTAGAGAAAGACAGCCTGACCATCAAATCACCTCTAGAGAGAGCTCTACAGAGACCACACAGCACCTCCAATGTGCAGGCTAGGAGATCCACAAATCCTCTGCATCTTCTAAAAGACAAAAACATTACAGTGAGTATTTGGTCCAAACTCGATTTAGCTATTAGGATCAAGTGATTTGTTTATGTCATGTGAGAATATACTCTCCTTTAATCTTTCTCAAAGGTTTTTACTGCAACAAAAATTATGCCTATGTAGAATAATGGCTATGCATAAATAGAAACAAAAGGGGTTCCACTTGGGAATCAGTGTTGTACGGGAGCAAGTCGCCTCTGGTATTTTTACTCGGCACTTTTGATAGAGTTTCTTATTTTAGATCTAATCTTTTATAATTAAACATCTCAGCCAGCTCTACTAGATGGCAAAAAAACCCCCACCAACAATATTCCTTTTACAGATACTGAAAGCAAAAGAGAGAAAGTCTAAGTAGTAGTCTAAATCCTATAGCAGGGGAGTGCATGTCAGGCCTGGGATGGAACTTTAGGTCTCCTAATCCTTAGGCCTGTCCTTTACCTGCTGGAAAACCACTATTTGTTCACCTCCCACTTACAGAACACCTTTAATTCTTGCTTTGATCTCTCCCTCCTCGTGGCATTCAACATAATCGATCGACAAGGTAGAGTTTTTGCAAGTAATAGCAAGGCACTGGAGAACAAAGGTGTTTACTGCCCCTGGGAAGCCATACAGATCAATGTGTTGAGATAAATCAGGCAAAATGCACGCGAGACTGGCAGGGACATCATTTGAAGGTCCTGTAGTGTTTTCCAGCTTGAGGTATTAGAGATGTCCTCAAGAAAAAACTAGAGGGAGACATTCTGTTTGCACAGGAACAGATAATGTCAGGAACATGCTAATGTCAGCTGGCAACAGGAGAAGTGAGAATGCATTTGAAAGAGGAATACATTTTGTGGACACTCTTTTCCAGCCGCAAACAGCTCTAGCAGTGTAAACTGGAAAGCACGTCTAAGTTCTGGTGACATTTCTTTACTCCATCCCTCATACCGGCCGCTGTAAGAGGTAGAGAAGAAATAAACTTTGCACTGTGGGTGTGAAAAAAAAAAGCCTTGTTGGTTTTTAGCTTTTTACACAGCACAGTGCATTTAAAAATGCAAATTAGGAACACTGCCCAGCATTGAAATGCAGCTACCACTGAAGAAAACACAAAGACTGCTTGACAGTGGGTAGAAATCTCAGACACTGGGAAATGAAGAGTTAATACACCTGCACAGAACTCCAGGAAGATTTTCTGTTTGGCCAGAGGGAGGCAGATATTTCTCTTTCTGAAAAAAAAAAAAAAAAAAAAAAGGAGGAGCCTGTAATATGATTTGTGGGCAGAACCTGTATTTTCCATTCAATCCAAAATCTGACACAAAGACTGGGAAGTTTTAAGCATTGACTCAAGACCGGAACAAGCTGAACAGCACAGCTAACTCTTAAAATTGGATTTTCAGGCACCCATCTGTTGGTTAAGTTTAATCTTTTGTACGGGTTTTAGTATCATACTCAGTGTTTTCATGGATGGGAAGTGACACTGGTATTCACGAGCCAGTGTGGTTTCTAGAGCTCAGGAGTAACATTAGAAGACTAAGCTGTTCTGGGTTGTAGGTTTACAATAAATATAGAAAAAATATACTTAGAAAAATAAGAAAAATATACTGGTGAGATTAAAGGTTCAATTTGTGGTTGGTTGGTTGGTTTCTTTTCTTTTAGAAATCAGTCCTTAATGGTGCATTTCAGGAGAGATGGAAAGAGGTGGTCTTGCACAGAGCCAAGATTGACCACAAAAGGTGGCAAGAGGAACAGAGGCAGCTGAAGAGGGATCAGCAGCAAGAGGCAGATGACAGCCAGTACGAGCTGTGCAGGCACAACCAGAAGTGAGCCCTAGGAGCTACTTAGTTTTTCATGGTAAAAGTTGGAAGGTTGGTAATGTCTGCTGCCTGGTGCTCTCCTTCAGCCTCTGAACATCACACATTGTGCCTTTTGCTCATGTTGGCACAGCGGTCATGGTGGCTTACCAATAGCAATAAAATGGATGCTTGAGGTATGGGCAAGTGGGCTCACATGGACCCATAGCCTGCAGCTTTACCTCCAAAGGCAAATTCACTTCAATCTCATCCTTAGACGCCAAGTCCTTTTGCCTCCTAAATCCCTGTTCTCTGCCCCTGGCCCACAGTCTACTTAAGCTTAGTAGATCCTTGCTCCCATGAGCCAGCTCCTTCCATCTCTTCTGTTTCCCCTGTGATGCCACCACCAGTAGATATAGTCACCCAGTTGTCCAGATTAGTCCTGTAGCCCTGCCCACACAATCCCATTTCCTTGGTTCCTGTTTCTTTCAGTGCTGAGAATACACAGCCACACCAGGTTATGTAGTCAGGTGAACAGGCATCAGGCACCAGCCCAGTTAGGGGTTTTGCCACCTCAGTTTAGGACACGGGTTTAACCCTCATAACCTAACAAAGAGCCCTGGAGTATTAACTGAGCACAGATTGCCAGAGTATCTGCTTTGTGTCTTAGGTACTGTCTTTTTGTTGCTCTTTCTTTCTGAGAAATTTGAGAAATTTTGTTTTGGAAACAGGCAGCAATTGCGTCAGAGAACATTGCAAGGGCTGGATAGGCAGCTGGAGCACAAAGACAGAGCTTTGCAGTACATGGCACTGCTCCAGGCTGCTCGGGCAGAGAGAAACAGGAAGGAATCCTTCTTGTCAGAGGAGAAGAAGAGGAAGGCAAGCCAGAGGCTGCAGTTCTTAAAGACTCAGTGTTCGCAGAGAGAGGAGCTGCAGGCAGAACAAAATAAAAGGAGCTTTGAACAACAGAAAGAAAGGCTGATAAAGGCAATTTCAGAAATGTTTTGCTGTACTACCATGTTTCCAGCAGTGGCACCATCCAGAGCATTTGTCTTTCACCTGGTTTATATCTAATATAATGATATCATTCAAAGATAAATGAAGGGTAACACTTTTTAACACATGTATAATGCTGAAAGATGGGAAGTAAATTTCTCCATCTGCGGTAGAATGAGTCTTTCTGCATGGGAGGAATGAATTTCCATAGATTATACACATTTCTGACTTCATCCAGTGGTAGCTGTGGATGAAATTCAGCATGAAAGCTGGCTGTACTATTGTACACGTCTTTATTTTTTTGTAGGACTTCCTCAGGAGCAAAATGCAGTCACAGCAGGAAATGGTGGAACGACAGTCACGGGAGCAGGACAGGCAACACAAACAGCATCAGGCTGCCAACGGGATAGTCTTCCAGACCAGAGACTGTTCATGGCAGAAGATGGAAAAAGAAAGCAAAAAACTCTGTGACCTCCAGCAGCACCTTAGAGAACAGAATCTTTTGATGCTCCAGGCAGCACTGCTAGCATAAGGAAGCTGCAGAGTGGGTAAGCAGGCCCTTGAGCACGTCACAGACCTTGTCTAGGTCTTATAGGTGTGAGTCAGTGTCCTTGAGCTTGGGTGCTTGAGTACAGCTGTAATGAGTGGTATTACGATTCCTGGAGAAGTTTTTCATCTCACTTTCATTGCAGCTAGAGTACATTTTCACTGCTCCAACCTTTATATGCCTTTCTTTCTGGAGTTCTGTCCAGAACTTTCTAGTCCATCCTCTGCCAAACTCTGCTCCCTTGACCCTGTTGACAGACCCAGCTCTACAGCCAAGAGCTACCTTGGTGCTTAATATGAAGCACAGCCATTGTGCTGAGCTTCTGCCCCAAAGGCACCTGTGCATAGGGCTCCAAGGAGTCAGCATCTATAGGGCTTAGTGAAGACTGCAGCCTGAGGCTGGTGAAAGTGCATGGGGCAGTCCAGAGTGGAGCAACAGGGGACCTGAGAGTTAGTTACAGAAGTGATTCAAAAGGCACAAGATCTAGAGCCCGGCAGAGAAGCACTGGGTTGTAGCAAAAATGCAAATGACAGAGAAAGCAGTTTGTTAAGTGTGGGCATGGGCCATAGAATAGAGTAGGGGGTGAAGAACAAGAGAAATTTCAGGAGAAATGCCCTGGGAATGAGTCCCTCAAGTGAAGTGAGCACAGGTTATGTCCTGCTAATACAAGCCTGCAGGAAAGTTAAATATGGGCCTGAAAAGGCTCTGGCTTCTGAATTTTGGGAACTTTCTGCCATGCTGCATTTCTTCCAGACCAGTGACAGAAAAGTACATTTCTTTAAGGTCAAGGACCACATAAAATAGGAAGTGTAATTACACAGTGATGTCATATGACTTACCTTCCTATGCTAACATGAAAACGTACATGCTAAAATACCATGTGAATTATTATCCGCTGTGGTTTTCATTAACAACAGACTCTTGCAAGTGTAGAGAGTTGTAGAGATCCCTTGGGAAGAAATCCCCATACCTATGATGCAGTTGTGCTTCTTCCTACCAAAACAGCTGTAGGGAGCAGGACAGGGATCCAGTGATGAGAGAGATGTTTCAGAAAACCTGGTTTAAGACAACTTGGAACCCTCCAGCTTGGGCTTCAGGTAAGCGCAGAGCTTCTACTGTCAGTGTATACCTAACTACTTGGAATACATAGGCCACTCCCCTAGAAGAGGAGCAATTTACAGAAGCCCAAAATGCAAAAAGGAAGTGTTTTGTTGGTTTGTGGTTTTTTGGTTTTTTTTTTTTTTTTTGGTGACAAGCCACCCTTTCTAGGCACTGTAATAAGAAAAACATCTGTTGTCTGAAATTCCTGTCTCTGGAGAATCACCAAAACCCATCAGTGGGCTTGGGCATCTGTTTTGCCTACACTCTCTGGCTGTCAGTCTCCAAAAGCAGGTAATCTTATGTCAGAAAGATAGCCTGGTATCTTTTGAGGCAGGAAAACTGGTCAGAATAAAGACTTTATGTCCACCATGAAAAAATGGGGAGAATGCTATAAAGACAAATGAATTGGTAAACTGACAGTTATCAAATCAGGTAAGAATTTGAAGCAGCCAGTAGTGCTATGGGAGAAGAGCTCCCCATTCAGGCTATGGGGTAAAAGGGAGCTACCAGCTGGAGTCCACAATGCAACTTGCTCATGACCCCCTGGTTTCCTTAAGTGAAGCCTGTGGCATCAGCCACTTCCCTGAAAGGAAACAGTACAGCACATCACGAGACAATTTTCTGCAACAGGAAAGGACAGAAGAGAGTTTTTATGACATCATACTCTGATTAGTGAAGTGCAAAGGGGAGGAAGAGGAGGTTATATTTGTCACATCCCAAGGTGCTGCCCCTCATATCATCAGAGGCACAAAATGTAGGGCTGTGTCAGGGTCAATGCTACTACCAGCTTTGGGTAGCCAGCAATGGAACTGTTGTTTTCACAGGGGTATTAAAAAAAAAGAGAGGGACATGGCATAATTTATTTGCTGGAGCAGTGAGAACTATATTGAAGGAGGGTGTGTTTTTATTTTGTCTTGGGGTTTTTTTTACACAAAATCATGCTAAAATTTATATATAATACCTTGGTTTAAGTAATACTTAGAACCAAACTAGGTACAAATTTAAATGACATTGCATGACATGCTGTGTACATTTAGAAACACACATGGAATATGTAATGGTTAAAGGAAAGTACATAAACTATTGAGCTGTATCTAAATTTATTTTTCAGGTTGCATTTATATATCATTAATCATTATTTTATAATCACCATAAAACAGCAGATCATCTGCTTATGCACTTTCTCTTCATTGCTTAACCATCTGAAAACAGACTACTGCAGATACTCAGTGCTGCTGCAATTTCACGTAAGCGTATCTGGGAATGTATTTAGTGTTACACTATTTCAAATCATTCACAGACTGTTTCTTACTGCTAAAATACAGCCATAAGATAGTATTAATATTACTATAAAAGCCATGTAAGATCTAGCTCTTTTGATAGCTTGCTTTAATTTTAAACAGTCACAGTGTTTTCTATCCATTAGAAAAATGCTTGAACTCCTTGTTTTGAAAACTACTGGAAATAAACCCCAAGAATTTACATATTATTTGCATATTAGAAGCTGCAGTTTTGATGAGCAGTGGTTTAGCTGCCTCTAAGATGTCCTGTCCAATTCAGGATCCAGTGAATGCCCAAGACCTTCTAGAACCACAGAGAGGAAAAATAATATATATAAAACAAACCCACACCTTTTCTTTTTTAAGCTTCAAGAGGAAAAAAAAAGTAATACTAGTAGAAATATTTCCAAAAGTTGTTGGTTTATTATGGAATTAGCTTTTCTGCCTAGGGAAATCTTTTCTTTTGGTGTTTATAATCCAAATTTCTATAGTATTGTGCTAGAGTACAGACGTCTTAAAAAAACAACCCACAAAATTAAAAAAATAATAATTCCAATAGTCTGGTTTTATCACCGAAGATGACTAAACAGACCACTCCATGCACAATCTCAGGATGCTTGTATGATAACAGTAGAAATTAAAAGTACAAAAGACAAAAAGGTTTACTTTTTTTTTTTTCAGTCTGAGTTGGTTGCTTAGGTGATGTTAAAACATCATTTCTCATACCACAGTGACAGATGAGTCAGTAAACTTAACTTTATATATTTAACCTGATGTATTTCAAAAGAGACTTGATCAATGAACATCTTTAGAAAGGACTTGGACAAGGCTGCTTTTCTCATCAGGCTGCAGTTACCTTGTGCACCTAAACTACATATCACGTCAGTTTAAAAAACTACCAGAGCACATTAGCTCATAGAGCTGTGTATCAAGTCAGAGCTCTTCCATTGTGCAAAGTCTTCCTGGTTTCTGGACTAGACCTTCCAGTCATTCCACACCTGGTGCCTGGCTGAAACAGATGAAGGCAACCTTAATGCAGAGCGACCACTGCATGGCATTTCCCTAGGGTGCAGGTGACTTCTCACCTTCAGCTTCTTTCTCTGTCAGCTCAGATAGCACAGTGAGAGGGCAGCAGCCACAAGAGTCTATTTGAGGACAGAAGCTGCAGTTTTGATGAGCAGTGGTTTAGCTGCCTCTAAGATGTCCAGTTCAGGATCCAGTGAACGACCAAGACCTTCTAGAACCATGATGGCAAAGATGATGGAAGCAAAATTGCTCTCAAGCTTCACCTAGAACCACAAGCAACTGAATTAAGTCAGTGAACCTCTTAACTTCTGAGACCATTCCACAGAGGTACCAGCTCTAGCTAAGCTGAGAGGAAAGGGAAGAGACAGGGCAGACCATACACACATCAGAAACTATACAGCAACCCCACCACCTGGAGTTTCAGAACATGTTGAAATCAAGCAGCAGGCCCAAAAATAACACAACAGTTTCAGGGTAGGTGCCCTAAAGGAACCCAAGAGTTTGGTTTTCAGTTCCAAGAATGCAAATGGAATTTTTTTTTTTCTTCCATACTAGAAATAGCGGGAGCTTAGGAGTGCTCACCACTGTTACTGTTAGAAAAGAGTAACAGTGGTATGCAGTGCACTTGGACACACACACTTGTGTAAGGGAGAGCTGACCTTCTGAATGGCCACAGAAGATCCTCACGGACCAGAGGAAATTATCCTCTGCTCTGCATGTGAACCAACTCTTCCCCAATTCCAGGCTAGGCACCAGGACTATTTCAAGACATACAGAAGGAATCTCTGTTCCATGAGCAACTCCTCACTTTCAAGGCCTCTAACAAACCAATAAAATGGCCTGGTGCTGTTATATAACCCCATATCAAGAAAGCAGTCAAGGGAAGAAGGCATACAATGATGTACAAGTGGAATATATCAGATTTCATCTTCTAAGAGACTATAAGAAAACCCAAAAACCAGGAAGAACTATGTGTTACAGCAACATTCCTTCTAGTAAATGATATCAACCATTAAATGCAGTATTAAGCCAAAACCCAATAAAACAGAAATGGGTCTTAGTAGGGTGTGTTCCGAGCCTTGTGAAACAGCAAGGCTGCAACACCTGGATGTCCACCTGCAGACCCCCTCCTACCAGTTTGTTTTCGAAGTCATAATTCCCCTCTTTGTCAGACCTTCAGTTCCCAGTAATTCTCCCTCCCCAAATGAACTTCCAGCTACTGAAGGCAGTGATAGGACCTCACCTTATGGGTCATCAATAGTTTAAAGACATTCGAGAGGAGATTCGCCACCTGAAGCTGCAATACAAAAGATGAAGTTAACAGCTGATCAAAAAAGCTGTGGTCAAGAAGACAGTCATGTGAGTGACAGGCAGGATTCTTCTAAGTGTTTGTTAGCATGTGGTACTGGTGGTGGGTCAAGATTATCAGGCTGACAACAGCCAACATCAAGGTATGATTCCCCCCACCCTGCCTGGGATAAGGAGTGCAGCTGGGGCCCACAGTTCTGCTGACTTGCCAGCCCAGGAAGGCTGAGAAGGTCTGACCTCACAGCAGTACACAACATGCACCGATTTCCTCAATACCATCACACTACCCAGGCTGGCCTTAGGCACCAGGATGCCAGCTGTTAATGACAGGGTCAGCAACTCTTCACAGGCAACTCCAGAGGTTAGAAATTAAAAACAAAGCCAAAACAACAAAAAACCCACCCCAAAAACAACCACCAAAAACCCCAACCCCAACCAAACATACACTTTTTTTTTAAATTGGAAGAAAAAAAAAAGAAGACAGATTTTTATGGACTTTTGCTGTTCCTGAGAGACTAGAAGCACCCAGTAATGGTTGGTGGTGCTGATGAGATTAGAGCTGGCCTTTCCACATGGGTCATTCTGAAATCCACACTGCACAGAATTAAAATAAGTGAAGGAAGGACACTGTGCTCTTGCCTTTCCTAGTGCAATGGTGTTCCCCCGGACCTTGGTCACTAGTTCTGCCATCTCAGCTTTGAACTGCTCGATATCCTGGCACTGGTTAGCACGGGCATGATGAAGGATTAGTTCTGCTACTCTCTCCCCCTGTGAAATAAGTTGAAAAGGAGATTCAGAACTTGATTAACTGGTGCCAGCATCCCTCCAGGGAACTGCATATCACCCTCCCTGAAAGCCTCCTGCTGTAGAGGTCCCTGGAGGAGGCATATTCAAGGGAGAACATCCAGGACCATGGTTTCCCGCATTCCAGCAACAAAGACCCAACACATCACCAGAAACAGTTGCAGGAAGAACAGAACTGGTCCCAAAGTCTTTGCTGATACCTGGCAAAACCCTACTTACTTTTCTTGCAGGTCTTGTAGGGTAGAACATAACAAAGATATCTCCCAGACAGTCAGGAAAAGTTTCAGGGGGAAAAATAAAACCCACAGGATTGGTGCTTTCTTCTTAGCAGAGAAGATAATGGTATAAAGAAGGACATACATTAACCTCTCTTATGGGCTAAGTCCAACCTTCCATTTGCAACCTGCAGTGGAAGAGCAAGCTGATTCTACACCAGCAGGTGCTTGGTGAGGAATCAGGGAGCCATACCCAAGCTTCACTTGTGAGAGGCTTTAAAGCTCTTATTGGAAGACATGTCTGACAGCAACACAGAGAGCTGGAGACCCCAGGTTTGGCATTGAGACTTGGTATAGACATTTTTCACCTGTAGATCAGGAATTACGTCCAACCTGAGCCACAAAGGACTTTCAAGCAAACATTTAGAGTTTTTGCTTAGTAGCCAAGAATGAAGTCTGGCAGTACAGGATGAGCCTGAATGCAGTTTAGCACTGACTCCTCAGCGTGCTTCAGCTGATCAAACACCACATTAAAATACATCCCTCTTGAGACAGGCTGGCGAGCCATCCAACTCACAGCTGAGAAACAGCAACATGGAAGTCTGAGCACAGATGCTTGTTCTCAGAATGAACAGGAGACATCAGCATTGGATTCCACAGCCCATTTGAGAGCATATTTTAAATAAGTGGGAAGGAGGATAATATAGATCCCCTTCTACAGAGGATCCTAGCAGAGGCCAGACCTCCCCAACCCCACATTTTACTTCCTCTTCTCTACAGACACCGGGACAACAACAAAATGGAAGGTGGCATATGGGCTTTCCAGCAGCAAGGCTGCAGAAAGGAACATGTGTGGAAGACCAAGATGTTAATCAATTCCCTCCTCTTCTCTAGCAAAACCTGGAAAATTCTCCAACAGCTCCAAATGCAAGTGACTCCCAGGCAGTCCTGACTTGCATCAGCAGCACTCCTAACCAGGGAGTGGCAGCCAATGCTTCCTATTTAACACCTTCTGTTTCCCGAGTCACTGAAATATCTCCACTCTGGCAGCCTCCTTGCTGTACCTGAATGTCTTATCCCCATGTCTTGTATAGCTTCCATGCTAGCAAGTCTCCCCTCCTGAGGATCATAAAGAGAAACAGAAACTATCACTTTGGCCATCAGACTCTCCAGGTAACTCCCCTCCCCAGCCTCAGCTCCCCAGCCACAGGACAGAAGCCTCACCTGGCCCTGGACCACAGCTGTGAAAACTGCCCGGAAGTTCTGCATGTCTGCGCTCTGCAGCTCCGCCACGATCCCCGCGTCCAGTAGCACCAGGCAGAGCTGCCTGAGGGGTGGCTGCACTTCTACCACAAGAGTGTCACACAGGTCCACGATGGCTGTCTGCTCCTTGCAGCTGGTGCTGACATGGGCCGTGCCTTGAACCAGGATGTTCCCAGGGTGGAGGTCAGCATGGACAAAGTTGTCAACAAAGATCTAGAGGATGGGCAAGTCTTAGAGCAGCTCATTCCAACCAAACCTGCTCACACCAAAACTCCCAGGCAAACTGTAGAGGTTTGGTTTTGGTCTGTTCACTGCCATTACTCATGTGCATCACACAGTAAATGTCTCCTGATGGAGACCTGTTGTGCTGAAATGGCTTCAGCACTACTCCAGGAGAGTCAGCAGAGCCGTCTGTTTGCTAGAGGACAAGCACCAAGTGAATCCCAGCAGGGAACCCCAGCAGGGAACAGCAGTGCTCTTTGGAAGTTAACCCTAAATTGGGGGCACACTGGTGGGCCCTGGCAGAGAGCAATGCAGTAAGAATAGGCCATTTGTCACTCAGTGGCATGGGTTATAGCGAATGGTTAAGTTTTAGTCTGGGACATGAATCCACTTTCAAACCATATTGAAAAGTAAGGAAAACAACAAGTGAAGAGAAGAAGGAACAAATGTGTGTAGCACTTCTCCACCTCTGCTCGCAATTAGCACCAGAAATGACTAGCAAGAGGGCAAGCACAAGATAGTACTTCCCCACTAACCCCCCTGGGACTGCAGAACCTTCTGCCCTAAGGAGGTTATCTTTGGATTTTGCCTACAAATTTGTCTAACTGCCACATAAATAGAGCTGTATGAAAAAAAAGGATTTTTTTTTTTTCAGGTGTTGCTTGAAAACATGACCTCTAATTTTATGTCCTCCTCACTGTTCTCTGCTGAGAAACCATGCACAACAGATCCATTCTTATCACTCTTACACACTCGTGACTGCACATATCTGTCATAAGCTATGCAGTTCTGTTTTCCAGAGGGCGAGTCCAAATTATTTCACCATTCCAGTATGGAAGCCATTCCACACCAGTAATCATCCTGTCTGGCTTCCTCTGCACCTCTTCTAGTTCTATTACAGCCCTTGAAATGGAAGGTCCTGGACAGCGAGGGATTAGAACTGCACAGAGTATTCAAGAAACAGGTAAGTTTCACTTACCACCATAATGTTCTTTCTTTGCTCTTTAATTCTTTTCTACTCCTAACATTTGGGGGTTTTGCTTTGCTCCTAACCATTGAATCCAATGTTCATGGAAAACTATTCCACCATTGCTTTTCTGAGTGGTAAAAGCTATTTCAGAGTCTGTCATACTACACAGAATCAGAAGTGCAGGTCTCACCATCACTCTACCATCATGTGCAGTTATCAACTTTGCTTCATCTGACACTTACTGCCCGTGCACTCAGCACTGTGAGGTTCTTCTGCAGTCTCTCCCGCTAGCTCTCATGGCTCCTCACGAGGCTATAGTGTCACCCTCACAACACTCGTTTCCAGATCACTTGTGATTATTTTGACCACACAGGTGGACACCCAGAAGCTGAATCATAAGCTGAATCTGGCCAGGTTTGTTTTCCTTGCTCCATATTTAGTTCTTCCTTATAAAAAGGCTCTTTTGGAGGACTCAATAAATGAAGACACTAGCTAGCTGCTTTCCCTCTGAACTGCATGCATAGTCTCTGCAGAGAGCATGATATTTGTTAATTACATTGCACTTTATTGTACTTGGGCCATACCTGAATAGTCTTTAAATGGGTTAGTGTGTTTCCTAAGCAATGCACTGACCAAGTTGCATACGATGACCCTACTGCCTACAAGCAATCGCCCTTCTGCGGCAGCAGAAGTTCCGTGTCACGGCCTACAGCAGTGGTGTAACTAGCCCAGGCTTTACCCAGACCTCGTGTCACACTGCACACGAAGTAGAGACCCTCCTCGTGCCAGTTCCAGAGCCACGGAGTGCCACGGGGGCTCGCATCCCGGGTTTACCAGGAGATAGCTGGCATCCATGGGCTGGCTCCAGAAGGCATGGCTGTACCTTTGGAGTCCATGGGGAGGAGAATAGGAGACACGGGAAAGAAACAGGTTGTCTTCAGCCATCTTGTCTCATTACCCCAACTGAATAACTTCTGCATACAACAACCTTCACTTCCAGCCCCAGCCAAGCACCTACCATTTTTAGAAGCATGTCCATGCCCATCTTTGCGAGTCTCTGCCTCAGCTCCGTGGCAATCTCCGCATGCAGGTAGTGTGCAATAGGCTCGCTCTCCTGAAATAAAGACACAGCTGGAGACAAACAACACTCTGTGGCCCACCTTTAAGCACACCTTTGTCCAGGTGCCTAGAGTTGAGGAAAGGTGATCAGAAAAGCCTAGAAAGGACCTGCTCAGTAGACGCCGTACCTACTGTGATAGAGAACATGAGAAGCAAGGATTTGTCCCTTGGAAAGGGGAAAAAAAATTCTGGGCAGAAATACCCTCTGCTAGGACCACATGCACAAAAACTAAGGCTGACAATATCTTCGGTCTGTGACTCAAACATCCACCAGGAAAGCGAGGCAAGATTCAGAAAGTGTCAGGTCGCTGGGCACCTTGCTTTGACCCACCACAGAGGAGAGCTGAAGCACGCTGTTGGTTTGCAAAGCACAGGCAAGCACGTGGTGGCTGGACACACCGCTGGTTTCAGGCCAACTGCTCACTTCTACATGGAGTGGTCCACCACCTGTTTTCTGGGATGCACTGCTTACAAAGAGAGTGGAAGAAACACCAGGGAAGAACATCAATCTAAGCAAATAAGAGAAAAAACCCTTCTGCCTCCGATTGCCCCTTCTCAAAAAAACACCTTCTTGGCATGTTCTCCTAAGGGCATTCTCACCGTTATCACTGCTCCCAGACCCTGCATTTCTTACCTCAAATGTTTCCACTAGAACATCTGTCGTCACCAAAGGCCAAAGGGGAGTTGGAAACTTCACAAAATTGACATTTAAGAAATTTTGCCGGAAACGCTCCAGATTTCTGGCTTCGTAACGTAAGTCAATCTCAAGGGAGAAAAAGAAAAAGCAGGATGGAAATTAGATGCAATTAGATCTTCAGGATCCTTTATGAGGATATGACGGTACTGTGCAATGCTAGGTACCAACAAAACTAATCAAAAAGACAGACATGTTAGTTATGCCAGTATATATCATAGTGCTAGCAAACATGACCAGTGAGTGCAAACATATGTGTAGGATGGAATAGTAAAAATACATGTCTGAGCACTTGTTTGGAGAGATTCTTTTCCTAAGGAGAGGTCTCCCTCAGCATTCACCTTTCACAGTGCTGCAAAAAGATGACCGTGGCTATGTCTAGCTAGCTGTTCATGCTGTTCACTAGAAAATACGATCAAAGTCTGAAAAAGATTTCAAAATCTACTAAAGATTGTTAACTTCATCCATTGCTTTGCTTTTTTCACTCTGTGAGCATATAAGCTTTCCTAAAGTAACATTACATGACTGATTAGAATAAAAAACTTCCCCAAAGAACAGGTTGTTAAAAAGCAGCACTACAAAGACAGCTAGAGCCAGCTGGTAGGAAGGCAAAGGGCAGTTTTGTTTCAGTACATGGGAACCATGGCATGGCACACACCTGCTGAATCATAAGCTTCTCAAACTCCTCCACGACCTCTGTCAAACTGAGCCACTTGAATCCAGGGAGAAGTCCAATGATGTAGCTACCCATCTTCATGAGAAACAGATCCATCTGGACTTGGTGGACCAGCCCAGGGTGCAGGACCTAAGCAAGAATGAACAATGGCAAGATGAGCTCTGCAAATCCTGTAAAAAGCCCATTTCAATCAGCTAAACAAGGCTTCCCCAGCTAGAAAAATTCACATTTTGTAATGGATAAAGCTATACAGAAACATATAATCTTCAAACTTAACCTATCTGCTGGAACCCCCAGTCTCACCCAATGCCATTTTCCATTGCCTTTGCATTCCCACCCTCTCCAGCCCATGCAGGGAAGTGGTATTTGGAACAGCTCAAATACAAGATTTCATTAAATAAATTTTGTTGGAAAGAACTTGTCTGCTCCAGATTTCTTCATGTGAGAAGGGATTTCATTTTCTGGAAGGTGAAACCAAACTTAATATTCATTATTTTAATATAAACTGGGTCCTTGCAGGCATTTCTGGTGTCCACACACCACACCAAAAATGCCATATGCAGTATATGTACTCTTCTCTGGGCTGAGAAGAACCGAGGTGACCACAGGCCTGGATTGCAGCTGGCCAGAACCAAAGTGCAAAGAAAAGACACCAAGGGAGATAAGCATCACTTCTTTCACTCCACCTAGCACTAACCAGCTACTTGCCTCCATGGGAATGAAAACCTGATTGGCCTCATCCAGCATGCTCCGTTTTCACTCATCTGCCAGTCAGATGTACAACTTAGTTTAATGTTTACACATGTGAGACTTACTTTAATGGCTACAGGCGTGAGATGTCTGACTGATGAAGGATTTGCATTCAAGAATGGTTTGGCCATCGGCTCCGTAAGGGACATCCCCCTCACAGGACTTCCCCTGAAGCAGCCTGCTGGGCTCAGTTCCTCCCTGCTCCTCTCCTCCCGCATCTCCTGGCTCTTCTTCCTCCTCAGCCACCTAAGGAGGCCTCTAAAGCCTGACACTTCCCATGCTTCAAAAGCGGACTGTAACTCCAAGGGTTGCGCTAGTTCCTTGGCATGGGAGCCAGCAATAGCTGTGAGGTCAGCGTAGGCTTTGTACACCTGGGCGACGCAGCCGGAGCCAACCGGCTCTCGGCTTTGGAACTTGAGGATGCCTGCCCACTCCTCACCGAAGGCTTTCCTCAGGAGCTCAACGGTGTGGCCCCAGGGGTGCGGGCTCACCTCAACGTGCAGCTTGGAAAACTCATCGCAGAAGGCCTCGGAGAAGAGGTCCCTCCGGGTACTGGCCCACTGGCCCAGCTTAACGCAGGTGGGGCCGGCAGCTTCGG
>VWZY01011707.1:0-13189 GCA_013399075.1 Chloroceryle aenea | reverse complement strand
GTGTGGGCCCTTGGGGGAACTCAGCCCTGCCTCGGTCTCATGCAACAAAAAAGACAAGGAAACGCCAAGCGATTTTTTTTGGGGAAACCCCGTCCCTGCTGGAGCAAGCAGCAGATTTTTCTCAGTTTCAGTAAAGCCCAGAGTCTCTCCATGATCGTAGCTCTGCGTTTCTCTCTCCTCTGGGTAGCTTGGTTTGCTCTTATTTTGCCTTGGGCAGGAGGAAACGTCTGCACTTGGGTGCAACCTGTAGCTTAGCAGGGTGGCATTTCTGACTCTAGCTTGGGATCCGTGAAAATGTTCACCTGTCCCGAGGAGAGAAAAGCCACGCTGCCTTCCCTCTTTGATAGCCAGGGATTGTGGGTGCTAACAGGTTAGGCATGGCACTGCTGGAGGGGAATGGTGGTTGGGAATGCAACAGGGAAGAATTTACAGCTCTCTGCTGCCGTGGTCCCAGGGTTAAATGCAGACTGGAAGGTAAACCATGTGAGGTGTATTTGGGATGTTTTCGGAGGTTTTAATTTTATTTAAGCCTGCAGGGAGGCTGGCTCCTTCTACTTGGTGAGGGATTTCTGTCTGCTTGGGGCTGTACTGGAGCCTTGCAGTAGCAGGTAGTAAGTGCTAAGCACAGAGCAGTTAATCTTGCTCTTTTTACAAGAGCACAGTTTGTGCCCTGGACAGGTCAGCCCACTATATGGGAGCGGTTCCTGACTCTGAGGTGTTCCCAGCCACCTTTGCTCCTGCCTTTTAAGCAGGGTTGTTGCTTTTGGAGAGGAACTTCTCTGTCCTGGAGCTCAGCTGGGAGGATAAAGAGATGGGCAGAGGGATTTCCATGGGGCTTTCTTTTGCTACAGGGAGGGAAGCTGCTGGTGTTACTGATGGATTAAAAAGCTGTTTTCTGTGTGGGCTGCTGCCTTACTGACCACTCATACTTGGTGTGTGGTAGTGAAGTCCAATAAAGTATACTGGCTCCATTTCTGAACCACCAGAAAGGGAGTTGTTAATGCATCCTGCCAGAGGAAAGTAACGTGTTATGTTGACCCTTGTGTTGTATTCTGAATTGTTGTCATCAGTGGGATTTGGTGGTTGTTGATCTTAAGGTGTGGGGAGTGTTCTTTGGTCGATTTTTTTAAAAGAAAATAATCCAAAGTGTTGTAGCGTGTGAGAATGGATATCTGCCATGTTGGGACAGACTTGGAAACAACTGCAAAAGCTAATTATGGAAATGAGAGGAAAGCCACAGGATTTCCCAGGGTAGTACAGTGCTTCTTTGAGAAACAGAAGAGAAAGCACTAAAAACAAAGGGTGCTGGAGTAATTCGAGATGTAAAAAGCAGGCTAAAGATTTATGGTTCATCTGGGAGCTCTCTTTGCCTGTGGGTGAGAAGGTTGTGTGCTGAAGCCTGGGTTAGTCTTTGGTGCGTCCCTCTCCTGACAGTCCACACAGAAGTTGCTCCTTGTTTGTCATCTGGGATCCCCAAGTGCAATATTCCTTGTAGACCACAAGTGCACATGGAGTGTCCCACAGTGCTGCTTACAGTAGTGTCCTCAGCTCACTGCCTTGGGAAATCTTTTAGGACATTTTGTCTGCAGAGGAAACCACGTGATACTTTCTGTTCTCCAAAACCAAGAAGGGTACTTAGATCCTTTGTCAAACAGAATATCCTTGTCTCTCTCCCATGCCTGGCGTATTTATGTGTTAGAAATGTTCATTTGGACAAGGAGATGATAAAGACCACGTAAGCTGCAAGGCTTTCAGAGGTGATCTTAATTTGGTAGGAGTTCTTCTACTGAGTTATTTTAAATACCAGCCATAATAACTAATTTATATGGACATGAATTAAGACCTCTGTTTGTCTGGGAACTCCAGGGGCCCAGAGGCCAATGCAATCCCTGTCCTGTTTTAAAAATCTCATTTGGCAATCAGATTTTCACACAACTTAGTGTGACTTAAACATGGAGAGATGTTGGGTATTTCAGAAGTGTCTGATAAGCATTGTGTTCTTTTGAATCCCTCTGAATGGATCATCCAAGGCAGCTGGTTCTCTCTTCCTTTTGTAGCACCTGACATTTATTTCCTGACTGGAACTGTGCTGAAGCTGCTCTTTCCTAAGTGGAGGCCAGACCAAGGGGAGGAAAGTCTCTGCAGTGCACCATTAAGCCCCCAAGAGTGGAGAAGAACCTCTCTTAAGCTCTTGTTGAGGCTGTTTAATTGTGATGATCAGCTCTCTTAGGCATCCAGAACTTGGGTATAACCTCTTTAGGGAAGCATTTTTTTAGTGCAAGGATTTAAGTACTAGTGGCTGATATGTCTGTTGGCAGGATTCCAAGAGCTGGCTGGAAGAGGCCTCTACTATGAAGGAAATGCTGAAATAGGACTTTTAATGAACTTGCATAGCAGTTCCTTAAGGGCTGAGAAGATTCTCCACAGGGAAGAAGGGAGTGGGGTGTAAGTAGAAAGAAATTCCTTGTTGCATTAAAGTTGTGACAGTAAATGAGTGAGTCCAGTTTTGCCTAGATACAGCTTAAATGACACTGCTTCTGAGGGGTACCAACCTGTAAGCACCATTTTACCCAGACAGAGCTGCACGAGAGACAGTGTTGTCCTGTTTGTAGCTCTGAAGTGTAATGGAAAGGATAATAGCATGCTTATCTTGCTTATGGAATTTTTCTCTGTTTTTCACCTCTAAGCTGCTTTACCAACTATGGGAAATGAAAGCAAAGGGTGAAATGTGTGGATATGCATGCCTTTTGGTGGTGGTTTCACACCAGGTTTTAGTGAAGACCACTTTCATCCTTGGTGTCCGTGGTCAGCCTTGTGTACATTATACAGTTGAACTCCTGGCTTCGTGAAGGCTGTGCTTTTGAAATGTAGGCTTCTGTAGGGGCCTTGAGTGATCTTGAAGTTGAGTGCCTAAGCTTCTTTAAGCTAGAGTCCCTGGAGTTGCTGACCCTCTATAACCTGGGTTTTCAAGCAGGGCCATGTCCTTGGGTGGAAGCCTAACAGAACAGGCTGAGGTCTCTTCTTGGCATCGCACTAAAAAGCATCATCGTTATCTTAAGTAAATACTGAAGATCCTATAGGCTGGTCCTTTTCAAGATCTGTTCCAAACTATGTGGTTCAGCACCTAACTGGATCACAGTTCACTGTGTCTGTAGATGTAGGAGCGATGAATGTTTTCAGTCCTCAGTCTGGTTAATGATCAGAGCCATGGATACTTGCTCGCAACTCATGCAGGTCTTCACCAGTTCATGTCTTCTAGTGAGCCAGGAGTTAAGTGGGAACTCACAGCACAGAGCCTCCAGTGAAACACTTTTGGGGCTCTGCCATTGTGATGGTCCTGCCCTCCTGTGCCAAGGAGACAACTCTGAGCAGCTCTGCACCATATCACATGGTTCCAGCCTGTCACTGGTGCAGTTGCCAACAGAGGTTGCTCTTCTAGGGTGATCTGGGTGTGTTGACCAGGGTAATCCTGTGCTGAAACCCCTGGGTTTGTACTGCTCTGAGGCCTTGGTGCCACGTGTGTGCAACAAACACCCCAAAAGGGGGTTCACAAGAAATCTGCCTTGCAAGAAGTCTGAAACATAGGAGTCCTTTAATGCAGATAACATATACCAAGAACCCCTATTTGTGTCTTTTCTGCAAATAGTACTGTCTCATGGTATAGCTGAGGGGAAATCAAGTGTAGTTGGAAAGAGAAGAGCTTGGAAGAGTAATGTGCTGCTGGAATGAACACCATGAGTGCTGGTATAATCTTCATCCTTTGTTTCAGTGCTTCTTCCCCTCCCCAGGTTAGGGTGACCAGCTGCAGCTGGTATACTTTGAGCTCCAGGGATTTAGTGGGCAGATCGAGTAGTTCCAGTGGTGATTAAAGGTCAGTTTTTACTAATTAAACTTCTAAGGAGTTAACATATTTCGGAGACCTTCTTATACATGTCTGGTGAGGTCATCATCCCATCTCTGGGGCACTGCCAGACAGGTTTGCTTGGGGTCTGTTGGTTTCATTTTGTAATTGTTTTTATGAATGAGAATTTGGCTTGAAAGTGATCTGCTATCCTTATTTGCTCTTACCAGTGCCCTTCGCTGACTGTGAGTTACATCTGCCTCGGCCACTTGACGAGCATCTCATGGGCAGTTGGGGTAAAGCCTCGGATTGCTCATCAGGAGTAGGGGTGACAGGGAAGGAAGCAGTTGCCCTGCAGCCAGGATACCCTGTTCAGCCGGGGTGGGAGTCCCTGGTCCTCAGTCCCCAGTGCTGCAGCCAGAGCTCTCGCTCAGCCCTGTACATCTAGGCTGGGAACCGGCAGCATTGATGTGATGAAAGGGAGCAGAGATGGCTTTTCCTCAGCACTGCCTTTGCCCATACATGTGCTGGCCCAGAGCCAGGATGGAAACTCTGTCCTCATGAGCAGAGAGAGGGAGATGGGAGGGGCGAGAGATGGAGAGGGGCCCAGAAACAGAGGGAGTTGAAATAAAAACGCCAACCCACACAGAGAAAAAGCCTCTAACAGATGGGCCTGGCCATCCCCTGGGTTCTTCATGCAGTTGGTTTCACGTGCAGTGCTGATGAGTTCTCATTGAAGAGTGGGGGTGTAGGGCCTGGATCGTTTTGAGATGCGTGATGGAAGATCAGAGTGAAAGGCAGAAGGAGGGAAGCTAGCCAGGTAAGTCATTCGGCTCTATCTGTGATGCCTGAAGTGGGGTTTGTAAATTACTGCTGGTGCTGTGCCACTAATAAGGCAGATGCTCCTGCATCAGCTGTTGGAGGGGCAGTTCTGTATTTTCAACTGTGGCAAATCTTGTCTCCTTTGTAAAATACTCTTGCTCATGCTAATGGAGGTTTGCTTCACTGGTCTTGTTCCTTCTAGCACAGGTACAGTAGAGACCTATCGATCTGGATTGAGGTTAGAGGAAAGATAGGTTCTGCAAGTAGCTGCTTTATTTTCCTATGCCCAACTCCTTGTTAGGCATCACGATAAGCAATCCAGTTTGCTCAGTAGTTCTGCCTTCAGGGTGCCAACCTTGCTTGGAAGGGTCTTGCCTTGGTTAGATATCTGTGCAGGAGACTGTGCCTGGCAGAAAATCTGGTCGCGGAGAACCACTCAGAAGAACTTTTCTCTGAAGTCATTTGAAAATCTGGCGCAGACACTTAAAATGTTGAGAGCTGATGATGGTTAAGGGCAGCTTGAGTGGAGAACGGTGCCACCTTGCTTGGAAGTGGACTAAAGAGTTCTGGGTGGGACCTTGCCAGACACTGAGGCTCCAGATCCTGCAGATCCCTGAGAGCAGATGGCTTCTGACCAAGTTCAGGCACATAAGTTGTGTTGCCAGAAATTTACTGGGGTCTCTGGCAATGCACCAGAGAAACCATTTTGGCGGTCAAGGGCTTGCTGCTTTTTGTAACCAAAATAATTTTAAATGGCTAGATGCTCTGTGTTTTAATTAAATTTCCCTTTGGGAATAGAAGTGGTGAAGTGTTTCTGTGATCCTGCTATACTTAAAGTATTCTATACAGTGCCCCGAGTCTGGCAGATCTTTTAAACAGATGTGTAGGTCTAAGCGCATGCTTACATCCACCTAGCAGAGCACTTTGGCTCCCCATGCAGTACATCATTCCTGCTCGAGGAAGTTTGGACTGGACTTCATGCAATCTAACTGAAGATGCTTTGAGCATAAGCTTAAAATTAAACACCTGATAAAGTGTTTTCCTCATCACAAATGATCTCTCGCACACCCGGCTGTATTCTGTAGAACCATTTTCTATTTGCCATGTCCTTGAACATTGCTTTCCTCTTAATATCCTGCGAGACTCCTTGCCAGGTCCTCGCTGACAAGCTGTGAGCAGTTCAGGTGAGATGCTGTCACAGCCCTGGTATTTTGCTAGCATTGTGAATAGGCACGCATATGTGAATGATTAAATCAGCCCATCGGGGTGTCATCTGGAGGGGAACAAATGCTGAGCTTGCTTTGCAGGCAGGGGGAGGATGAGATCCCCCTCTGTATTTTTTGCTGAAAGCTTTTCCTCTCAGCAGATGTGCAGCTGGTGTAGTTCTTCGCCAAAAGCCAGGCGTGACTTTCAGAGCTGGGGAGCGTGCACACATCTGTTTGCAGAGGAGAGCAGTGAAGGGGCTCGGGTCTCTTGTCCTAGGGGTTATGTTCTCATGATGGCTAGCACTGGCCGTCATGGAAGGAAATGGCAGATTGCACAGGGCACCGGGAGGGTGCTTCGTCAATACGAGCTTGCTTGCCAGTGGCAGCCGAACACCGCCTTGCTACATTAAAAAGGAAGAGCTCCCAGAAGTTTCTCTGACTATTGGGGCTTTTTCTTTAAAAACGTTAAGTCCCCACAAAAATACAGGGTGTTTCAGCTGCAAAGCATGCGGTGAATGTAGGCTTCACTGGGGCTCTTTTTTTCCTTTAGGTAAGGGTTGAGGCTTGGGTTATCCAGATCTTAGAGTGGCACTGTAGCAAAGAGAAATAAATGCCTCTGGTAAAATTGAGAAGGTCATCTCTTCCAGTACACATAGTGCTGGACAAATCAGCATCTGGACAAAAACAGACCCCGAGGTCCTCTGCAATCTACTGAAGTCCGTGGGAGGTTTTCCATGAATTTGGGGAGCTTGGGATCAGACTATAATTGAGAATCTGTTTTTCCCCACCTTGCCATGCTAGGCAGCTATATGCGCAAAAACCTGTAGTCAAAATTCTGCAAGACAATTTCTTACTTAAAAAGGATGTGTGAGCTATTGAGCTTTTCCCAGATGATCTAAGAATCCCTGATCTAGCTGGCTGCCATTTTTCAGCTTTGTCAGACTCTCTGAGAGAGGCCTGAGACATTTCCTACTGGGAAACCAGCACATGGTAACAGTTTTTTGCATCAGATTTCTGCCTGTGTCCCCTGGGATTGTTATGAGCGACTCCAAATTGAAGTTTTGCTATGGTGTCACCTCTCACACACAACAGTCATCTACTTGTGTCGGTGAAGGATACTGATGGCTATTGCCACTTACTCTGTGCTAAAGCTTGCCCCATCCGTATCTTCTTCTTTGCCCAGTAGGAAACTTTATCCGTAGGATGATTTATGGTATACAAATTCAGAGGGAAACCAAGGTTTCTTCTATTAAATTGCTAAATTCCTCCACTAGTCAGAGAAAGACACTTCTGGGGTGTACTTCAAGGAAGAAGAGGATTGCCTCAAAAAGGCATAAATTTCATAAAATACTGTCAGGATTCAATGAGGTTGCTTTTTGGTTTTGTTTTTTTTTTTTTTAAACTAA
Organism: Chloroceryle aenea; assembly: GCA_013399075.1. Lineage (NCBI taxonomy): Eukaryota > Metazoa > Chordata > Aves > Coraciiformes > Cerylidae > Chloroceryle > Chloroceryle aenea. The sequence continues at coordinate 5,915 of VWZY01011707.1, read as the reverse complement.
CTTACTCTGACATGTAATATATTGCTTCATGTTCCACTTGCTTATTGTTTCCTTGCATGGGGTAAACTTATTTTTCTGATCCAGAAGAATCTGAAAACATTAACAGAGGACTTGCCCTGTCAGAGCAGTGAAGGACTTCAACTCTGACCAGCAAGAATAAAAATTCTAGCTTTTCTGTTCTTCAAACTATTCACAGATGCCAATCCTAGTCCCTCTGTACATCTGTGCTCAAGGCAGCCGTCCATTGGATTTTTATTATTTTTCTTGTTAGTAGAATAGAACTATTCCAGTTGGAGGGGACCTGCAACAATCATGAGTCCAACTGCCTGACCTATTTAGGGCTGACAAAAGCTAAAGCGTGCTGTTAAGAGCATTGTCCAAATGTATCTGAAACACTGACAGGTTTGGGACATTGACCACCACTCTAGGAAAGCCTGTTTCGGTGTTTGCCCACCCGCTTGGTAAAGAAGTATTTCCTAATGTCCAGTCTGAATCTCCCCTGGTGCAGCTTTGAGCCATTTCCACGTCTGGTCACTTGATACCAGTGAGATCAGCACGTCCCTCTCTCCTTCCACTCCTCAGGAAGCTGTAGACAGCAATGAGGTCACCCCTCAGCCTCCTTTCCTCCAAACTAGACAAGCCCAAAGTCCTCCTCCACGCCTCCCAGGACATGCCTTTCAGCCCCTCCACCAGCTTTGTTGCCCTTCTCTGGATGCATTGAGTGGTGGTTTTTCGGTTGTGCTTCAGGCACTTGGTAAAGAACTGATATTTGAAAAATCAAGCCTGACCCGGATGACATAGGTATCTTTCCTTTTTTTCTTTCTATTTTTAAGTATAAATAATTATTTTTAAGAAAGCCAGGAAACAGGTAATCACCACCCCATTCTTTTTTTCCTGGAGGACTTAAGAAGCCATCTCACTGTTTCTGTTTCACATGTAACTTTTTTCTTTTGTTTTTCTAAACTTATGAATAATATTTTGCATTAGAGAGCATTTTGCTGTGACTTGTCTTTAAATCCTTGAATGCAGAATTAAGCAGAGGATTGTATAATGCAACTTTTCTTAAGCAGTTGTTTCACAGACTCAGCATAAGTTGGTGATCCACCGATGAAGCGGAGTGAGATGTATGTGGATGAGATCACCAGAAAAACAAAGCGGTGTCAACTGTCATTACTCAATTAACTTTAGCTGAGCAATGACCTGGAAGTGAGATTCAGGGCTTTCTGGTGCTTCGGAGGAAATTTTGTGGTATTTCTTTTTCAGTTTTATGGTTGAATAAAAAAAATTATATAAATAGCTGTTTGGAGAAGGGTGTCAGGGTAACTCTATCTGTTCCCTTTGGAAAAAAAAATACAGTGGGAAGGAGGGGAAGTCTAAACAAAGTGTTTCAGCTCCTTGTGATGGGAAGATTAAAGACACACCTGTAGTCTAGCTAAATTTTGATGGCTAATGTCATTTCACCGTAAAGAAATTGACTCTTCTAGGCTTCCTTCAGATTACATTAAACACTTTCTTGAAAGTTTCTCTCAGTTGTTTTGTGGGTTGTGGGTTTGGTTTTTTTTTGGCATACTGAATTTAGATCAAACTTGGCAAATAGTATTTCAGTTGATCAGAAACTAAGTAATTTACCATCCAGCAACACTCAAACTTGATTGTGATTTATACAAATTGAGTTGCTGAGACCATGTAACTGTATTTCAGGTATGTGGGTGCATCTTGTCCAGATAAGTTAATTTCTGGACCCTTTCTGATCAAGTAAGAGAAACAGGCGTTTCTGCAGTTCACTTCAGAGTTCATGAGTTACCTATCTCAGGAAGAAAACAGTACTCCCATAGCACAAGTTACCTCTTGCAAGTATTAAAGAGGTATTATTAAGAGTAGCTCATGTGGAGGTATCTGGGAGCATATTTGCCATATAAGCTGCTCGCTCCTATCACAGTGTACAATATTTAGAAAAGTTGGGTTTACCAAACATAAGACCCAAGATAGGAGTGATTTCTTATCATCATTTTTACCTCTTATCAATAGCCAGATTTGTGTGAAGAAAGTCTAAGGAAAACTGGGGTTTTTTAGCTTTATGTAACTGTATTTATAAACACTGTGTATCTCTAATACTCTTTTTGTTTGTGAAAACCTATTAGGAAAGACAACTTCTTACTAACCTTTTTCTAGTGACAGAATTTTTCCTGTCTTATTTTTCTTTTTTACTCTGTATGTAGTGAACCCACTAGGAGAAGCAGATGACAGATTTTGATTTGTCTGAATCCCATCTGAATGTTTGAGTTATTGCATGTGGCAAGAGATGGCAAGAAGAATGCCTACTTGAATGCCAAACATTTTTTCTTACCAGCCAAGAAGTAAATCCAGTATAGCATTACGTAAGCTCTTCTTGTGCCTCTTCTAATTGAAGAAAATGTTTGGGGAATTTCCCCTAAAAGATCAAGTTTAGGTTTAGTTTGCCAGTAATGTCTGTAGATACTCTCTTTTCAATTAAAAAAAAAAAATCTGCTTGTTATCAAAAGATCCATTGTGCTTAGCCATGGATAACTGAAGCAATGTAGTGTAGCTTCTCCCTTTGCATAGAGCAGGTGAGGAGTATCTAACTGTCCTCTTCATAGGGCATCTAATCTAGATTATGTGTGCAGTTGTTAAAATCATCATCTTCTGCAGGGAGAAAAACATTTATGGACATCCTCGTTCCTGAGCCAGATCTTTCAAGCAGAGTGTGTAATGGTGATATTTTTGGGGTGGGGGTAATGGGAACTTGACAGAGGAAGCTGCATACCCTCAGAGTAGGATATGCAGCACAGGTAGGTGCCTGTCTCCTAGTGCTGGTCATCTACTGGTGAATGACATCATCTCTCATCCTACAGGAAAACTTTGTATTGTTTTAACATTGCATGAGAATCATTAAGACTTGTCCCGTCTGGAGAGGTTTAATGGACTTGATCTGAGGTGACGCTGTTTGGATTTCTGTAGGTTGACTTGTATTGGGGAGGTGCAGAAAGGAGGTGAATGGGAACAGTTTGGTGAGTGAAAGGCAAGCCAATCTATAATGACAGGAGTCAAATCACTACCTTCAGTACAGATAGAATGTCTCTTTGCATTGGGCTGGAAATGAGATGTTTATGAACATTTAAGTTAAAAGGGGATGATGTTTATAGAATAGGTCAGGGGATGGGGGGGTTCTGCAAAGGGTTTGATTCCAAAAGACTCTGCTTTGGTAGTTTGTTCTGGGTACTGTAACACACGTACGTCCTTGTGAAGTGCATTCAATGCTGTCTGCTTTGTAGTAATGAGTTTTTCCTGTGCACAATAAACAGTATTTGGACCTAGTCCAGGAAAACATTCAAACATCTTGGGTGGAGTATGCCTTTGTGCTTACCCTGGAATACAAATCTTGGATACACATTTTCCAGGTTGGAAGCTTCTGTAAGAATAGCTCTGCTTTGGTTGTGAGATAAGGGCTCAATGAAGGAAATTGTACATGGGTGCTCTGCTTCTGCTCCGTTATCAAACAGTCCAATGTACACGAAGGGAAGTAAACAGTGGAAATCGGAGTCCTCCAGAGTCTGTATTCCCTTCAGCACATCCCTTGGACGAGAGTAGTGAACAATACGTGCTTATTTGATAACTCGCCACTTTCTTAGTTTTCTGCCATGATAAACTCAAATGCTTCAGCAAAATAAAATCCCAGTGTCCCAAGGACAGTATTTCAGTATTTCTCAGTTTTTATGTGGTTTTTGGTGGTGTTTCTTGTTTTTTGTTTTATTTGGTTTTAAATTTAGTTATGAAATAATTTAAAGCTTTCAGGAAACCTGTATCCCAGTCTCTCTGAAAGTGGAATGAATTTGTGAAGAAAATACTTGCTTTTTCTGAGGATTTACAGCACTTGTCAGTTTTGCCAAGGCAGCCTTACTGGTGGATTCATGGCCTCCCTCACAGCTTCCACTGAACTCTTGAAGTTTTAGATACTGTAGAATTACTAGGGACAAAAGGCCATGAAAGTGTGTTAGGGATAGCATATTTCCCTGTCTTAACAGACATTTTTTTCCTGCTTTCTGGCTGGTCAATTTGAGACAAGCAAAAAATATCAAGGAGGAAAAGGCATCTAACAGTAGCGTTTTGAAGTTAGTTTTTGGTAGGTTTTGGGGCTTTTGTTTGTTGTTTTTTCCACAGAGAAGATTAGTGACTTCTCTTTTTTACATTTATTAAATTACAGGTTATCATAGGATAATCCGGGTTGGAAGGGATTGCAGGAGGTCTTTACTTCAGCTTTCTGCTCAGAGAGGTTCAGGTCTGAGATCAGACCAGGTTGCTCAAGGCTTTGTCTGGATGTGTGTTGATAACCTCTAGCAATGGAGGTGGTAGAGCTGTTCCAGAGATGTATTATCCTCATGGTGAAAAAAATTTCCTCCTATCAAGTCTGTACATTGTTTCCACTTGTTCCTGTTGTCTCTTATCCAGCCAAGAGAGAAGCAGACAAGGAATTTGCTTCAAGTCAGACACCGCTACACTGATGGGTTTGTTTTTATGAGAAGTAAAATGTTCAAAAAGTTGCTACAGAGTGTGGAAACCTGGGTCTCCTTTCTGAAGGGGACTGGGTGCACCTGGGTGACAGTCCAGATCTGACCTGGACATGCTTAGGTGCAGTGTCACTGGGTCAGTCTGCCCCTCTTCCGAGCTGCCAGGACATGAGGAAGCTCTATAGACCATGTCTGGATTCATCTGTTCCCCTGGAAGCGCCTTTTTCAGGCGTGTGACCTCTGTTATCTCGTACATCTCCCATGTTAGCAAGTTCTGCTGTCATTGTGGAGCTGGATCTGGCACCTGGGAAGTGCCAGAGTTTGAAAGGTATGTTGGTGCATGAAGATGCAGATGTTCTCTCTGTTTTCCCAGTCATCACTAGGCAGTGTCTCCTGTTGCCATCAGTGCGAAAAAGAAAGCGTGCTTACAATTCTTTTAAAATGTTAGCCACTTTTACAGAGTTTCTTTAAGAAAAATCACATCTTCAGTTGGTTGTGAAAATGGGTCTTCAAAGTGAGGTGGTCACTTGTGAAACTTTCACCTCTTTATTTATGGATTTATTTGGGCCTTTTCTGCCACAATGGAAGAAGAAAGTACTACCAAACCGTTGTGGTGTCTTGCCAGCATTTTTACCTGGCAGTACCAGGAGAAGATCAGATCTCTTTTACCTCTTGTTACATAGTTTTCTGTTCTAGTCAGAAGCTGTACCAAAGCCCGTGGGGGAGAATGTATGGATGGCTATATGCAATAGACTTGCTCCTTATACTCTACCCTCGTCCAGTAGGTCAGGGAGCTGAAGAGCAGAGGGCCCTTTCTCACAGAACCATTGAGGTTGGAAATGACCTCCAAGATCATCAAGTCCTGGAGATGTTTTGTGCTTGAGTTGCTAAAATGCCTGGTTACTGAGAGGGTTCGGGGCAGACGAGCAACACGGTGATGCGAGCTGATTTTCTGTTTGTGTTGCATTCTTGTCCGGCCAGGAGGGAGGAGGTATCAAACTGCATGCGAGAGTGAAAGGGTGGAGGAGGAAGAGCAATTTTCCCTAGGATTTGGGGGTTTGGTTGGGTTGTTTTTTTCCCCACTTTTATTGGCCGTGAGTGCAGTGACCGCTTAACCGCAGGGCCTGGCTCGCTCCCTCCCCCACGCTTCCTCCCCCTGGCCGAGCACAGCCGCTCAGATTTCCTCCCAGCGCGGGCGGATGGCGACTCTCAACTACATTCCTCCTCTTCCAAAGGGAGAGGAAAAACCGCTCTCCGCACGGGCAGATGGCCGACTGTTTCCTGGCAGCTCCGCTCCAACCTCCTTTTCCCTATTGTCCTGACAAACATACGCAGCCGTGAAACACACGCAGATGTGCACGCACACAGATTCTGCATTTGTGGTGGATG
>VWZY01011706.1:48979-99001 GCA_013399075.1 Chloroceryle aenea | reverse complement strand
TATTTATGAAGTTTAAAGTGTCATTTCTCATAGTTGGGATAGAGGGAATATGCAGTTTTGCAATTTGAGTTCCTATCCTATGCGTTACTAGCTTTTGGTGAGAATTGTCCAGCTGTCTTGGCCTTTTGCCCTGAAACCTGGGCACAGACCTCTGAGAGAAAGTACCGCTTCTACAGCTTGCTGTCAAAGTAACAGTAGTTTAAGTTTGTGGGAGTCTGTTTCTTACGACAGATCTATTTATTGTTCCATAGTCTTTATTCCTAAGAAGTTCTAGAATGTTTTCTAAAGAACAGCTGTCCAGGTTTGATTTGACCTGTGCTTTCTAGCTGAACAAATACAATCATAATCTTTTGGCTAAAACCTGACAAACAAGCTGCTTAAATAAGACATTGATGACTGATTGACATCTCTAAGCACGTGGAAGAGAAGAAGGTTATCAGGAGTAGTCAGCACGGATTTACCAAGGGGAAATCATGCTTGACTAATCTGATAGCCTTCTATGATGTGACTGATGGATGGATGCAGGGAGACTGGTGGACATAGTCTACCTTGATCTTAGCAAGGCTTTTGACACAGCCTCCCATAACATCCTCGCGAGCAAGCTCAGGAATTGTGGGATAGAAGAACGGACAGTGAGATGGATTGAGAACTGGATACACAATAAAGCCCAAAGAGTGGTGGTCAATGGTGTAGAGTCCAGCTGGAGACCTGTAACTAGTGGAGTACCCCAGGGATCAGTGCTGGGTCCAGTCCTGTTCAACATTATTATCAACCACCTTGATGAAGGCACAGAGTGCCTTCTCAGCAAGTTTGCCGATGACACAAAACTGGGAGGATTGGCTGATTCACCTGAAGGCTGTGTGGCCATTCAGCAAGGTTTGGACAGACTGGAGAGCTGGGCAAAGAGGAACCTAATGAGGTTTAGCAAGAGCAAGTGCGGAGTCCTGTACCTGGGAAGTAACAACTGCAGCAGTACAGGTTGGGAGACAATCTGCTAGAGAGTAGCTCTGTGGAGAAGGGCCTTGAATAGGCCCTAACAGACAACAAGTTCTCCACGGGGCAACAATGTGCCCTTGTGGCCAAGAAGGCCAATGGTATCCTGGGGTGCAGTAAGAAGAGCATGTCCAGCAGATTGAGGGAGGTTCTCCTCCCCCTCTACTCTGCCCTACTGAGACCTCACACAGAGTATTGTGTACAGTTCTGGTCTCCCAATTCAAGAGGTACAGAGATCTACTTGAGGGAGTCCATCGGAGGGCTATGAGGATGATTAAGAGACTGGAGCACCTGCCTTACACGGAAAGGCTGGGAGCCCTGGGGCTTTTTAGTCTGGAGAGGAGAAGACTGAGAGGGGATCTAATTAATGTCTATAAATGCATGAGGGCCAGGCACCAAGAAGACAGGGACAACCTCTTTTCACTTGTGCCCAGTGATAGGATGGGGGGCAATGGATTCAAGCTTGACTACAGGAAGTTCCACCTCAACATGAGAAAGAACTTCTTTACTGTAATGGTCACAGAGCACTTGAACAGACTCCCCAGAGAGGTTGTGGAGTCTCCTCTGGAGACTTTCAAGACCTGTCTGGATGTATTTGTGAGTGATCTGCCCTAGTTTTGTCCTGCTTTGGCAGGAGGGTTGGACTTGATGATCTTCAGAGGTCCCTTCCAACCCCTGATATTCTGTGATGGAATTGTCTTTCTCCTAACAAGGAATTAAAATACTGTAAGTTTTAGAATAGTCATCATGCCTCTTCTGGGTTTTTTTGTTTTGTTTTGTTTTGTTTGTGTGTTTGGGTTTTTTGTTTTGTTGCTGTTTGGTTTTTGTTTGGTTGGGGTTTTTTTGTCACTGCTGGTAGGTTTTTTTTTAATGTTCATGTACTTAATGCTAGAATTTTTTATTCTTCTGGGCATGATCCAATGGTAGACTAATTGCTAATTAGCACATAAGTCATGTATCAACTGCTTTCCAGTTCTTCATTCTACTCTGGTTGAAATATTTTATAAAAAAAATCTTAAGATATCTAAGTTCTTGGATGGCATTCTTAATTAGAAAAATCTTTTAAGTTAAAAAGGTGTTTCTTATTAATCTATGTCTGTACAGAGGCTTACACTTTTCTCCAATAAATTAAAAGTGATTTTAAACATTTTTAAATGTACATATTTTAAGCAGCATTCTGTTACAGTATTTCCCATGTTTTTAGCTGAACAGATATGCAGCTATTTGAGTTCAAGCTGCCAGGCACACAAAGTGGTGGTGTTCATATTTTAAACCTGGATTAAAAGAAGATGTAGTGTAAATGTTTTTTGAAATAATTTTATTCAGTGATTTATGCCTTTTGTAGGGGCTAGGAGTCTTTTTTTTAGGCAGAATTTATAAAGCCTATTAAATCTAAAAAGCTTGGAAATGTATTTTGTTACATATAAAGTGTTTTCTTCTCTGCATCAGGGAATCTTCAGTAACACAGTGTTTGTGTGTATTTCAGACATGCAGTTTGACAGTTAAATACTATACAAATAAGATATAATAAGTTTCTACCAAATTCTGTTACATAAATAGATTCTACCAAAAAATTATGTCTAACTTGTTCTGTCTTCAGTGAGTTTCTACTCTTTTTGTGCAGGGATGGGGAAAGGATTTTTGCACTGTAATTCTTGAACAAGTATCTAAATACTTTGGCTCAGACCAAATGAACAACAGGAAAAATACTGGAGTATCGAGTTTGGGATTTCAAATATGTTAAATACTAGAGCATTCAGATATTTACAGTAGCTAATATGAAAATCATTTACATCTAAGAGCAGTTCACATAGAAGTTGTAAATTCACATGTTTAATAGATGTAAAAAGCAGATTTTACAAACTTGCTTTGGTAAGATTTTTTTTGATTAGGAGAGTCAAAGTGTTAAATTACCTTTCAGTAAAATGCAGTTGCATTTAACATATATTATTGCTTCTTGATTCCTAAGTGGACAAACAAAATAATTGAGCCAGTGATCTGATCCTACCTTTGCAATGCATCTCAGGAATTCTGCAGGAAGTGTGTTTCATGCTGTACCTAGAAGAAAACAAACACCCCTTCTCGTCCCCAGACCTTGCTCTTACTTGAGATAGGCATCAAAATTTGTTGCACTGAGACTGGTGCAGCATTAGTAAGCATTGAAGAATGGCCTACATTCAGCTCCAAGCATGAAACACCACCAGGAAATGCTTATGACCACATCTTCTCCTTACCCGCATGTCATCACTGTAGATGCCTGTCTGAAACAGTGTTGGGCAGTCCCCTGCAAGAGCAGGAGTAGACATACCTTTACAATTAGCAGCTAAAACCCCCAGAATATCAGTTGTTGGCATTTGAGAATTCTCAAAATGCACTAGAAATACTTGATCTGTACAGATGAGTGCCATTCTCTCTGTTTTATGTCACAGCCCATGCTCTCTTTACCTCTGTCTTACGGAAGAGTACTGGTTCTGTGGAAAGCAGTGTCCGGAAGGTGTTACTGGAGCTTCACCTTAGCATAACACAGATGAGGAAACAGGTATAAACAACCTGCACTATTTAGAACTCCACAAAAATACTCTGAATTTGGGCTCTGGATTTAAAACATAAATACATGTTTGTTGAGCACTGCAGTAAAGTCTGCAAATCACTCATGCAGCCATCAAATGTGTTGTAATAGCTGATGGTGAAGCAAAGTTCTGTGTTATTGCCAGCCTTCAAGTATTTGTGTGATTATCTCTAGAATTCATGTAAGGACTGATGTTATTAAAAGTGTGCCTACTAAGGCTTTCCAGAAAGAACTGGATCTGGCTGCAATTATTTATTAATTAAACATTTTCTTATGGCTTGTATTTACAAAGTACACGTCATTTATAGTTCTGAAATGTAGTAAGAAAACCCAACCTTCACAGCTGAAATGAGGCTTGTATCATCAGACTTCTCTATTTAACTTTTGAAGCAACCGAGTAGGTCTGTGCCTTCTGTGTATCTCACAACTACAGTTTAAAACAGCTTTCATCATTCCCTGTAAGAGTTCATTATGTTTATAGACTGCAATATTGTGTGACGGTGTTTGCCTCTGCAATTTCTTAGCTGGCTTGTGCCATTTGAATGACTGTGTACCATCAGGATTTTGCAGTTAGTTGTCCCAGGAGCTCTGCACTGGGAGGTGGCTGTTTCTTGATACAAGATCTAATGGATGATTTGTTGTGTTAGTTAACATATCTTGCCAGTATTAACATATGGCCGTCCCATGCTATGAAGAGTTAAGAGAAAAGACAAGGACAAGGTACCTTAGGGTACTTTTCTGTCTTTAGGTGTGATGAAATATTAGATAATATTACCTCCAGGAGCAAGTGAAGAAACTCTCTCACCCAATTAGACCTGATCATTAGTTTTAAGGTGTTGATCTACTATGTACAGTCTGTATTTTGCCATTGGGATTTCAGGTGCATTTGTTGTCCCACTTTTTCTTTCCATCTGACCCCCATGTCTATGGGAAGCTTGTCAAAAGGATATTCTCTTTTTTATTATTATTATTATTTTGGGGTGGGTTTTTTTGTTAGTTTGTTGTTTTAGTTTTTTTTTTTATTTTTAGTCAGAGCACAGCTCTTGAACCTAAACATACAGTTTTAGCCAAATATGGAAGTTGTCAAAATACTGAAAAAGTTACATTTGAATTTGTCATCTTGTGAATAGGCAATAGAAATCAATGGCAGTATGTATTTATTTGTGTGACACTAAAAGAAGCATGACTTGCTATGGGATTTAAGGAAATGATCTTGTACTTTAACTGTAGATGGAAGAAATGAAGGTGACTGAAATGCTGAAGAGCAGGTAGCATAGCTCTCAGTGGAGTTTCAGAATGGTGTACTCTTTTTCAGTAAATCTCACATTTGTATGTATTATTGTATATGTGTATTATTTTGAAATTGCAATAGAAAGAGTTTACCACTATGCAGTTGAAGAATTTTGACTTTTAGTTGTGGAAGTTGTCAAGTTTTGGCTCTTTGTTGTGCAGTTTAGAATCAATTCAGTGCAGCTGCAGTACAACCAGGCCAGGAAACAGAAACTGCAGTGCTTTAAAGTTCCAAGTTCAGCATCTCACAGAAAAGAATTTACCAGCCACTTGTAGTAGACTAAAATAGTCATAGAATGAAAATATCTTTCAGGTTGGTAGGAGGCTTGTCAGGACTCTAGCCCAACTTCCACCTCAAAAAAGATCAGTACTTAATTCACGACAGATTGCTCAGGATTTTTGACAGACTTCAAGATGAAAATTTCACGAGCTCTGTGGGCAGCCAGTGTTTAATTACCCTAACAGTCAATAGTTGATACCTATCCTATTTAATTTCATAAAACTGTTTTCTCAGTTTCCCCACAGTGGAGTTCAGTAGCAGGCTTGACTCCATCAAGCTTATATTATTCTTACATAGAAGAATGTAGGTCAAAAGGACACAGGAGGTCAGCTAGTTTGACCTGGTCAAATCGGGTCCAGTTAGACCAGGTTTCTTAGGTTCTTAGCCAGTGGAGTTTTTGGAGATCATACTCCATCTGCCATCTGCTTATATGCCTCTTTCACTTGACTGCCTTTATACATTAACCAGAGGACATCTTTCCCAAGTAAGGCCACTGTTGCCATCACCCCAGGGGAGAGGCATTTCTTGCAACCCCAAAACCAGATGGCTGTATCCTACCGACAAGAGCCGTGTCTGAGTGAGGGCTTCGTGTGTGCTGGGGATACCTGTTTAAGGCAGTGCTGGGGACTGAGTCCTGTGACACCTCGTGACCATTTTTGTCCAGTCCCACACTGTCTACAGTGCAGTTTCTTGCTCCCTTGTCATTCAAGCTGTTAACTGCTGAAGTCATTATGTAAAATGCATAATATTTTAGTCTTTGTTTTCTGAAAAAAGAATGAAAGTCCATATCTCTCAAAATACTGTCAAATTTAAGGGGAAGACAAATCTTGTTTATATCTCCAGTAATGGGTTTTACTTCCAGAACAGCCATAGAAAAAAGTCAAACTACTTGAACTTCAGTCTGTTTTGTTTATTGCTTAAAAAGAAAGCATAAAAGTTTGCTGAATAACTATAGCTATTGATTCTTCTACTAAACAGAAATAGTTTTGTGCAGTAACTGATGATGTCATTCTGGAGCCTTTCAGTTTTGTCAGAGATCTGTGTGTGTGTTAGAAATACTTAAGTAAGCTCTGTTTTTTTCCTCAGAAAAGAAGGGGGAAAAGCCCTAAATCCTAATAAGCAAAAGTACTAATGAAACTTTTTGGTCTGGTAGCACTGAAGCCAGGGAGGCAGGAGTGTGACACCTGGTCACCATACAGCATGGGAAGTCCAGTCAGAACAATTCAGAGCTCTCCGAGTAAGTGAAGAACCCTTCTTTGATGTCTTTGATGTGTTAGCTGATCCAACTAGATTACAGGTTTCTTTCCTCAAAAGCTATGGAGCAGAAACTGCTGTATGGAGAAGGTAGAGTGCCATGAAGCTTCTTTCAGAGAGGATGCTACCTTGTTAATCCTTGTGTCTAATCCTCGGCCGCATTAGTGAAGTTGTTTTTAACAGCAGGTGACAGGTGTGATTGCAGCGAAACTCAGAGTATGGTTTAGTTGTGAGTGTAAAGTAGGTCATGCATGTTCCGTATGTTCTTTGAAAGATAGACTAAACCTTCTTAGTAAACATCTGGTCTTAAAGAACTAGTAAAATGTATGCATATGTATGCACACATGCACTCACATATACATTTCAGTGTTGTATTTCTTCGAAACCACTGAGGACTGGCCAATGGTAATGGCTAAATCCAGGCATATTGTTTAATTCTGTAAAATATTAATCCCAAGCACCAAAAAAAACCTGTAGAATAGGCAAGGTCTGCATTTTTTATAAACTTCTGATGCCTAGAGCTTGTATAAAAAATTCTTACTTTGATTTTTCCATACGGTGTCAACAGCTCTCCCTCCGTTATCAGTAAGTAAGTAGGCCAAACAAAGTCTTCAATGAAGATGAACTTAAACAGAATCAAAGATTTTTAATGCTGAAGATAATTATCAAGAAAAATAGTGGGACACCATGATGCAAAGCCGGTAGCAGTTTTGACTTAAATGAGCTATGTTTGGGCAGCTTTGAAAAAGCTTAATTTGTAATGATTTTTCTCTACACATCTCTATTCCTTTTCCTGAGCCGGCTGAAATTATACAAAGGTACTGATTTCATACTTCTTTTATTTTTTTTTAATAGAGTATAATTCAAACTCCGCACAGAAGTAGAAACCCTTCATATTCAGAAAAAAACTTGGAGAGTGAGTTTATCTGTATTGGAAGTCATATCCTGATCTGCTCAGGGTGATTGGGTATTATGAGTTTGTATTAAATGTGAAAATCAGTGGCATGGACATTTTCTTTGATGCAATCCTGCTTTTAGAAGATTGCAAGGTATACTGGAACAGTTTTCTGAAACTTCAGTGTGTCTGCCTGCTGCTTCTTTTTGCTTCCCTTCCCCTTCTTTGTTGCAGAAGAACCCCTGCAGCAGCAGCAGCAGCAGATATCTAGATGGCCAGTTGCTCAGTTTTCAAATCCAAGAGGGTTCTTGGAAACCCCAGAGCTTTGTATGATATTGTTTCTGTTGGCATTCTCATTTGATCCACTGCATTGCACAGTGGCTTCTTACTGGTTTTGGGAATCCTCATCTTCTTTTTTTTAAGTTATTTGTTACACTTTTACCTTGACAAAGATACTACTGTGCTCATTATTTTTATTCAGATCTCTGATTTAAAGTGCTTGAAAGAAGCTATTAAAATGCTGCAGTTTGTTTCAATATATAAATAAATTTTAATTCTTTTATTCTTCACATTCTTTTATGTGAGTTAAGATGTATGTCAGTATAACAGATAGGAGAGCTAATCTGCAAACACACTTGAGTAGGAAAGTCAGCAGTGCGTGAGATTATAAATCACACATTCTGAGCCCAGCTCTGTTTGTTTTTGCATGTTCTAAAAAAATTATGTAATGGAAAACAAAATTCATGAAAGCTCATTATGAAGATAAGTTTGAGCATTATGCCATGAGTGATACAGTTTTATCTCATCTTTACATTTGAAAGAATGATTTGTATAAAAATATTGTGTGAACATAGGTCCTGTAGGAAACACAATAAAATGTTTAATCTTTTCTGTATGTGTTGTTCCAAGACAATTTATGTTAGTAAAACTGTATTTAAATTTAAAAATAATGTTTTATTTGCAATAATATTTTGGGTTTTATGCTTCCTCTGTGCTTGAATAAATATATGGACAAAATTCTACCATGGCAAATTTACGCTTAACGATTGCATTCTTAAATGAGACTTTGTCATGCTTGGAGCTCTCAATGTTTGTTTCATTTGGAAAGATGGTGGGGGCAAACAAAATTCAATTAACATAATATCAATCTATTTTTTTGTTTTCATTTCTAATAGTTGTCAGTTTATGTATGCTTCCAATAAATGTGAAAGTATTCAACATTTTTTTCTTCTTGACATTCTAGGTTTGTTGCACTAACACCTTGGAGAGTATATCATCTGACTTCTCTCATAATACTTGGAGTGCTAATTCTTCAGATAATAAAGGATTTGGTATTCTCCAGGATAAAAGGTAAGGCAGTATACTGATATTCCTTGCTTAAACACCTGCAATTCAGAGCATGTTAGCTCATTACTGAATCGACTTCGATATTATGATTATTGTAAAAAGTATTAGCTAATTTCAAAAAGAGATGATGTATCTCTGATCATCTATTAGCCTTTCCAGTGAAGTTTTGCTTTATTTTATAGGAAGTGCATTAGCAGATTTGTTTTAGCATAGTTGGTATCAGTGGACAATCGTTATTCTTTCTTAATTGCTAGGTGCATTCTTTTCGAAAGTACCTTTTTTCTAAACTTTTTTACTACTTCTGACATTATTCTAATCACATAATTGTTGGAAAGTTTGGGAGACCAAATACAGTTTGGTCAACTTTGTAATAAATTGAGAAATTACCTATTTTAGCACAGTTGAAATAGGAAGGGAGAGGTATTTTTGTCTACTTTATGTAGTGTTTAGTTTCCAGTGTGTACAAAGGCTTATGTGAATACACCCAGGTTTGAAAGGCATTCTGAGTATGTTGGCTGGGATGGTGTTGTTTTTTAATTCCCGTCCTGTACTTTATTGCCACCTAGAAAATTCCTTGGCAAAATTCTCATAATTAGTCCGTAATTTTCATTGTCAGGAAGATTTTATTTAAAGTGTCTTATTTGACCTTTTGTTTGATCTTGGATCTCCTTGCACCATGTATGAATAGTCACCTGAACATAAGCACAAGAGCAGGAAACACATGTCAGAGAAGCACAGTATTCCTCTTTGATGTACTACCAGGTCATTTCTGACTACCAAAGCCTCTTGTTCCCTGCTAAGTTAAGGCAGATACCCGTAGCCTGTTCTGAAGTGTGGTTTATTGTCATTGCCTCTCTGGAATCTTCTGTCTCCTGCTTGAGCATTACAAACTCAGAGGCCAACTTAAAAAGCTGAGCAGAATGTGATTTTTAAGCTCTGCATCGTATAAATCACCACTGTAAATACCTCACTAGTTGGAAGGTGGTGATTTATGTAAATTCTTGTAGCTCTAATTACTAATATTTTTGTATTGACCAAATCCAAGATAAGAGAGTAAGAATACCATCCCGTGTTTATTTGTTCCTCTCCTGCTGCTATGTGATTATTTAACCACTCGTCACAGAGATGAGGCTAGGAAGACACATGTTTCCCAGTTTACAGAATGATTATTTTATTGTAGGTCACTTTTTTTTAATTGAAGAAAAATTATGTCTTTTATGGCATTTGTACATAGTTCAAGAACAGTCAGGTTCTTGAAGTAGTATTCTAGAAATCTTGTGGTAGTAACTTGAAATCACTGAAGTCCACTCCAAAAAGCAGAAGAAAAAATCTTTTGTGTAACACTTCTGTGTAGCTCTTTCACACTTCCAACCAACCACTAGATGGCAAGACTGTTACAGATTCATAAGGAGTGTAGAAAGTGGTTGTCAGTTTGTAGACGTAAAGCATGAGTTAGAGTGGTTGTTGTCTTCTTCCATGTGAAAATGTTGCAATAGAAGATAGTGATTTTTTTCCATATACATTTTCAACGGGTATGTTAAGTTTATGGAAAGCAATTCAAGAACTGTTACTCTTAAGTTAATACACCTTTCCTGTTTTGACTGTTACAGAGACTTTTGGTCATTTTGCCCCAAATCTGGACATTACTTACGAATAAATTAAAAAATAATAGTATTGTTTCTGGTTTTGTGCGTTGTATTTCATCTTGCATTCCTACAATTGCAGGTGCACGGCTTTGGAGGACCATCACTGGCAAGTAGGTATATTATTTGTTATCTTCTTTTTTATAGGTAGACTATTTTTTAATTCTTGACTATTTCCCCTCTAATTAAAATAGAACTTAATTATTTTGGTGTTAGCTTTTTTCCCAAGTTTACTGCTGCTTGTTCATCAGTTTTCATTTTTTATAACTTTTTAGAAAGTATTTTTTTTTAATTTTAGTTATATTAAGACATAAACCCACTTTTTCTTACAGTGGGATTATCATGCTTTGTATTTTTGGGGAACTGGTGTTTTCTTTGAAATTGTTTATTAGGGAAGAATACTGTGTTGGTTAAGAAGGTAACTTTCTTTTACGTCATTATACAGTGCTGTCTAAATGTAGGTAAGCTTGTGGGGTTTCCTTTCATCTCCATAATAGTCAACACAAGTAATTTATCAGTATAATTTCAAATAAATATTAGTTGATATTCACAGGAATGGCAATGAATCAACAGTTTTCTGGCTGCTCTTTGTTTCTGTGAAAAGTAATTCTGCAGTCTGAGACTTTTTTTTTTTCCTCTCACTCCACAGTTCATTTGGTCTCAGAACCAGAACAGTTGGTTTTCATGAGAAGACTATAAGTAGGACTTTAAGTATTGGGGGTTCAGGTTTTCAGGTGTCCAGAATCCTGGACTTGACTCATTGTTCTGTGGGAAGCCAATACAGATTGTAGAGAAGTGAATTGGATGAGCTCACCATAGCCTCTGGGTAATATAATACAGCATTGTATATCTCTGTGTAAAATAATTTTCAATAGTAAGAACATATGGTCAGTCTGTGTCCATCTAGCCTAGAATCTGCTCTCTGAATGTGGTCAGCCAGAAGACACACGGCCTCAGGCAGTGTATAAAAGTTGGACAGGCTTGTATGGTAATTGTCATGGTGTACTGTCCGAGCCCCCAGCAGCTTCCCATTGTAGGACTAGGTACCAAAAGTGGTGTCTTCCCACCCTCATCTGGTCTAGGTGAACCTGACATGAAATTCTCTCATCGCTTTTGTTCTTAAAAACTTCTGCTATTCGCAGCATCCTGTAACACAGATATCCACAGCTGAATGATGTGCTTTGTGACCACAGCCATGTGTTTGTCTACTGTTACACAATAGCTTCTTCATCCCTTTCTACCTTTATTTTTTGTGTTGGAAGAAACAGTGATCAGTCACTCTCAATATTCTCCATCAAGCAGTGACTTTATAAGCCTCTATATGTTCAGTTCATGACTACTTAGTCGCTCCTAAAAGGAGTTCTCAGTAGTTTTGATCTCTCTATTGTGCTTTTCTGCTCTTTTCTTCCATTTCTGTTATCCTTTTTTATCTGGGGAGGAAGAATTAGAATTAGAAATAGCATTCAGTATTCAGGCTGATCCTTGGACTACACATTGGCATAGGACTCCACATTGTCATAAGAATGTTCTCTCTTCTTTTTAAAATAAATCTCAATGCTTGACTGGATTTTTTAACCTCTGCTGAGCTCTGAATTGATACTTTCATGGATATATAATCATCTCAAGATTGAGTTCCTGGATAGTAAATGTCAGCTTAAAGCCCATGTGACTTTAAGATGATTTTTATTTTCTCCGTGAATCTCTTCATATTTCATCTGCCTTTTTGCAAGCAGATCACTTGATTCTTTGTTAAAGTTCTTCAATTCCTTGCAACTGGTTTCCATCTTTACCAGAATAATTCCTCTCATATCCCATTACTTCTCAGTCTCTGTAAGGGCATTTGGTAAGGACCTTGTTGAAAGCCGCCTCAGAAATCAAAGTGAATTTTTCTGGGTTATCAGTGTTCATCTACAAGCTGGTTAACTCTTTGAAAGCACAGGTTTGTGATATGATGTTGTTTACAGTGTACCATAAGACAGGCATACATATCCTTTGTTAGATTTACCAACAGCTTGCACAGAGCAGAGATGATTCTTTACTGGTTTGCAGTTCTCTAGCTCTTACATACCTTCTTTAAAAATAGATGTTGCTTTAGACACTTACGGTCCGCTGATGTTAAGGCAGCTTTAAGTGAGGTTATTTAACAGAAATGAAATTTCAACTGTTGTGCCCTAGCTTTCATTAGAACTTTAATTAGTTCATATAAGACTTTACATTTGTTTGCACTGTGGGTAGTTTGTTTTTCTTTTTTTTTTTTTCTGAATGCTAATATAAATGTGTCTGTTGATTGTGTTGAAATGAAAAGTGCTCTAAGGTGCTGAGGCTGGGTGCATGGTTGCTTTTCATTTTACTCGAAGTTGGATATGAAAAAAATGGTTTCATGTTCTTTTAATATAAGGAAACAGTGTTAAACATATCCCCATACTGTATGTTTTCTACAAATGCTACCCAGCAGAGAATCACATGCTCTTAAATACCAAACCAAATACCTTGGGTTGTTTGGGAAAGTGCTAGCTGGCTGGTCCAAAACTGTGCCAAGAGCTTGTTTAATGTTTTAACTGCATAAATGACCACTTCTAGTGCCTGACAGACAGCATGGCACACACGGTTTAGTTTATCAAAATAGATAGTCAGGCAGTAACAAATAGTCTGAACAGACTAATTTCTTGCCTTACCTTTGTGTTCTGTTATTCTGGTTTTGAAAGTTAATCACATTATGATGTTCTGTGAATTGTGGCACAGCTTTATGATGATTTTAGTAGTGAAATGATATGCCTTGTCCTGTTATTTTTGCAAGTAAAGCTTGTGGTTGTTGGAGGGTGAACGACTGACGATTACTGTTCTGAAACTTGCATGTTTTGAACATTGATGTGCATTGCACATCCCCTCTGCTGCACATACACTCCAAGCATCAGAGATCAGAGTCCTTTGGTAAAGATCCTGTTAATTTGTTGCACTTGTTTCTCTTGCTCCTAGTTAAAGGAAGAATACCCTCACTGCTTTTTCCTTGCCGTAACTGAAATGGAAAATGCTAGTTGTCTGCCATGGAAAATGAGATTATATAAGAAGACCTGTGCTTTTATTTCTAATGGAGTTATTTAGTAGTATTTTAAGATAAAAATTTTCAAACTGAAGCAAGATGAGATCTTATCCTAAACCTTTCTCAGTGAAGTAGGTTCCTGTAGCATGTTCTGTTTCTGAATCTGCTTCTGTGTCTGAGGAACTTCTCAAGATACTTCTGGTATCTTGCCTTTTTAAAAATGGGATAACAACTGTTAAAGGAGCACTGGAGAATGCCACTTGCAAAGTTACTTGTTTTCTTTATAAAGTTGTTTTGCTTCTTCCTATGCTAGCAAGTTTGAAGCATGATGCTTCTCTAGTCAGTGCTAATAGATGAATTGAAACATGTATAGGAGTTGTAGCACACCATCATTTGATCACCTGAGTGACCAAACTTAAGGAGGTCGAATTAATATTCACTCAAAATTATCCTTTCATATCAAGCCTGAAAAAAAAAAAAAATCATTTGCAGCCTGAGAAGAGATGAAGCTAAGCGACAGGCCTTTAAAATAGCCATCAGAGAGTAACTGAAGAGAATAAACCAGAAAGAAAGGAGTTAATGCTGTGAAAACTATCAGCTCTGAATAGCTATGCTTTATACATTTCTTAAACAAATTAAAGCTGCTGACTTCTAAGAGACTTTCCTGACCAAAGATGGTGTGAAGCTCCCTAATGCACAGACTGTGGCGGGTGCATGGTACTTACTGCATTAGTAGATGTGGAACGTCTTGGTTATAATTCTTTAGACTGTGATAATAAATCCCAGAGAGGTTCTCTTGACCCTGTAGTTTGAAAGAAGACTTTTTCTTCCCAGAGGGGAGCCTTTTTCCCAGGTAGACTTGGATGATCTATTCTGGTCCCAGAAGGAGGGAAAATTAACAAAGTGCAGCACCCTGAACGGGACGTCTTGTCCATTGCTGCCCATAGGATCAGACAAATCAAGACTTAAACTTTTGTAAGAAGAAACAGGAATGTGATAAGAAAAAAAGGACACTTACTGGTTGCAGCTCTTAACTGGCATCTGTCTTTATTGAAGCAGTTTGGGACTTGGGTTCATACTGAAGCTCTTCTGAAACTCAGTAGTTAGCCAGCTGGGGTATTTTGAAGCCTTCACTGACAGAGGGTTACAGACAGAAACACAGAGGTTATTGAGCAAGCCCAGGACATTGCTGTTTTTTTGCCACCCCTCTCCTCCAGTCCCTCCTTCATGTATTCCTTTAATGGGAGTTAACTGTGGTGATACTTGTGGACTCCCAGAGCCATCAAAGGCTGCTTATAGGAGTGTGTTACTGCTTGGTAGAGAACTATTTCCATTACTGTGCCAGTGATGTGACAAATCAGTTTCAAATTCAGGTCATAACTTTCCAAAACCTGAATTAATTTTTCATCCTATACAAATACCACACTTGCATCAGCCCAGCTCATAGATGTTTCTATGCATTGCAGTGGTCATCACTCTCTGAAGAGCAATGTTCTCTACTAGCACCAGTCACAACTTGACAAGCTTCACACAATGTGGTGTTAACATTCCAAGAAGAAAATAAACCAAACTCTTTAATCTAATCCTAACTCCATAATGTACTTCTGCAAAATTCTTCCTAATACATCACTGACAGCAATGGAAAAAACTCTCATGTTATCACTAAGGATAAGTGCAACAAATCCCCCTTTCATCTAATTACCAGGCTTCATTTATTATGTCTGGGGTTTTAGATACCTCTGATTTGCATACGCTTCACCTGCTGGGTTTAAGACAATCTGCAAGTCATGTGCCTAAGGATTTCTGATGTAGTCTGCTTAGTCTTATTTTGTGATTAATAGAGAGTTGAAATGCTTTGTGAGGTATCTAGCATGATTCATGTTGTCCTGAATGAAATATCTGGAGGCTGGTCAGGGATATCGTACCTTAATGGTGACTTTTTGCTTCCCTTGAATATATACAGTAAGCCTGGGGTGGTGAGGTGACTAAGAGCATTTACAACCCTTGTGTCATACCCTATGGGTTGAAGGCCTGTCTGTCTGGGAGATGCCATTGGCAACCCACTGGAATACCTTTCCACAGAGGGAACGACCGCAGGGCGCAACAAGAAAGCATGGGAACCTCTCTCTCTCTCCTTGTCTGTGCAAGCAGCTTCTCTGAAATGAATCTCCCACACAATACAACAGTGTACTCAGATCTCTCATGAAACTGTGAGGGTATTAATCCTTGAGGGATAATATCCTCATTAGGAATAATAATTAATTATAATAAAGCAGAATATTAATCCTGCTTAATTGTATCTCCAAAAAATAAATAAATGTTCTGTCTGTCTTTCAGGTTATTGCAAAGAAAACTCTTTGCAGAGGAGTAGGTTAGGAAATAAGAGGTCTTTTTCTACTAGGAAATGTAAACAGAATCAAAGGTATAACGGAAGTGCTTCTGTTTCATGCTTGTTAATCCATTTCCTTGAAGTTGTAGATTGGAAAAAAGCTGATGTAAGCCGAAGGGAGTCATGTGGGCCAGTCAGTACCAAAACATGGGACTATCAGTATCAATTTCTGTTGTGCAGTCCCTTAGTCTTGGTTTCATCATCCAGATGAGATCTGTTCTTCACGTGACTGTACACAACTACATGAAATCTGGTAACAGACTGAAGAAAAATCTTCCCATGGACTCCAGGAACACCGAGGGCAGAATATAGTGCAACAGATAAATAGATAAAAATAGGTTTCAGAGTGCAAATTTCCTTCTTTGCTTGTTTTATTTTAATTAGGTGTTTTTCAGGATTTTATTTTGTATTTGATAAACAATAAAATCAGCATTCCAGTAAAAACCTGTGTGTTCATTTTCTTACAGGGACAAAAATATAAATACTTCAGTAGAAAGGCTCTAACTTTGGCTAAAGTGTCACACTTACTCTGAGAACCATTTAACACGTTTTCCTGCACACTTATCCTTGGGCTTTTCTTGGTTGGTCACTTCTTTTTTTGTTCAAGGGGAGCAGAAATGAAGGAGATGACACAGCCTTTGTAGACGTTATGTATCTCACTACTAGTAATACTTGGGGGTTTTGGCTTGTTGTTTTGGTTTGGTTTGGTTTTTTCCTTATATTTGCCAGAAACAATGTGTGCTGTATATAATTGGTTTCTTCTCACATAGTGTGGTTTCTAAACTTTTGGATCCAGGCCTGCTCTCTGTGGTTATAACATGATACTGCCTTAGCCATCGCAAGACATTTTCCTCTTCTTCTTGTCTCAAGATGCTCAGTTCACCTTTCACTATGAAGGGTGCATGGAGATGATGAGGAGAAAATATTGGAATTGGTCAGCATCTTGACCACTACCAAACAAATATTGCATACCTTTTTCTGTGGGCTTTACTTGCCTCCTGTCCCTGTTAGCTAAAAATAAAGGCTAAACATTATTTTGTCTGCAAGAAAAGAGAAACATCTGTAGAAGCAAAGGTGGAAACAAAAGATGAGCAGTTTTACTGAGGCTGCTTTAACTTTTTTTTTTAGCAAGAGATATATTCCATCAACCCAGTTTAAAATTTGCTGAGTCATGAGTTATGTTTTCAGAAACTTTTATCATTCATGCTTGAGTACCTGTATTGCTCCGAGCACAGTGCTCAAACTGAGGCCTTATCAGTATCAAGTCAAAGAGATGACTTCTGCTGTATACCATGAATGTCTTGTAAATGACTCACAGGCATAGCTTTGTTATTCTCTGAGGCTATTGCAACTCAAGTAACTGACATTTTGCTGGGGACATTCTCCTTTTTCACTGCACTGCGTGTTTAGTAAACTTTTATTCAAGTGAAGTCACTGCATCCGTGATTAAATATGTGAAATAAATACCTGACATAAGTGCACCCTTTGTAAACTGCAGGGTATGCCACATCCTGTGCAAAAGTGACTCAGTAATTAATTTGCTTTGTTACTTATGGGTAAAAATTAACTGTTTCACAGAGTTGAAAAATGCTAGCTCCATAATGTTGGGAGGATAGAAATACAGCCTTTGCCCATAACTTTTTTCTTTAAACATAACACAGTTTTTCATCAGTGATTTTCACCATATAGTAAAATATGTTGAAAGCTTGATTCCGTGTTTTAATTTCCTGAAGCATGGAGCTGCAGTCACCATGCAGTTCATCGTGAGAGTTTTGCTTCTGGATTCAAGGTGTTAAAATGCAGTTCTATTAAAGGTGTCTGTGAGCGCAGCCAGGGGGATCTGTATGTTGTGAACAACCTGTGAACTGCTAATTGTGAGCTGACCCAGTTCTGATAGCTGTGTGTCATGCTCACTGGCATGTCACATAATAGCAGTATTATCGTCACTGGGGAACAAATGTGCCCTCCCCCCTGCTGCCTACTATCATATAGGCCGTGTATCCTTTATTTTTGTTTTTATTGCTGCATTTCTTGTAATGATAAAATGTTTCTTCTGATCACAGTATTAACTAGACATAAAGTACAAGATACGTAGAACTGCAGGCGTTCTGGTTTTGTTTAGTTCCACTTGTTTCCAGCACTAAGAAAACAAAACAACGCCTGAAAGCTCATGGGAGTTGAAAGTGATAAAGTGAATACAGAAAATTCTATCAAGGAGGTGAGTGGAGAAGTGAACCAGAGATTCAGAAAGAGAAAATCACTAAAACAATTAAGTGTTACCTCAGAGCTCTCCCATGCCACTTGACCCTTTCTCAGCTTTACACTATTTCAATAGCAAGTGCTTAGATCTACTCTTTGGTTTTCGGCAAGTGCCGCATTTGAATTTGCTGATTTGTACAGTGCAGTTGTGTGCCATTTGCCAAGCTTTGAGCAAGGGAGGGTGAAGGTGTCCTTCACTTTTTAATAGTTTCACATTTCTTACTAAAACAGCAATTCTGGCACCAGTAGTTTTCAGCAGCAGAGGTAAAGCTTTAAAAGTCTAATTACTGGGAAAACAAAACGTACTTGCTTCTGTGTTGTGGGCCACACTTTGGACAAAAAATGAAAGTTACAATCTTCTGTGAAAGTACTCATCAGTCTCATCTTTGTGGGTTGATTTCTTAAGGCTGTGAACATCAACCTCTATAGAAAAACTATCTGAAAAAAATGCAGAAGTTTTTGTGTTGGCATCATCCATCTCAGATCACTTTTTATGTCTGTTTTTAGGGACCCCTTTTGAAACAAGGAATTAATCTTTGCTTGTTGTGGGGTGCAAAACCCAACAACATGAATTAAAAGAAAAGTGACAATATTTGGGTACCTCCTGAATGTAAGAAAATGTCCTCTGACCATTTCTGAGCAGATGAGCTTTCTCATGTTAATTGTAACATCTGTTATTCTTTCCTTGTTTATTTCTCAGAGCTGCTTAGAAATTGTCAGCTACTCGCAGACACATTTTATACATTGCTGACAATTCTTGAGTATTACTGTGCTTTCAGTATAAAGCCCTTGCTTTGTTGTGGTTTTTTTTTTCCACTTGTTTATATTTACAAAGTGTTTATTATAAACAGCATGCTTCAGGAGCAGGATACAGAAGGGTTTACTCTTATTTTGTCTGCCAGCCTAAAATGTATTATAAGAAAACCTGTCCAAGGTTGTGATTGACAGGTATTTCCTCAATAAGAAAGTGAAACTTGGAATGAAGTGTACGTGGGGGAAGGTGACAAAGACCCCTTATATTCTAGATAGAGATCATTCCAGTTGAAGGATCCAAGAGGCTTGGACATACTCTTATAAAATGTCAGCCAAAAGTAATGTTCTTTCAAAGACAGGTGTACTTCAACTCAGATGTTGAACTTAGGTTATGAACTTAAGTTATGAATTGCCTCTTGAATATTTTAACCTTAACCCATAAGAACTTTTGAATGCATATTCCATAATCTGTGATTTCTCCATTTATGGTGGAAATCCATGTCCAATGTCTCACAATTTGTACTTCTGACTACTAAGAAGTAGCTGTATATCAGTATGCTACAAGTATCACTAGGTTACTGGTTGGAGTGCAATCTTTAATTCCTTATTTTCAAGTGGAGGTACTGTATTCCAAGGCTTTGCAGACAGCACTGACTGGAAAAAGTCAGTTCCTTCTAAATAATACCCTTTTTTAAGGGCAACTCTTGGAGTTAGGAAGGCTATCTTCTAGTTAAAATATTTCAGAGACCTTAAGCAGGCTTAGTGAAAGAGCTTAGCTTCATATTGTATCTTTGAATTGGTTAACAAGCTGTACTTTTCTTTAGAGTAGCAAGGTACCAAGCACCATTAAAGAGATCGGAGAACTGACATACAGTCAAAACATCTATTTTGTAACTCTTTGTAAGATTATACCATACAATAAATTTAACTGCTGCCTACTCCAGGAACAGCCTGTTCGATTTCGTATGATTGCATCTCTCAGCAAGCAAACTTGATCTGCTTCCCAAATTAATGTTCATATTTTTTCACTCTTTGTATATATATTTTAAATGTTCTTTGTTATATAAGTAGGAGGGTTTCATTAATTATTCTGCTGGTTTAGGCATTAATAATATCATTGCAACAAGTACCAGACAGATTATGAGTAAAGGAAGACTGCGTTTCTGATCAGTATGGAGCTTTGAACAGTATGACAGACTACAAATTGCTCATCAGGAAAGAAGCTCACAAAAGTGACCTTTATAAGTGATACAGACTAAATTTAAGTTGAAAGATTAATGTTAAAACGGTCATGTGTCCTATTCCCTATGTTTATTCCATTGCACATGCAACATTTTCACCATGGGTATTTTTATTCTATTCTTACTGCTTTCCATTTTAACAGTTGAACAACTGTGAGAGATAACTTGCAATCCTGAAGTCATTTGACTTGTCATCTTAAAGGGTATTTATAAACTATAGCATTCAGGGAGCTCCCAGTGTTACTTTAAATAGCGACACTGCTTTTAGGATGAAGAAAAAATGGACTGTTTAATTTTGGAATGACTTTTCTTAAACACGAGCCAAATCATAGTTGATAAAAAACTCCATAAAAACAGCTAACAAGCTTAACCATGTTCTGTATTTTTTTATATTCTCACTGAAGACTTCCTGAAAAACAAATGGTATATCTTATGCCAAACACAAAAATGTGAATACATACGTTCTTATGCAAGTATAAATGCCCCCCCCCCTTTAAATGTAGGTCTGTATTGTCTGTTTACTGTAGGCAGAAATGTTTCTTCTGTTACTTTATTATTTTGAGGGAAAGAATGGGGTTTGTTCTGCACAAAGAACTTACTGAATCAAACACCCAAACCTTCTGTAGGTATATTTATCAGAGTCATTTGTCTCCCCATTTCCATAATTGCTCATCACATTTGTTGTGAGTCACAGATATTTTTTTTCTTGATACACAAAGCAGCATCAATCCGATTATAAGGACATATAGACATGATGTACAGAAGTGGTTCTGGGTCAGTTGTCCCTAAGCATTGTTTTCTCATTGTGAGACCAGCTTTAAGGTTATTCTGCAGACCATGCAAAGGTTTCTAGAACCTGAAACCCAAGTCGCTGAATCTCTCCGTTTTCTCTGTTTTTCTGTACTATTATGTGATTTGAGAAACGGAATAATTTAAATAGTAGTTTGTACTGTCATGTCTCAGCAACACGATCAATGATTAAAAAATCCATAATGCTACACAGCTTTCCATATGCAATATGCCCTCAGTATACAGCAAGAATATAGAAATGACATTTTCAGTTTTGGAGAAATGCTGTCTTTCCCAAGAAGAAAATATGTGCAGCTCTCCTAATGGCCTATTGAATTAATTCCTGTCAAGATTTCAAATTCCAAAATGGAAATTTGAGAATAATAATAAGAAAAAAGAAACAAGCAATTTTAGTTAATTTCAGAACTTGATAAAAGAAACAAACATTTATGATTAATGAAACAAGGTATTTATAAATATAGGCTAGTTATTGCTGTGGAGTGAAGAGGACATCATTGCTTGGAATCTTTAAAATGGTGATAGTCAAGAGAAAGATCAAAGAGTTGAGTTCATATAGCTGTTGGCCTTTGACCTTTAGTTGCATCTGGTTTGCCAAATAGAAGCATTAGATTACAAAACGCACGATGGAAATTATTTACAGGGGGCATTAGAACCTATAGTCGTAGATCCTTTTTTTTGTTGTTGTTATGCTATGTTGCAGACGCTTGGATGGTTGTAACACGTGAGGGTGTGTTTCCCAGCACAACATCTGATTAGTCACTAATTTAGTAAGGAATGTCCTGGCTCACAGTTTTGTTGGAGCATGTGAGCCTACCAGCAGCATAACATATATTCTTTGAGATGTTTCAACACACAATTGAGTAAAACAGCTCAGCTGTTTTGAAGCAAACATTCCTTCCCCAAGTCTCCTATTTTTTTTCTTTTTTCTTACTGGCAGAAGAAATATTGCAGGTTTACCTATTGAAATATATTTCATGCCTTAATCCTTCAGTTGTTTGGGTTTGTTGTTTTTATCTTTGCTTAATGTTGCAATATGTTTTGGAGTCTAGCACTGGAAATCAACTTTATAAAGCTACACATATTTCATTTTTACACTGAGCAATTAGAGGGTAGCATATATTCATTATGTTTCTCATGTTCTGTAAATTTCCCACTCTTTGAATACATTGATCAGAGATATTCAGGAGACCAGTTTAATAACTTTTCAGAGATAAATACTTACTGTAGCACAAAACACTCGAGTTATCTCGAGTCCACCTGAATGTTATGGTCACAGCACCATATGACACTTCCTTTTCCTAGCTTAGATTTGCTGTAGGAGAATGGTGCTCTTTCAAAAGTTCAGCTGTTTTACCAACTACTTGGATTGGCAGTACAGTTAACAGACCACTGAAGGAGCTGCAGCCATTGATGTTATTGTAGGTCAGCTCACAGTGGGAGGTAATGCTTAGGAGAATTTCACAGTACTTATAAAAATATGCAATATGAAAGTAGTAAAAAAATTTTTGAATACTTTAAAAGTAAAATATTAACATTCTTTAAAAATCTTCAGACAGGAAGACTGTGACAGAATGCTGTGTAGAAACTGATGTAGTCCAGTTGAATTTCCAAAAGGCATTAGCTAAAGGCCAGTAAGTAACTCTGAAGTACGAAAGAAGATCCTCCCATGAATAAAAAAACAGATGGAACATAGGGAACAGCACTCCTAAGTGAAACTGAAAAGGCAGCGAATAGTGGCAGCAGGTCAGGCCTGCCGGAGGTACCAGATTATCCAGGGAAATGAAGACAAGGTCCGACTGTGATGAATTTCAGAAGACCCTAAATTGAAAGTTTAGTTTTTCAGTCTTCTGACAGCAGAATGTACTGTTGAAATATATTTTCTACAGCTGAACAAAAAGATTTCTTCAGAAGTCTTTAGATGTATGTAAAATATGAGGGGACAGGAAGCTCTAATGGTGATAGGAGCTGCTATTGTGCTGTGTGAAACAAGGTGTTCTAGACACCTTCTAAATCACCTTATGATTTCATGAATTGAATTTAAATAAAAATTAATAGTAAAGGAACAGGGAGAGGAGTGCCTACATCTTTTATACTTTGAGACAAAAGTCTAGCTAACTGACATTAATTTGGCTTCCCATTAGTGCTATCAGCCTCTCAGCACGATGTCATGCATATTATCATCTTCTCAAGGCAGGGCAAAGGTTATCAGCTGCTTGGCACTTCGGGCCGAGTGTTCTGGCAGCACTCACTCAACCAGTTCAGAGGATTCCTCTAAATCACAGATCTGCCTGTGCCCTTGATGACAAATGGGTTAAGCTGCAGGTCTTGATTGATTACCATTCCTAGTTGAAACCTTTGTTGATTCATATTAGCCCAAGAGCCATTTTACTTGACAGGTTTTTTGGGGGTAGGTGTGATTGTGGGAGGGTGAGTTTTCTTTTGCAGTCTTGGCTCTTCCGTGGAGCTGTGTGGTGTTTCATTGGCCTCGTCCATAGCTTTAAATTTGCAGCTATGTCACAGAGGGATGGATGTTAAAAGAGCAGAATGGTTGTGATTTGACAAGTATTTACTTTGGAGAAACTCCAGTAAGAAATTTGGCACACCAGTCACTGCAGGATAAAGTTTGTTGTGTTTTCATTAGTGCATCTCAGAATTAACCATCCTAGCTAGTCTGCAGTTGTGTACATGTATGAATTATCACTGTGTGAAGTTACTTCTCATTACCTACCCTGCCCTTCTATGTTGTTGGTTGTTATATTATGTAGGACTATTTTCTTTAATGTTTCATGTTAACAGTTAACAAGATTATGTGTCTGTTTTCTCCTTCCAGCTGGTAGAACTATAATGGGAGATTAGATGGTAATATCGTGAAGTGTTCCTATATTTTTTAATTTATTTTTATTAATCAAGCTTGTTGATCAGCATACACAGATATGTTCCTTCTAAAATAGCATGCCCTCTAACTTTTTTTTTTTTTTTAACCTGATCTGGTTTAGTCTGTAAATACTTTTCATTATAATTCATCAGATTTGCTAATGTTTTGTTACATGTGTTGGATTTAGAAAGTACTGGCAGTAGCACACAAAGTATCAGTTGCTTCATCAGATAAAAATATGGCCTGGAAACTGAGTCATCTTAGTGATGATTTAATATTTTTTATGTTACATTTACACAGTTTTATAAACTACCACGGTGAGACTGAATAAAGAAAATTCTAATGAAAAAAGCTCCTTTTAAAGGGATAGAATATAATTGTAATTTTACCATTAGGCATATTACAGACTAGAGACTTTATCTCTTGTATTCAGCAAATAGATAATAAGATAAGTTAACAGTTTAGTAATCTCTTTCACTTTCATTATATAGGCACTGAAAAAAGCTGTTGCCCTTAAGGAACCAAGATGAATCATACTTAGCACGAAAATCTTTGGCTAGCAATTCTGAATATTAATCAGAAACTTAGCTCTTTGAGCTGGAACATAAGAATAGGGTTGATGGCAATGAAAATTATTAATAATACATAACCGTGTGCTGTGCTTATGTTATAAGGTACTTGAAGTCCTGCATTTATTCATCCTTAAGCTTGTAAGGTCTAATTCAGGACTGGTAAGCTGGACTTTGACCTTGCTATGGCTTGCAGTTGCACTAACCACTCTGGTGAAACTGTCTTACATTGCACTGAAGAGTAAGTTACCTGACTAGTTGGAAAACTGGCTCATATCGTCTTCTTCATAGGATGATAGCAGCATCAAAGGAATGGTGGTTTAGAAAACTGTAAGCATACCAGCAAAATCTTCTAGACATAGGCATTGTGAGTATGAGGTTCTGAGTGTCCTGGCTGAGAGATTCTGCGTAGCTGAGTGACTTCTTATGTTCTCAATTGAATTATGTACAGAATTGTCTTCTAAATATTCTCATTTTCTTGGTAGTTTGCTGGTAGTCTTCTTTTCTTGCATTGGTTTGTGCTAGTTTTAATAGTAACACAATGAACTTTTTAGGTTTGTACTTTAACTCTTCGCAACACTTTTGCAAATCTCTTCATGCATTCTTAACTATTTTTAGTCTTTTGACCAATTTGTTTAATGAAAATTATTTCATTGTACAGTTCTCTTGGTATTTGGTCTACCTTTAATATAGTTCATCACTTTTCAGTGTGGGAAGGAGGCAGTTGATGAGAAGAAACAGATTCAGATTGCTACAAACCAAAAGAGAGAGGCAGAGGGGCAGGTTTCAAAATCTTGTATAATGTGTACCTAGGAAAAAACAAAAAAAAATATTTTAATGTGACTTTACTGAATTATAGATCATGATTATAGATGAACTAATACCTAAGTACCATTGCAGGTCTTAGGGTAAATAGGAAATGTGTATAGTAAGACGAAATAATTTCATGAACCAGTATGTAAAATGTCTCTTGAAAAATTTGGAAAACTATTGTTATCTTTAAAAAATGCTTAGATCATTGCTAGGTGATGTACTATGTGGTGTATGTGGTGGAGCTTGCCTTCAAAATATGTTTCTTTTATAGCTGTTTAACAAGATCCCATGGCCAAATAGTCCCAGAGCAGTTCAGATTTTCACCCTTAGTGGTAAGATCTTCTACTGACCTGTCTCCAGCTCTTCTCCATTTGTCACACAAATCCAGCATGATGTATCATATTGGTACCAGAGGAATATTTGTTGTCTTTATGTGACTTGTAGTCATTTGCTTTTTAAACTGCAGTTGAAGTGTCTCTTACTT
Organism: Chloroceryle aenea; assembly: GCA_013399075.1. NCBI lineage: Eukaryota > Metazoa > Chordata > Aves > Coraciiformes > Cerylidae > Chloroceryle > Chloroceryle aenea. The sequence goes on along the minus strand of VWZY01011706.1, from coordinate 73,497 downwards.
TTAAATCTTCTTTCTGCTTGTGCTTGAAAACTTAGGAATACTCTCATGCACCATGGCACGTTATTATGCTCGCTTTAGGATGAAACACTAAAACCTCACAGTGACAATTCACTGTTGCTGGTACAAAGCAGGTTTTGTTGTCTGTTGGTAGTCAGTTTGCTTTCATACTCAATTTTTTAACGGTTCTTTAAAAATTCATATTCAAGTGCTCTGTTCTGCCCCCTGAATATTTATTGCATGCAGTATCTTGTTTAAGCTTTTTGAATGTTGCATTATTTTTTTTTTTTTTATGTCAAACCTGAATGATGTTTGGTTTTTTTCTGAATAAGCAGCCTGGGATTTAAGAAGATGTTTTAAGTTAGCTGTTTCATCTGGGTACAAAGAAGATACCTGCATAATACGCAGAATTCCATGAAGAGAGAAAAAAATTTCCTGAGCACTTTTTTTGTTGTTTGTTTGTTTTGCTTTTATTGGTTTTTGACTGTTGAAAGATACTGGGGTGTTTTGTTTGTTTGTTAGTGTTGGTTGGCTGGTCTTTTTTTCCATTCCTAGTCCTAGATACAGATAAAGACAAACTATGTTTTGTGTACAGTAGGTACCTTAGATTTATCTATTTTTTTACCATGCTGCTTACCAGGTTGAATTATACATTGTATAATACTCCAGCAAAGAACTGAGTGTGTTCAGAAGGTCCATCTTGATGATTTTTCATTTACCCTTGCATGAAAGGCTTCCTCTCTTCTAAAACAAGCCTCCTGTGTATTCCTTATGGTGTATGAAGAGGTCTCAAAGCTAAGTAATATAATAAGCATTTGCAATTTTAAGTCAACTATACATAGAAAGAATTTGGACAGCAAATTTGGATATTGAAAATATGGGGAAAATTGGGTGTGCACTTCAAATTTATGAAATATAGTAAAACGTGCACTTCTCTCTGTGTGTGCTTATAGATACATAAATGTACACAGGACTGCACACACACACACAGAAATGCAGTCAGTATATACAGTCTTCTGTGTTGAAAAAGCAGGGGAAAAGATTCAGTTTTGGGGGACTTACATATGTTATTAATATTTTTTTTTCAGTAGCCAAAACATGCATTTCAAAATAGTTTTAATCCTAAACACACCTTTGGCAATTTTAGTAACTTTTAGACACATGCTTTTGCTGAAACCGTCTACAAAAAGTAAAATGCTAGAGTTCCCATTCCTTCTGGAAATATGAACTGAACTAGATGTTCTTTTTGAGGGTGATTTTTTGCTATGAACCGTTGAGGTTTTTTAGGATATCTTTAGCTGTACACTATGGTGTTCATAATTTTTTCACCCATATCATTAGAAGTGAGACTTGTTCATAGCTGAATAATTAGAACAGGGATATACACTGAAAGCACCATCTTACTCTCCTTTTAGATGAGGAGAGACATTGAAGGTGGCAGTGATTCTGCCTAGTCCTGGAGCTGGTTCACCAGCTGAAGTGCACCACAGGCTGGCTAATCAGCATCTTTGAAAGCCTGCAGACAGGGTGGGGTACACCATCCTCCCTGCAAGGCCAGATCATCCCCCTTGCACACTGCGCCGACAGCATGCTCCCTTTTGCCCACTAAAGCTCTTGAGTATCTTCAGTATCTCAGTCTGTAAAGCTTTATCCAATACTATTTCTGATCCTCTCAGCTACTGAGTAAGGCTGCTTCTCTTTCTCTTGAAGGAGCGTAGCTTTTTTTTTATTATTTATTTTTATTTTCTTTCTTCTGCTGGTGAATTCCTCTGAAGTCTTTGTTGTATGCCCATAAAAGGAAGATTTTTCTTAGATGTCTATACTTCCCTGGTGGAGAAGGCCGTTTACTTGATAAGTATGATACACGGTCAGTCAAAATCTGTAAGATTCCCTGATCAGGCAATATGTCAGACTGGTGTCTGATCTTTGTGCGAGCAGATCTTCTAGGGTATTTTAATACTTGATGGCAAAGTGAGCCCTTATCAGCTATCAAAGGAGTTTTGAGAACGGTCTAGAAGTCTGTTTAGTTGCAGATGAACAGAATTAGGCATTGATTCTTAAAGTTATTAAAATAAAATAAAGACGATGATATACTCTGAAAGGCCATGTGTAAAAATGTGGTAATGAGAGCCAACAGAGCATCACGAACAACTCACCAGAAAGGTTAAAATGTATAGATCATACTATGTCCTCACTGGGACTAATGGTGTACATTTCTGGTCTCTCCCACCTTCAATCGTTATAGTAAACATAAGAAGAGTTTGGATAAGAACGGCAATGTTTGAAGGTGTGCAACAGCTTTAGATACCTGAAACAAGTGAGCAAATAGGGCCTTTAAAGCTGAATGAGCTGACCAAGAGCAGAACATGTTCGATAGTATCTTTTTCCTTTTGATTACAAAGTCAAGTGCTTTCATTATCCTTTCAGAAGTAACCAGGCTTGGGGGAACAACTCACTGTAAGGTGGAAGGGGTTGCTTTTTCTGTTGAGAAACCAATGTAAGGGAAAATTTCAGAAAATGCTGGATGTGAGAAGTGAGATACAAGACAGCAGCTCAAGCAAAGAAGTTGCTGAGAGGAGCAGGAATTAGTCACGTGAGTTGAGGCCTCAGAGGTAGTAAGAAGGAACTTAGATGGGACAGAGAAGACTGATCAAAGTCCCCTGCAATTCAGAAAGTTGTAGCATTATCTCCAACTAAACAAGGAAGTAAGAACCTCCCTTAAAAATAACACGGGTATGGAAAAAGCTTTTCCTTCCTCCATTCTGTCATTTCTAGTCACTTGGAATTTTTCATGATGAAAAAGTTTCAGCTGGACTTGGGTGGGTTTTGGTTGTTTGTTTTTTTTTTTTTCAAACAGTATGTAGTTTAGCTGTAGAAGTCTTTGCCACAAGATGTTCTAGGTGCTATCATAGACAGCAAATACACTCAAGAGCTAAAAATACAGAGCTCACTGCTGGTTTTGGAAACCCATGAGCCACAAGTTGGGAGTCTGGAAGACTATTTGGAGAAGGCAGCAATGTGTTTTTCCCTAGGCTGCAGTTTTGAAACACAGTAGGAGATGCCAGAAGCCCTTTGGTCTGCTTCAGTACAGTAGTTATGCTTACCTGCTGCCATTCCACCCAAGTGTACTTGGAGAGGTTATTCCATCTTGTGCAGCTGTGAAATAGTTTGGAGCCCAGTCTGATGGAAACCTCCACGTAGGCCAATACACGCTCTGACTCCCTTGGGTGCAGAACGATTCCAAATGATCAAAAAACTGAGATGAATTTTCTAGATAGTCTCCTTTGTGAGAGCAAGCAAAATACTTCAGTGTGATTGCGGTTTGGCTGATGATGCACTCATGCTGTTACGAAGTCTGATTTGCAAAAGTGATGAGCAGCAATATCAGTAGAGGGTAGTCTTTATGAGTATGGAAGTGTTTAATAAATGCTCTACTTCCGAGTTAAAAGGTCCTTGACATTTCAGTTAGGTACTCAGCTGGTAGAGACTTTTGAACTGACTCTTCCCAGGACTTGCTTATCAGTAAGTATATCCTTTTTACCTCACTGAGGGCTGGGCAAGAGTTCTAAGGAATTGTAAAGAGTGAACCATTTTTTTTCTGTAGTGGTGAGTACAGCATACAAGAGTGCAACAAAGAAATGAACAGTCCAAAGTCATACTTGAAGAGTTTCAATTTCCAAGACTGAAATACACGAGTAGACATGATACTGAAAGCTTTTCATCTCCCAAGTGTGGTCATCAAATGCATTAGAAGGGAATATTTTATAAAGTATTTTGCGTAGTAAATAGATGTGGCTATGTAAGACTATATTGCAATGCATGTAAACAAACAAAAGCAAATCAAGTTGCACAAGGGGTTTACATTTCCCTGCTTTCATTTAGATGCTACATTTAAAATTAGAATGCTTTTGTGTGCTTGCATATTTCAGTCATTTGTTTTGATTATTTCCAAGCTTGAGAATTCTAATCTGAAAATGAAACTGTTGCACAAAATCATTAACTTTATTAATTTAATTTCTTTAATTTAGCAGCCTCTGTTGTTTTCAGGCTAAGCTTGAAGGAAATTCAGTTTAAATTATTTCATCTATAACTATAAGAAGTAGGAAAGCATAGGAAAAAAGAGAGGATGATATTGGAATGCAGATATAGGTGACCATGGAACATCTCTGTTGAGTAGGGTAGGACATTTATTAATACATATTTATATGATGCCTTGAATAATTTAGACATAGGACTTTACTCCTCATTTTCTTCTCCCTTTTTTCTTTTAAAAATCCAGTATGCTTAAAGTGCTTCAGGCAGAACATGTTTTGTGAAAGACTAAGGAAAAGTATGAATACGGAAGATTGGATGAGATTAAGAAAAGGAAAAAGGAACTAACTGGAATGTTGGGAGAAGAGTTAAGGAAGTTGTCGTTCACAGGCAGCATTCCTGTTTTGCTTTGTTTTCTTACTGTTTCCTCAAAATTAAGATATTTTTATTAATTTAAATACTCATATGATAAATATAAATCATCAGTTGAAAATAATAGATCTATGATTATGTGGTTTGGGATTTTTTTTTTATTTTTGTCTAAATCTTACTAGCCATTTTGAAGCATTTTATATTAAATTAAGAATTAATCCTTCATAGTTTTGAAAGTTAAGCAGTTTTCCACTATGTTTAAAATTTATTTGAAAATACTTTGAGAACAATGGGTGGAATGGAAGAAGGAAGCCTCGTGAAGGAGCAGTGCTGAGCAATGTGCTGAACAATGTATGTATGTGATCCTTGGAGTCTTGGGCTGCATGACACCATCAGCGCAGATAAGCTTGCAGGGGTGTTGAAAATTAATAAAGATGTAGCTGGTGTAGCTGGAGTGACAGAATCCTTGTCATGCACACAGTAAAAAGACATAGGAGGAAAGTGAATTTGCCAGTTCACCTTAGGTTGTTCACAAAGGCATTTGAAATATTTTGGCAGAAAACCTCCTCTTGTTGGCATACTTTGATTTTGAGGGCTCTTCCAGGACAACTTGCTGATACCCCTATGGTGGCTGAGACTTCTTGTGGCAGACCAGCTTGCAATCAGAACTTCAAAACAATGCAGTTATTCTTTATTGAAAACTTATCTTCCTGTTCATTACTTAAAAAAAAAGAATTGCTAAGGGTTTTTTTCTTCCTCTGTGAATTTACTCAGTGGAGGACAATTTTGCTGCTTCTGACTGTTTGTGACTGACACTTTGTGGGGAGGGAAAAGGGATATTTTTACCGGTAAGGTAAGCACTTTGCTCAGATATTTTTAAGCATGTTCCTTTAAAGTTTGTGTTATTTAGCTTCCTGTCATTTTGGTTGCTTCTCACTTACACCTCAGAAAAATGTGAGATACTGAGATTTCCAGTGGAAAGGAAAAAATAAAATGTACTAACTGGGTGGTGATTCTCCCTCACATGACCAGAAGGAGAAAAAAAACCCAAACAACTGTTTTGCTTTTGACTGTGCTTGCTACTAAACACCCTGTCATAGAGTGTGAGGTGAGTCACAACTTGTTTATTTATAGCTTTGACCAATCAAGGGCGAACTCTCTGAACTTCATTCAAGACCAGCAGGCTCTTAGGATGTCTTGTAAACATTTGCTCTCTGAGCAAGAAGCGCTCTTCTCAGCAGCACACACAGGACAGGTGCCTGGGCTGTTACTCCTAAAACACAAAACAGACTAGAAGACTGTTGCCTGGATTATCTAGAGTGGTAGAGAGAGAGAGAGAGAATTCCTTTTGACATCTGAAATGCCAGACAGTGAGGATCTGGGACAGGATGAAAGGTACGGTACGTTGACTCTGATGGCCTTCTTGGGCAGTGCAGTACGGACTGAGGCTTTGTGTAATTAATCTGTGTGCACTCCTGAGTTCTCAGCCTAAGATCAGTTTTCTCTGTGCTGTAACAGATGATCTAATTCTTGAGAGGTTTACCTCTAATGCTCACCTAAGGCTTCTTAGGAGAGGAGTGTTAGATCTTAAGGTCTGCATAGAGATTAAATTGTACGGCTCTTACATGTTACTTAAACTAAAGCTGGAGGGAAGTAGTTTCTACCTAGTCACTTTTCTCAACCATGGGACAACTTACAAGCCTCAAAATGTCAGAGACACAAATAGTTTGGTTGGAGCCGCTTTACTGACAGAACCATAACTCATTACTGTGAGATAGGGCACTGTGTCCTTTTGAGGTATGCCTGCCTTTCTGAAGTTTAGCTTTTATTTTCATTAGGTTATAAAACCAACGGTCAGGACAAGAACAAAGCAGTTGGACCTAAAACTTCATAACAGGTTAACAAATGCTGTTTTCTCAAATCTGATCCAGCATATTTCTGTGAAATAAATGCACTAATTAAATTTAGCAATACAGATTTTAAAATAGATACTTTAAAGGTAGGTGTTATTGATGTTTGTCTGTGACAGAGTTTGTAATCTCAGTTTCTTAAAGTCCTCATGGTCTTTTCATAGATGCGATTTTTACTGTCTTGATGCTAATCAAAATGTTGGCTGTAAAATAGTGTCATTGAAATATTTATTATTATTTTTGTATTGCAAAATGTGTATCCATGTGTGTGGAAACAGACTTTTTTTTTTAAGTTAGTTAACAAAATGCCAGAATATAGAGGCAAATTTAAGAAATGACAAGGATCAGAAGTGAGCTTCAGATTTGATTTCTTCTAGCTAGATTTAAATGGAAACATTTATATGGATGTTTTTCTAATATGTATGTCAATGTGTTGTTCTAAGGTAGATGAAATACAGAAAACATTTCTGGTCATCTGTTGTAGATCAGTATATGAAGGTACGGTCACCTAATTGGATGAGTGTGGGTGAATGGATCCCCAGTGGCATAACTGGGTCTCTGCAAGGGTGGGGTCGCCTATGCCTTTCCATTCGCAGGGATCTACATTGCGCCCTATATATGACATAGTTTAAAAGTCACCGTAGTAGCATTTTCTTGCTTTGCTTTTGAAGAATATTGATTCATTACTGATAGCCACCAAAGTGTTAATTGTTACTCGGTAAAAACATTTAGCTCAGTCTCAGTTTTGTTAAATTGTCTATTTTTCAGTACAGGAAAACAGCAATCTGCCTGACACAATAAAAAGAAAAAAAAAAAAAGAGGCTTCAGATCATAATCACTTTTTTTCTTTTGAATCAGTTTTATAAAAAATATGCATCATGTCCTTCCTTGATAAATGTTTTGGTTTGTTGTTTTTTTTTTTTTTTAATGAAGATGGGAGAAAATCTTATCAGCTGAGAAGAAAGATGATAATAATAATTTAAAAAAATAAAATAAAAATTTGCATTTAGGAAAAAAACCATGATCAACAAAACAACAAAAAAACCACCACAGGGACATCCCTCCCCCCCTCTAAAACCAACAAAAACCAAAACCCACACACTAACAAACCCACACCACAAAAAAGCAGTAGTGTTTACTAGTATGTAAAAGTTTGCAATTGGTATGCAAAACATAGAAGCTTTGTAATATCTGTCTTCCTTTGTTAACAGTTCTTTATAAAGGCTGGTAGCACGCTTTGGAAGTTAAATAGAAATGATACTAGGCCTAAATCTCTAAGACTTCTGTTTTTATGAATCAAAGTTGTTTTGTTTGGGTTCTTTAAACAAGAGTGTATACATTTCTAAAGCAGTAACCTGAAAAAGCTTAATAATAGGGCTTCCTCTCTCCATATGGGATTTCTGAAACTACCATTAAATAAACTAACCTTCATCTAAGTCCCTAATCCTTTTGTTTCTTTGCTATTGAGCAGAAATGGTCGTGAAAATAGTTTAATCAAAAGGTTTCCTTTTTTTTTCTGGAAATAATTTGCCATTTTATCTCGGTGGTAACAAATAGGATACAACTGGAGAACATTCCTACAGAAGCACTAATGAGATTTAGTGGAGGTCAGGATATTTTGCTCCAAGTTAAACATGAAGGAATAGCAGGAGGAGTTATGGGAACTGTACTGGAGCAATTAATTTTAGAATCACAAAATAAAAGCTAGTAATGTAAATGCACAGACAATGGGGTAATTTTGAGGGCATGCTGAATCAAAGCTACTGCTTTATATATATGAAAAAGGAGGGTGGTGCTATTTTTGTAGAAGCTGTAGAATGAGCTTTGTTCAGGGATCCGTTTCAGCACAGTGCACTCCTTGTAGCTCCTTCTCAGATGCATATACTATTTACGTTCTCTCCCCTCTCGTTCGTGTCCTACTTCAGAAAAATATGTAATATTGCATCACAAGTGTATTTCATGAATGTTATAACATCATAGTTACAGACATAGCATTGGTCAATAGTCTGTTAATCATACTGTGAATTAAAATGTAGAATAGGCAAAGGAGCACATGCACAAATGCTTCTAACTAAGGCTAGTAAAAAAGCTAAGACTTGTGGAGATTAGGTACCCACTCATATCTTCTGTTTTGTCATATGAGTCTGGGTGGTAGCAGATCAAGAACAGTGAGGAAAGAGGTAGCCGAAGGTAGAGGATTGAAAACAGTTTAGTGTAAGGATGATATGTTTCCCCCTGTAGTTCTTTAGCATTAGGCTCCCTGTAGTTTTGCTCTAAGATGATATTATTTATCTTCAAAAAATAAATTGAAGTTGACAAGTCGGGAATCTAATGATGATCAAGAATGTACAAAAGGTGCTGTGAATAATCAGCCCTGAAGGAGGGGAAGCACATGGCTGTAGCACTTTCAAAGACTTACTGGCACGTTACTTCCTTTATCAGAACAATGTCTCTGTTGTCATCTGGCTATTATTGAAAAGGATGGCACACTAAACTGTTAGCCGGGAACCTATTATGACCTGAACAGGAGTTGGAGGGAAAGCTACAATATAGTGAACCATTTGATTCTGAAGTACAATCTTATAGTTCCTGACTTTTCTTACTATGTGCTTTTAGAAAAATGGACATCCAGTTAAAAGCCAAATCTGCACGTTAATTAATTACTCAAAGCATATTGATTTGCAATTGTATAAGAATATTTGTTTCTTCTGCTAGTATTAGTTCATGAAGTGGAAAGAATTTGATTTCCTTTTATGATTGAATTCAGTGCACAAATATAGGCAACAAGTGGTTAGCTTATGCCAGGAACTCTCAGCAATACAGTAATGTGTCGAAGTAAATGATGATCTGCTCATACAAAATACATGAAAACCCATTGAAATGAGTCAGAATGAAGTTCTGCCCAGAAAGAGTTGAAGCTGCCTTGTAATACTACACAAAAAGTTGTCTTCATGTTTTTTCAGGTTAAAAGTATTCCTTGCCTGGCACTTGAGAATCCAGTTTTCCTTTTTTTGTGCAGCTGCTCTGCAACTCCAGGAATGCTTAGCTCATCAACCCTAGCTGTTTGACCTTGAGAGGCCTTGAGCTTGGAGTATCCCAGCTGAAGAATGTGGAGGCTGAAAGAGAAAAATGAATTGATTTTGTGAACAAGGGCTATAAAGGATGTCATTGTGGAAGGAAAAGAAATGTGAAAAGATTGCAACAGCTGGACAGAACTGTTTTAAGTTCTGCAAACAGAACTTTACATTTCTGTTGATAGAAATAAGATTTCCTTCTTTTTCTAAACAAAAATAGTGTAATAAAAATGTCTCTTTTGCATCACCACTTTCCATTACAAATAGGAAGCTGACCTGGAAGATCCCAGCCCTTGTACTGTCTTCGTAAAAAGACAACAGCACATAGTAATAACAGAAAGGAGGTCTATAGTAGTATATACGTGACACTGAAGCTCTCAATTTTCATGCAAAGAGACTTTTAAAAAATCTGCACTTACTGACTAGTCATGATTTTGGACTAATAGCACTTGACTATCAGATCACATTTCACATTTTGGATGACCTCAAACTGGAATAGCTGGTGTTCTTCTCAGGAGAGCTGGATGAGAGTAGTAGCATGGGTCAGAGGAAGGGTTTCCCCTGAGAGCTGAGCTATCAGTTTACTCAGAAGAGTCTTGTCTGGAGGAGCGGGACAATGAAATGTGCCCAGTTTAGTTGGAGTGTATTTTATTTATTTTAGCAGGACTCTGAGCAAAAAGTAACAACATTTAGTACAATCTGCTATGTTGAGGAAATTGTGTACTGGAATCACCTTCAAAAAGTTAGTTTACCATTTTGTATCTGATCAGCTAAAGAAGACAGTATAGCTCCCTGTTAAGACTTTATAAGATGACTGATGTTACACTTGAATAGAAGAGATGAACACACCCTCTCCAAAATAAAAACCTGGTAATAATGGGTTGTTTTGTTGGTTTTTTTTTTAAGCAACCTGTAGGGCAAGATGAGTTCCCCTATCCCTTTGAAGGACATTTGAGTGTATTTTTGTAACAATTGGGTTGCTTTCATTTTCAGAGTTTGTTCTTGATTAGAACAGATTTTTGTTCTAAGAAAATACCTTCTTTTATAAAACTGATATTGTTTAGCAGCACACCAGTGGTAGAATGATCCCTTGTCAGTGGAAAAGAACAAAGTACCATTATGACTTAGTTTAATGCACTGTGCAAGAAGTGCAAGAAGCCAGGGATGAAAGGTTGCTTGTATCCCATTTTGTTGAAAGTCACATGTCTTGACCAGTCTGCTGTGCAGTCCATTGAGAAAAACACATCAAGCCTCAGGAAGTGCTGATTTAAACCTCTTTCTTGTACAGTAATATTAGCAAAAATATTCTTGGTGAAGAAATAAAAGGGGCATGCATGTTACTGAAAGCTGTGAAATAAGTTTGTGTCTGTTTTTTGTTTGGTTGGGGTTTTTTGGCTTTTTATTGCACATCTTTCCCTGAATAAAAACAGTAACAGCAAATAGGACTGACTGTTAATAAAAAGAAAAAAAAAAAGAGGTGTCAGATGAAGATAGATGATGTCAGGAAAAAAAAAAAGTCTTTAAAAGGTTGGGAAGCAATGTTGCATGGTAGTCAGAGAATTAATTTAGTTCTGAGAAATTATGTATTTGAACTACAGGAGAGAAGATAATTAAAGGAGATTTTTGGATTGGGAATGTTAGTTACTCTTTAAGGTTGATAACTATTTTCTCCAGCTTCAAATTAAAACCAGAATCTGTCTAACTTTGTATATAACTCAGAGATTCCCAGTGTCCCCAGTCTTTAGCATTGAAGGGTTGTCAAATATGGTTGGTTAAAGGATGTTTGCCACAGTTTTACATGCTGGTGAAAGCTGGAACCTGTGCAGCACCTATAGTTTAGCAATGGGAAATAAAGTGCATATGGATATCCACAAGCTGGAGAGATTTCTGTTAGAAAAGCTTTGTAGAGTTTGTAGCAAAAAGGTTGAAGGTGAAGATTCTCCCTAAATTTTACTGGAGTCTGTTTGTGGAAGCTTCCTGTGTTCGTTGTTCTTTCCTTCTGTGTAGCGCTTTTGAAGCAAGCAGGATTTTACATGGTGTCCCAGTGATTCATTTAAATTGCAAGTCTTGTTGGCTTTGTCATAACCACGACACAAATATAATTATTTTAGTATAGCTAACAATTGCATAGCATCCAGAAGTGGCACAGGATAAGCACAATTCTACATAATCACTTTTTAAATTAGCCGCATAGGTCATTAAGATGCTATGCCCTAAGTTCCGTGGTGCACACTGTTACTACACGTCTTTCCACGACTGATTTGTTACGTCATATTGCAATAAGGCTAATCGATATCGCATTGTTTTCTACAATATAGTAGATTTTAGAGGCTTTGCCATTGGTACTTTGGTACACTTAACTGTAAAATCTGCTTTTTACATTATTTTATGTTTTGGAGAGAGAGAGGGATGTTTATTTTCATTTTGAGTATGTGGTCATCTGAAATTTAAATGCAAAAAAAACACTTAAACTGTTTTTTGTAAACTTTATCCAACTACTATTTTAAATCCCTTATCTCGGTACCTGAAAATTATGAAGACAGACTTGTTCAGGTATAAAATGTTTGTTTCAGAGCTCATTATATTCACTCCCTTTGTACTCTGGTACCACATTCCTCTCCTCACAGGAGAGACCTGTGAAAGGTCTGAAATGCAGACTTGCTTGATTCAGTTTTGCTAATAGTTTACACATTAGATTTCATTTGATCAAGTTTCATACTTAATCCTGGTTGCCTTTTAGGTTTGTCCTTAGATATCTACAGCCCTTACAGCTGCATCGTTCTATAAGCCCTACTTGCTACAATACTACTTTTTAAAAGACTAAAAAATAGCCATAATACCTTTATTTTGACTTGCACATCTTTGGAAATGTAACTTTCAGCTCTTCCACCTTGACTAATACATTCTAAGTTATCCTTAAAATTACAGGGTCTGCACAGGTTTCAAGCGTGTGTGGTTACAGTTGGGAAATCAAGAAGGTTTCAAAGCTCTGTAATTACTAACTCTTTGTTTATGTAGGTGCAATCCTTCAGATCAACCACACCAGGGTGTACTTTGTCGCTGCTACAGTTCTCAGTAGCATATCTACGTGAAGATACATACAAAACTGTGTACACATGATGTAAAAAAATCCAGCACGTCACGAAGAGATCTTTAAACTAGTAACATGAGAGCTGCTGACCTTTCTGAGAGAAATGTGATGGGGCTTTGCTTGAACAGATGTCTAGATACAAAATGAGAGCATGACACCATCAGTCATTTTTAGAGAATGTAATGCCGCTGACTCTTGGCCAGAGTTTGTGACTGTGATGGGTTGAAGCATCTGGGGCAGGAGGGTGTTTTGTGGGGCTTTTTTTGCAGCTACTAGGTAACAGTTTATATATCTGCTGTTTTAGATATGATGCAGTAGGTAGCCAGAAGGATCTGAGTAACTGATTTTCTCTCTTAGCACCATCAATCTTACTGACAGTACTTTTAGAATAAAAGTGTAATGCTTTGTATCAAACTCAGGATAAGCGGTGTGAGCATAAAACTTTATTCTTTCTAAATCATGCACAGAAACCTTTAAAGATGTTCAGAGAGAGCTGGTTGCTTATATCCCCAAAGGGGCATCTGGACAGGAGTCCCCAGAGCTGTCTAGGCAGGAAGTAGAGAGTTCACATCCAAGTCAGTTGTTAAGGTGCTGTAATCACTCCATTAATACTACGCTGAAGCATTTTTTTATGTTCTTGGATGACTGATGTTGCACTCATACACTCCACGTTCATCATCTACATTGTNTTTTTTTTTTTCCTTTTTGTCTTTAAATTTGATCACTGAAAAATTAATTTGTCTGGAGTATGCAGTTATGTGTCTGTCAGCTTTTGACCTAATGCAGGTTTAATGTCTATCTCTGTTTCTACAAGGGTGTCACATAAACCTCTATCTTTGCAAACATACATCTATATGTTGTACCTCCTTTCTTTTTCACTCCCCCTTCACCAGGATCTTTGTTACTGTCCCTGGTTCCAGTTCTCTGGCCTCTTTCCGTGACACTGCCCCACAGTGGGCTCTGGGGAGATGGGACAGGAAGGACAGATGTTACCAGGGCTGGCAGTTGTTGGGAAGTGTGAACAAAAGAGGCAGCATGTGCACCTGGTTGTCACACTGAAGAACAGCAAGTTGACTTTCTTAGACTTCTGGCTGCCTAGGATCAGACTAAAGCTTCGAAATAGTCCCTTATAAAATAGAAAAGTGTGTCTATAGGAGAAATGACAAAAGTGTCTCTTGATTCCTCATGTCTCACAAGAAATTGCCAGGTATTCTTTTGAAGAGCAAGCTTAATAGTGGGTTTGTAATGTTTTGAAGCAAACTTCATTTCTACTCTTCTTGCTTTGTCAATGCATACACATGAGGAGCACAGGATCAAAGCATCTAGCAATACATTTTATCTACATTGTGGCTCATACTTTCTTTAGCTTTTGGCAAAAGAAAGTATTATTAAAAAACAAGAGAAGCAATTGCAGAGAACTTTCCCTGCAAGCGTGCCATTTTTCTGCATGATTTGCATGTCCATTTTGAATTGTTACTGGTTATCCCAGTGTGCAGTGTTGTATCTTCTGCTCCTTACACTATCTTTATATTGGTGATTAGCATATATAAAAATAGGTTGCATTGTTGTTGTACTTTATGCTTTCATCTTTCTTTCCACCTGGTTTTGCTATTAAAGTTACTAAGACACCTCTCTACAACTGTTGTGTGTATTTCAAATCTCTGTTTTGATAGTAGGCATCAGGCTTACCCATTTTCTCTGTTTGTGCTTCCGTGAAGTTCCTTTTCGATTGTCAATAATTTTACATGAAGGACAGGATTTAAATCTGTAAAAGGATTTTGTAATTTAGAATATTGTCATAATGGAATAAACAGGCAGCTCTTAAAATACGTATTATTAATGCTGCAAAGTGGTTTACCAAACAAAGTCGGAAGCATTGGTTCTTTAAGGAGAGTAGCCTATCCATAAAAATTGCAGTTCTTGTAAGACAAGACCCTTGTATACTACTTTTCTCAAGTCACTATTGATCAGAAAGGACAGAAGTTGAAATTGCTGTTGTGGATGGGAGACAGACAAAAAGTTCTGTGTAACATTGCTAGTCTTTTCTGCTGGGTTCCTTCAGTGTTCTCCAGGAGTTATTTAGTGCTTTTCTTTATATCCTCTGTCAGAGGCAAACACCTGCACTCAATGCCATGCAGGTCCAGAAAATATGTTTCTTCTTCTCTGTCTTACAAAAGTCATCTAGTCCAAGACCTGATATTCTCATCCTATATATTTTAAGTGCACTATTGTAAAATGTTTGCTTCTTTTTCTAGAAGCAGGGGGAGAAGAGGGAAACCCCTCACCACAAATATATTGTAATGTAAGAGGAAATCATACTACTGCAATACTATAAACACTCTACTGTAATAAAGTCAGGAATAGGGCAACAATTTGGGGTTTGAACTCTCATCAGTTCTATACCGTGGCTGAATTACTAGTTTTTCTGGAAGTCACGTTCTGCACTCTGCTATGCATACAGCAGTGAATACCAACCCACCACACACGCTGTTTATGTTCTCTACGAAATGGCTCCCACACCTTGCTCTAGTACCAGTTCTGCTGTGTCACCACCTCGTGGCCAAGTTGCTGCATGGTAGTTGAATATAGGTACAGAGAAAGATGAAATTTCTCCGTATGTGTTTAATTAGATATTTCTGACCAAAATTGTTCATGACTTTTTACAAAAATGAAGCTACAGACACTATCTGCAGGAGAAGGTTGTTATGTTATGAAAGCTGATTCCAAGTGATTAATGTCTGCAGTGCAACATAAAAAAAGATACATAACATTCCCATATAGGATAAAAGTGAGTATCAAGTATGCAGGAGAAGATGATTTATTCCTGGCTTAGATAGAAGTATGTACAAATTCACAAATTTAAACGTGGGCAGCAGCTGGACCAAAGTGTACAATTCAACCTGTGAATTTACGAGAAATGAGAGCAAGAATTTATACTTGTCAGAAAAAGTGGCTTTAGACTTTGCTGAATTGAATGTCAGACATGTTGTCTGGGGTTTGGCCAAAATGTTAGTTAAAGATTATAAGGAGAACTTAAGTTTGGAATTTTTTTTTGCTGAGGCATTGGATTTGAAATTCAAAGTGCATCAGTATTGCCAGTGGCTAACAAAAATGCAAACATACATCAGAAACCTTTAAAATCTTTACAGCTTTCCTTATATCATGGAAATGTGAGACTTTAAAAAGTTCATATCCTAAAACATAATGTTGTGTTACTAGCAAGAATGAACATTAAATCATAGCTAAAATACAATACCACAAAGGTAGGTTATGCAGTAGAGAGACAAAAGCAACCGACTAACAGGCTTTCAGCTGAGAAAATTCTGAATGCTCATGGTGGTTTTTAATTTTTACAACATGTGCCCTAAGAAGACTAAGCAATTTGTTGTTGAACAGACATTCATGTGGAGGCTTTTGATCACTACAGTTATTTTTACAAGTCATGACAGATAATTTGTCTTTAATCTTATGTTCACTACCAAAAAGAAATCTTTCTTGTTATTCCTAATATTAAAGCATATGTTTAAAAGTTACTTTTCAACACCAAATTCGTACAGGATAAAATCTGAACAGCAAAATCTCATCAGGCACTTACTGACGCTTGCTAACATTTAAGTTATCCGAGGGAACTATCAGAGGGCATTTATGTTATGAAAAACAACAAGAATTGTTAAAGGGCCTTGTGGTGTTTTAGTAGCTAAACAGCAGAGCAGTTAATTGGAAATACATGTTGGCAGCTCAGTCTGACAGTCTGTGCATTTGTCCTTACTGTTGAACACTGACCCCTGCATATTCCATTTTTAAAATAATGTAATTTCTGATTTATGCTGTAATTTGATGCACTTATGACAAATTGTTTATTATTAATGCAGTAATGCATTGGACATCTATTGGATTATGTGCCTGAGGAAAATGACCGTGGGATTGCTTATGGCTTAATTGTATTCATGGTGATCAACAGTCTCTTATGAATCATTGTAGTTTGCAGAAAAAGAATAAAAAAAAAAAAAAAGGAAAGAAAAAGCACAAGGATTATATGCATGACATTAAATGTATTTGTATGTATGTCCATCCCATGTCAGTGAAAAGTACTGTGTTGGGTTTTTTTTAAGAAAACATAATCTTGAGAAAAAAAAACAGCATTCAGTTGCTTAATTAAGATTACAGCTGTGCCTTCAACACAGTGTTTTCTATGGCTTGAATGAATAAGCAATGATTTCTTCCATAATTGCTTGTATGGACTGAGAATTGCTACTCCTGCGCAGAGAGTGTTTTGATTTAAAAAAAAAATCAAATTAGGCCAATATGAAATCTGTGGAAACAAGCACAGGTTTCTGTAGCATGGAAGTAGCCACTGGATTGCTAGAGGCTATAGCTCTTTAACATGGTGTTTTCAACCAGTTTGAAATTTCACATGAGCTGTAATTGAAGTTATTGGGTATTTCTGTTTGTTTCACTCAGCTGGAAAGTCATCAATTCCAGGCAAGACTACAGACCCAGAATAAATCAGTGCATTTCAGAAACACTGATGAATTTATTTGTATTTCTTCAAGAAATGTCCCACTTCAAGGAACAAAACCCTGGCAAGGTAAGCACTCCCCAGTAAGATCAATCAGTTCAATATTGTTAAATAAAAGGCAAGATAGATTTAAAAAAAAACCACACAAACAAACAAAGTAGAACACAAACAAGCAAGAAAAAAAGCAGAATAAAATACACATTATAATACGTTTAGCCATGAGCTTCTGCTGACTTTGCTGTGGAGAACACTGGTAGATAGTCAGTAACTGAGGCTGCTCACAATAAAGTTTATGACAGTAACAGTCCCTCCTTTTATAGCTGCTGGAACCTCACCAGTCATTCCATGGAAAGGAAATTTAAGCCATCACAAAAACTTGAAAAAGCAGAAAAAGTGTACAGTTCCTAAACATACCTTCCCCCCAAATAACTGTAGTTCTCAGGAATAGCTACAAGGCAGTACTACAAGACAGAAGAGAACTGTTGTGATAATTTTTCTTCTGTACAGGTATAGTTGGTAGGTTTAGTATTTTTACTGGAAATAATGAGCTGGAGAACCCGGTTCATGAAGGGGCAAGCAAGAGTGAGGTTTCTTCCTTCCAAATAAGATGAACATTATTATGTAATTCTAAAAGTGAAGCAGCTTTCTTTTCCAAATTAAAATATAAATTATGTAGAAGTATATCCTGGCAATAGTAGATTTTATTTTTATATTTGTATTGCTAAATACAATTTAAAAAGAGATTATAAGGCTTTTTTCTGATCTTTTGATCTCTATTAACTTCACTACAAAATCTTTCCTGAAAACACACCTTTCACAGTTAGCGAATAGGATGTAGTAACCACGGTCAAATATTAGATTAGACTGAAAATACAGATGAACAACAGGATGAAATACTTTCAAAGTTGAATAAATTATACAAAAAGATGTTAAAAGTTTAGAGTAATAAAGCTATCTTTAAAAGAAGTAGATGTTGAGGTAAGGAAATGTGGTACCCGTATACACAGTCCCATAATTTTGTCACGTGGTAACATAACACAGTAACTATATGTTAAGACGTATCTAATACTGATTTGGAAAAGCTATTTTTGACAAGATGTTTTCCTTTCCTTTTCCGGACCTCATTCTCTAAACCGTGTCATTATTTTACTGCTGTAATTACAAGCAAAGTAGGCACTAATGCTACATCCAGAAATTTCTTTGAAATACCCACTTTATTACAATTCAATTCCAAAAGCAAATTAATTCTTTCCATAAACTTCCAACAGATCAGTTCTGTGCTCAGCATTGTGCAGTTGAGAGAGATGCACTGTATGACTCAGTCACAGCAGAAGGCACATCTCAAGGTTTACATGGACAATTCTGCTCAGTAGATTTTGTTACTGGGGATGCTAGAGTAGAGTAGCATAGCGTAACGTTGGCATAGCCAGCAAGCATCAAGAGAATGTTTGCCAGCATAGGAGAGAAAATAGTTTCACAGAGCAACAGAAGAGCGGAGAGAGCTACTTACAGGAAGGACTTTTAGCCTTTTAAGCATGCAGCAAGTGCACATTGTAATTAACATTTCAATTACTGAATTAGGTTTTTTCCTGCATACCAACAGTTTAGGCTTTTCTTGGGTAATGAAAGTGAAGTAATTTCTAGTGATTTTAGCAATAACCATAAGCTTGTTAAGCCTATAGAATAAATGAACAAAAATAGCATATTTCTATAGTAAAAGAGGAGGTACATCCTAATTAGCCAAAATGGGCTGTTTAATACTTACCTGCACCAGAAGTGTTAAAGAATTTCATAGTTTTAGTTTAAGAAACTTCAATTTTCCACTGCATTCTAGATGTCATTTAGTATGTAAATTTTTTTCTTTTGCAAAACAATCTAAATATTTAAATACCGAAAGCGTTAATGGCCAATTTTAATGTTTTTGCCAGTTTTGCCTGCTAGTCTGCAGTATATGTACATTTTTCACTGTGGTGGGAAGTTACATTCCTGGAGTTGTCCTCTCCTATGTCTTGTGTAAGTATAGTCTCTTTTTCCATCATGATTTGTGTATGTGGTTTGTTCATTATTTGGTTTCTGTATAGGGAGTATTTAGTTAGTTATGCAGGTTTGCAGAGGACAGTAAGCTGAATGGTGCTGTTGGCACACCTGAAGGATGGGGTGCCATCCAGAGGGCTTGGACAAGCTTGAGAAGTGGCCCCGTATGAACCTCATGTGGTTTAACAAGGCCAAGTACAAGGTCCTGCATCCAGGTCGGGGCAACCCCCAGTATCAGTGAAGAGAGTACCCAGTTGGGGGTACTGGTGGGTGAAAAGCTGGCAATGTGCACCTGCAGCCTGGAAAGCTGACCATATCAAAAGGAGTGTGACCAGCAGGTTGAGGGAGGTGGTTTTGCCACTCTGCTCTGGTGAGACCCCACCTGGAGTACTGCATCCAGCTCTGGAGTCCTCAGGACAGAAAAGATGTGTACCTGTTGGAGCTAGAGGCCACAAAAATGATCGGAGGGCTGTAACCCCTCTCCTATGAAGAAAGGCTGAGAGAGTTGGGGTTGTTCAGCCTGGAGAAGGCTCTGGGGAGACCCTGTTGCAGCCTTTCAAAACTTAAACGGGGCTTATAAGAAAGATGGGGACAATTTTTTTAGCAGGTCCTGTTGTGATAGAACAAGGGGTGATGGTTTTAAACTAAAAGAGGGTAGATTCAGACTAGATAGAAGGAAAAAGATTTTTACTCTGAGGGTGGTGCAACAGTGTCACAGGTTGCACAGAGAGGTGGTATACNACCTGAAGGATGGGGTGCCATCCAGAGGGCTTGGACAAGCTTGAGAAGTGGCCCCGTATGAACCTCATGTGGTTTAACAAGGCCAAGTACAAGGTCCTGCATCCAGGTCGGGGCAACCCCCAGTATCAGTGAAGAGAGTACCCAGTTGGGGGTACTGGTGGGTGAAAAGCTGGCAATGTGCACCTGCAGCCTGGAAAGCTGACCATATCAAAAGGAGTGTGACCAGCAGGTTGAGGGAGGTGGTTTTGCCACTCTGCTCTGGTGAGACCCCACCTGGAGTACTGCATCCAGCTCTGGAGTCCTCAGGACAGAAAAGATGTGTACCTGTTGGAGCTAGAGGCCACAAAAATGATCGGAGGGCTGTAACCCCTCTCCTATGAAGAAAGGCTGAGAGAGTTGGGGTTGTTCAGCCTGGAGAAGGCTCTGGGGAGACCCTGTTGCAGCCTTTCAAAACTTAAACGGGGCTTATAAGAAAGATGGGGACAATTTTTTTAGCAGGTCCTGTTGTGATAGAACAAGGGGTGATGGTTTTAAACTAAAAGAGGGTAGATTCAGACTAGATAGAAGGAAAAAGATTTTTACTCTGAGGGTGGTGCAACAGTGTCACAGGTTGCACAGAGAGGTGGTATACACCCCATCCCTGGAAGTATTCAAGGTCAGATTGGATGGGGCTCTCAGCAACCTGATCTAGTTGTAAGATGTCCCTGCTCACTGCAGAGGGGGTGACCTAGATGGCCTTTAAAGATCCCTTCCAATCCAAACTATTCTATGATATACAGACACATATATACAGACATATGTAGGTTATATTAGGAGTTACCTTATGCAAATGCATGTTTAAGCTTTATTGAGTAACTTCTTACAAAGCAGAATTTCAATACACTTTTTCTCTCTGTCTTCATTTTTCTCACAGTATTGTGTGCCTTTTTATGTCCCTTCCTTAAGTGCAATGAATTTGGACAGAAAGTGTGCAACAAAATTAAGACTGTTCTGATTAAACTAGATTTTGGAGTAGTGGAATATATCAACCAGAAGAAAAAAGAGAGATCTGGTGAGTAATTAAGTATAGTCCCAAGTAGTGTATTTCTGCATGCAGAGAAACGTTTATTCACCTTGCAGACAGTTTAGTTTGTCCTGTGAAGCCAACTGTAAAGATACATCTTGCTTTGAACCTGGCTACTGTGCGTAGCTTTGTAAGGAGTGACAAAGTCTATGAGGCCCCTGAGGATGGGTAAAAAAAAATATTTCATGGAAGGAAACAAGGCAAGACTGATGGTTCTCTTTGTACCTGATTAGAATGTACTGTTTGTAGGTTTTCAGGAAAAACTACTCACTCTAAGGATGCAATGCTTATCTCTATTTAGATAAGGCAGACTTAATCCAGGAAAGAAATTCATTCAAGATTACAAAATAAGTACATTAACAGAATTTTCAGTAAATAAATGACTGTTACAGTATCTAAATCCACCTCATTTTCACTCCCAACAGCAACAAGAATTTGTTTCCTTCCTCAAATACTCAATAAGCATTTAATAATTGCAGTAGCATAATAGCTATGAATTAATCAAGTTTTTAGTTAGAAAGGGGAGAAATCTGTTTAAAACAAAATCTCATCTACCTCACCTAATATCTTTCTAACATTGGAAACTTACAGTTTTTTAGTATTAAAGCCATTTCAATAAAAACATTTAGATGAACAATGTTATCCTTAGTTTGATTTTTGTTGTGTGCTACGGTTTTGGTAATAAAACTGTTGTAATGTAGTCATGTTACTTGAAGGTAGCTTACCCTTTTTAGTCGGAGTTACATCAATAGATTTTATATCTCCTTAAAACCTGCATTTCTGGTAACCATGCTTGATACAGTGTGCTCTTCCTAGACTCAGTGTGGGGAACCATCTGCCTTTCCCCCTTCTTTTACATATATTGCGGTAGTTGTTGGAAGTAAGGAATAATGTACTGAAAATTTTCTTTCAGACCTTTTTCTACCTTTACACGAAACTGGCAGAGAGAGAGGTCAGACTGTTGTTTCATACATTTCACCAGCCAGCTCTGGGAAAATGGTTGAGATTAGATTTGTTCTTTCTTGCCTCTCACCCTCCAGTTTAATTTGACCCAGACAAGTTCCCTACCTCATTTCACCACTTGAGTTCACCACATGGGTTCATAAACCCTTGTAGTGGCACAAGAGAGGAAATAGCAAGTAGCAAAAATAGGCAACCAAGAAGAATATGACTGTGTTTTTCAGCTTATGTCAGTTAAAAATATTCATGAAGCCGTCCTCAGACGGAGAGGGGAGGAGAAATTTGTGTCACTGTTCATCAGTAAGGAGCAACATTGTACCAGACTTAAGAAGATGCTTTGTATGCATATTTGCATATAAATGTGAATGCAGGGTAGCTGGGTGTGAAGGAGAAGGGGGGTGTGAACAAAGATTACATGAGATTATCCAGGAAATTGCACGTTCTCCCGTAAAAATAATGTGCTGGGATAGCTACCACTGCCTGTTGGAATTGTGCATTGTACCAGCAGTGTAGTTTAAAGGACAGATACCTCTTGCCAGGGCAGATAACATTATGGTGAGCAACAGAGACTTCCACGGGAAGTACAATATAGGTACAAATCTGT
This sequence comes from Chloroceryle aenea, assembly GCA_013399075.1. Classification (NCBI taxonomy): domain Eukaryota; kingdom Metazoa; phylum Chordata; class Aves; order Coraciiformes; family Cerylidae; genus Chloroceryle; species Chloroceryle aenea. The sequence continues at coordinate 51,100 of VWZY01011706.1, read as the reverse complement.
TGGAATGTATTTCAGAGCAATGTTATCTCTCCCACTTAGGCTGCTGCACAGATTATTTTAATTAATATCTAGCCTCCCAGTCAGCCTTGTTTCGTTTCACCTTAGTAACACATTAGGTAAATGATGCACTTTGTCAACAGGTGAAAGTTTGGTGTGACAGAAAACACACACTGAACTTGGAAGTCCATTCTCATGAGTAGGATAAAAAATATTTTTTTTCTTTCAGAAACAGCAAAAACAAAACCCACAGAAGATGACAGTGAATTAGACATATCTGCTCTGTGTCCGAAGGTGACTTTTTTTCAGTCAGCCTTTTCTTGCTTTTAAAATATTTATAGATAATGGAGAGTATAGACTACTGTCTCTGTTCTTCTGTGGAAGACTTGAACCTACCTAGGAGGCCGTGTTCCTGAACTAAGCAGTATACTTTAAAAGTGACTCACAGAATTCATCTTTAGGCTTATACTAAGTAACTTAACTGCATTTGTGACTTCTGCCTTCAAGGTAATGGTTTCTTTGGCCTACTAAACTTAGGAAGATATTTATTTTGCCTTGGCTGTAGAATGGTTAAATTAGAATTTAATAGAGAAGGCGGCTATTTTTATTTGCAACAGTGAAATTGCAGTTAACCTTTATCAAATTAAAATAAAAAAGTGAAAAAAAAATCTAGAAAACCTAAATAATTCATCAGATGCTTTTGTGATCATTTTCAATGATAGTATAAACCAGCATATGATCTGTAAATAGCTTTCTGGATATGTGTGAGATCAATCTTAATATCTTCTTTCTCTCTTAATATTTGAAATAACTGCATGGCAAAGGATTTTCCATTATATTCAGTACACTGGTTAATATGAAAAGATTCAGATCTATAGGAATTCTTACACAGTATGCAGTCAGTACCATATGGAGCATGATACTGACAATGATTGCTCTGAAGGCAATTTTATATTCTGGAAAAAAAAAAAAATTCTATCCCATGGGACAAAAATTTGTAGCTGACATAATTGAATATTGTTGGGTAAATTTGTAAAAGGGAATTATTTTTTTTATTTCGCTAATTTTTGTCTTTCTTACAGATAATGGGCTGGTGTTTTGATCCAAGTTTATGGATTTATTTACATGTATGCGTATTTTGTATTTGCACTCATTCTGGTTTCATTACAGTAGGCTATTACTTTCAGAATGGATAAGTGGGACTTTCTATGCTTCTTTAGTGTAATGCAGCTTTAATTTATTACAAAGAGGGATGTTTCAATTCCAAGTATTCTAAGTATACTCCTATTATTTTCATGTTTCTACCTTTAAAGCAATTAGGCGGCAATGTATATTGCTGTGACATGCAGGAGGCTCCTTTTTCATTACCTAAGTATTTGCTTCCTGTAGTGTCATTTTTTTTTTGAGTGTAAGAATACCATGTATGGGACCTTCCTATGTGTAGGTTAGTCCTGCCGTTGTTGCCAAAGAGCTGTCGGTGTCTGACACAGATGTATCGGAAGTATCTTGGACCGATAATGGGACCTTTAACTTATCTGAGGGGTATTCTCCACAGACAGACACCTCTGATGGTATGTACTGGCTTCATCTGTTCCATTGATCAATTACAGTCATCTAAGTTACCTGCAAATAATCAGAGAATTTGAGTACAGAAGGTTTTTTGGTTGATTGGGGTTTTCTTCCTACAGTTAATTTAAGATTCATTCCAGTGTTTTGTCTAATTTTGTCTCATTACACAACATCTTGTGTAAGAACTGTCCTTATGTTAAAAAAAATAAAACACATCAGTAAGCCTGTAAAACAATATGTAGCAGTGGGTAAAACTGACACATTCAGTAACTGCTAGATTTAGCTCTTTCTTCTGACAGAGCTTTTCAGCAAGCAAACCTTTTAATGCCAGTGCTTTTGAGGGTCAGCTATACAAAAAAAAGCTGAGGAAGAAAAAATAAATAGTTTTATTGCTAAGCAGCCAGTTAATGAAAGTATTATTAGGTTTTGTTACTAGAATGCTAAAGAAGACAGCAAGCAATGAGCCTAAATTAATCATAGAATCATAGAATAGATTGGGTTGGAAAAGACCTCCAAGATCATCAAGTCCAACCCCTGATCCAACTCCAATTACTA
>VWZY01011706.1:16156-41843 GCA_013399075.1 Chloroceryle aenea | reverse complement strand
CGGACAAGGTTGCGCTGTGTGCCGGGAGGAGCGAGCGGCGGGATGGTACGGGACGGGACCGGACGGGACAGCCCGGCACAGCCCGGCCCGGCCCGGCCCGCATGAGCGGGAGCTTCGGGCTGACACCNTATTTAAGTTGTGGCGTTACTTTCTGTGTCCTGCCTGTCACTCGGGCCTCTCTGGGTTGTGTCAGTCTTAAGAACATCGGCTTAATTTAAATTCAAATAAAAATGGCTAAAATCAGGTGTAATAAAGACCCTGTAGGGTTTCAAGATTTGTCTCGAAGGTCTCGGAAGTTCCTTGGGTTGAAGGGTTGTGAGTGCCTCAGATTTTGTTTTCCCGAGCCTCACCCAGGGGAAAATTCAGCGCTTTGGTTTTGTGGGCTGGAATAGGTGGGTGAGAGCACACAGGGGTAATGGTGTAACTGGGGGATTCTGTAGCTGCTTTTTCTGCTTTATGCAGCTTGAATTGGACATTATTTTTCCACTTAGTAGTCAGATATAAATGTTTATCGTTCTAGATCCTCTCAGTTACATACATCTTCTGATGTTGTAACTTCTGGTTGGGTTTGTTTTTTTTATTTACCCCCAGGATAATCTAGCATGGGGCTGCTGTCTTAGTGTAATGGATCAGATCACTCTGTTCTGTCCCAGAAGTTCCTGCTAGGTGTTTGTGACTAGCAGCAAATGTGATTCTGCATCAGTTGGTCTATGGCGGTAAAATATGGAGTAAGAAAGGGATAGGGAGCTCTGCAGCTGGGAGGAAAATGCTTCAGAGAGCATTCAGGAGCCCTCAGTGGGCAGAGAATATATTTTCTTCAAATAAAAAGTATTTCAGCTAAAATAGAATGACCTTTATTTTCTGGGTTCAGAGCTGGGATGCTGGGATGCTTCTGTGGTATGTATGATCTCTGATAACTGTATTGGAGTCTTGTGGCTTTTTTCTCCTTCTTCTGTGTAAGCTGCTGTTTGCTTATGCTGGTGTTTAATAAACTCAGTTCTGTACAACACAGTATCTCTTATGCTGCCTGATCTGGGTGCTGTCAGGATGTTGGGGTTGAGGTGTTGGTTGCTATTTATGTTTATTAATGCAGTTTTTTGTCCCCCTCTCCCCTTTCTAGTAATGGCAACCTACACTTGCATCACTTGCCGTGTGGCTTTCAAGGATGCTGACATTCAGCGTGCCCATTACAAAACTGACTGGCATAGATACAACCTGAAGCGTAAGGTTGCTGACATGCCTCCTGTCACCGCTGAGAATTTCCAGGAGAGAGTCCTAGCACAGAGAGCGGTAGCAGAGGAACAGAACAAAATCACTGCCACTTACTGCACTGTGTGCAGCAAGAGATTCTCCACCTTCAACGCCTACGAGAATCACCTGAAGTCCAAGAAGCACTTGGAATTGGAGAAGAAAGCTGTTCAAGCTGTCAGCAAGAAGGTGAAGATACTAAATGAAAAGAACCTGGAAAAGGGGCTGGCCCCAGAGAGTATAAACAAAGATGAAATGAACACAGCTATTCAGCAAGCAATCAGAGCTCAACCGTCTTCATCTCCAAAGAAGGCGCCTTTACCTCCTAGTGATGCAAGCGGCTCTCCAGTTTCCATGAGAAGTAGCAGCTTATCGCAGAGTAGAGAGCGATCCGAGAAGCCTCCACGGCTACAGTGGTTTGAGCAGCAAGCAAAGAGGCTGGCCAAACAGCAAGCAGAGGAAGGTGATGATATGGAAGAAGGTAAGGCAATAAACATACTGCTGAGAGACAGTTTGGGATAAGCTGTGTAGTTGTTCTTTTTGTCTAAAAGCAACCACCTTCTATTTCTGTAGTAGTACAATATTTTCCATCAAAAAAGGTTTTTCTGTTGGTTAAATTTTCAGTTTGGCAGTAGAGTTCAGTCTGGCCCACACTGTGTTAGAGTCTGAACTGCCAGCTACACAAGATACTAATACATGTGAGGGCTGAATATAAGCAGTGACTAATATGAGCACTATTTCCCACCTGATACCCAGGGAAGTTTCCTTTAAGGAAGGCTGACATAAAAGGTTACCCCGAAACTGCTTCTGAACAATAGAGGAACAAAAATCCAATCATGATCATTTGCTCTTGTCCCATCAGTTGTTGAAAGGAGGTGGGAGTGCAGTTGATTTTGTTCTTCACTGCCTGTCAAGGCTAGAGGAGAAAGCTTGCTCACATGCCTGACACCAGCATAGCTTCTCATCACGTTGGCATCTTAAGCCAGTTAAAATTGGCTTAAGAGTTGCTACTCCAACTGCCTGTTCCTGCTGCTTCACCCTCACTACCTGTGTGGTAGGGCTCCTTTTTGGAGGTCCACCTGAAAAGCAAATGACTGAAAAGATCAGAGCTTTTTACATCCCAGAAAAGGGTTATATTTAACCTGGATTCTTTCAGTGCTGTAGCTGACAGTGCAGCTCCAAATGCATCTATTGGAGCAGTTGGGTGGGGTGGTTACCTGCAGCAGGGAGACAGGTATGAATGAAGTGGGATCATACTGTGCCAGCTTCATTACTGAAGCCATCATGTCACGTTAGTACATCTATTCCAGCAGTGCCGTGCTGGTGAAATCCAGCTGCAGTTCAGGAAATGTGTTCTGCAGGAGAAGAAATGGGCATGCATCTTAACTCCTGAAGAAGGAGCCAACTCGCATCTGTTTTGTTTTAACGAGTTAGTCATAAATTGTAATGCTAAAAATCTCAACAGGTTTCTTCTGCATGTTAATTTGCCTTTTAAGTGTATTTTACCAGGAATGTTGCCTGCAAGTCCTGTTCGTTCAGTGTCAGGCTTTTAAAATTCTTAAGCTATATCCTATAGCAAAGATCTGTAACTAGAAACCTACAATGCTGGGGAGCATCGTGTTCCCCGTTCTCAAACGCTCTGTGCGCATGGCAATTGGAAGGGGACCAGTAGGAATAGAGTACTGGGAAATATCCATGACAGCTGCCTTTGTTCTCCGTTTAGTTAGAGATGTATCTGTGAACAGGAGTGTGTTTTTCCTCACATCTGGAAATGAGTATTTGCAGGATACTGGCACAGTTGTGTTGTTTTTAATGAGCCATTGCGTGTGTTCTTGTGCTGTGGTGAATTATATTTAGGGCTTCCAAACAGCAGTAAGGTGTTAATAGTGGAAAAAAATGCAGGGGAAAAAAAGATACCAGATCTGCCAACTTATTTATGAGCAGACTCAAGCTTTGCTGTGCATCTTACAAAGAACTGTGTGTTACTGGCACTGGTGTATTCTTGCTACTGGAAGTGACTGTGTGGCCATTTAGAAAATACTGCATTTTCTATTCTTACAGCTATGATGACTTTTTCTAACTTAACTGGGACTTGCTCTGCTTGGAAGAACTAATTGTATAAATAAACACATTTTTTTTAAAACTTGCTTTAAAAGACTGGGAAGATATGGATTCTGATGAAGACATTGGCTCTGAAGAAGAGATGGAAAGTGTGGAAGAAGAGGAGGAGCAGGCAGAAGCTGAAAGCACTCCTGCTGTTGGGGCCATACCAGTCACGGACTGCTTGTTCTGCCCCCACCACTCAAGATCTCTCACAAAAAATGTGGCCCATATGACAAAAGCTCACAGTTTCTTCATTCCAGACATAGAGTACCTTGTGGATCTCAGAGGACTCATCAAGTACTTGGGTATGCCTGTAAATATTCTCTGATTTTTTGATCGGGAAAATGATATGCTGGTATTGTTTATTTTCACTTGGTTATGACTAAATGTTTTGGGATTGGTTTGGGTTTTTTTTTTGATGTATAACCTGTGTGCTGTCTAGTTATGTATTTTGATCATGAACAGGACCACAGGCTTTTGGGGGAAATGAAAGAAAACCCCACTGAGCAAACATATGATCATGTACACTGTAGGTATCACATAGTTTCCAAATGTTGAGGAAGTTGTTCAGCTAACATGAAATTTAGTACAAAACTCTATTGCTATAGTGTGCATAGGAACTGTGTTATCCTGTGTTATATGTGTTATATGAGTTGCAAGTAGTTGCCTTGTTTGTTTAACACTACTTGTGAGACAGATAAATGCTGGAAGAAATGTGTCGTCTTTGAAGTCTACAGGTAATGGGAATAAATTTATTTTGGAGTATCAGACAGAAACTGTATTGGAAGAGTGCAGCTTGTTCTTGAGAATACCTACCGATCCGTACCTTGTCATACAAAATCTTTAAATGCACTGGCTTGTCCTTGATGGAGCCATAGTGTCAAGGTGTAGGAACAGCATGGTCCTTCTGGAAATGAAGGGCTTGAGGCTCTTCCTTGGTCTGCCTGCCTGCAAGCCAGGAAAGCCTGCATCACAGGAATGGTAATTATCGTAGTTATGGACTAGGGAGGCTCTGTTCAGACCAATAGATGTGTCAATGTTTTCTGCAGGAGAAAAAGTTGGTGTTGGAAAAATCTGCATCTGGTGCAACGAAAAAGGGAAATCCTTCTACTCTACAGAAGCAGTACAGGCTCACATGAATGACAAAAGCCACTGCAAACTCTTCACAGATGGAGATGCTGCCTTGGAATTTGCAGACTTCTATGATTTTAGGTGAGAACTGTCTTCTTTGAGTTGAGCACAGATAGGGACAGACAAAAGGACTGTTAAATATTACATGGGAAACTATTATGAATTTTTTTAATTTGGTCCTCTTTCTGGTTCATTCCGATGGTCATTTTGTGTAGCTGTGACCACTAATATCATTCCTGCATGAAAATATATTTTGAATTCTCTTTGGATGTTTGCTCTTGCTGAGTTTCAACTTCAGTGCACCAGCAAAGACGATAAAAGTGCGTAACTGTCTCTTCCATTACCTTTTAGGCACACTGTGGTCTTATTACCCACTGTAGATTTTTAGTTTGTATTTTTAAAGTAGCTGGAGTTAAACAGGACGGCTGTGATTTAGAGGCTCAGCCGTGTTCATTTTGGTCAGAAATCCCTCCTGTTATGGTGACAGGTGGATTTAGTGGAGGTTCTTGGAGCACTCGTTCAGTCGGTGTGGAGAGTTGGTGGGCTGCACGGTGGAGGCTGTTCACCAAGTCACTGCTATGTGTGCAGCTGCAGAACCGTGCTGAGTTGCAGAAGCGGGTGGAGGAAGGGTGGTCCTTGTCCTCAGCCACTGTTCGGGGCACAGTGCTGCTTGGAAGAAGTCTCCAACCAAGGAAGGTGAAACACGACAATTTTTGTGGCTTGCTGTAGCTGCGCATGATGGTTCTCCTGTGTAGTAGGACTGGAGAGTTGTGGCTGCTCAGCACGTATAAACCATGTCCTGCCACTCTTCCACAGGAGCAGTTACCCTGATCACAAGGATGGGGACGATGCGGATGCACCTGGAGGTCGCCCAGCAGAGAGAGATTTGGATTATGATGATGACACCATGGAGCTGATCCTTCCATCAGGTAGGCCTAGGATTTGTGTTAGGATGTAAGCTGTCTGCATTTCTTAGAGCTGCAGCAGAGCTGACCATGGTGATTTCCTTCAGCAAGGGAGAAAGTAATTTGGCGTCTCGGTGTTCTCTGGGGTTTTGCCCTCATCATCTACTGTTTTCACTACCAAGTAGTTCATCTTCTTTGGCATTAATGTATACATGGACTGGCACGGGGGGTTCTGCTGATAACTTTACCTCCTCATTAACACGCAACTTCCATGGTCTACTCCAAAACTTTCCATCTCTGGTTTTAGTGCAGCTTGAGGAGGCTGGAACGTAAATTACCTTAGCGTAGTTTTGTGTCTCTTTTGCAGAGCGGCAGCTGGTAACTACTTCAGTAAATTAGTTTAGTAAAATGAACTTATGTAAACAACCCTACTCTTGCCTTGTATAGCATTGGGCACTACTGCTTGCCTTTTTTTTTTATTATTAATTATTTTTTTTTTAATAATTTTTTTTTTTGCTTTGGTGTTTTTTGTGTGAAGGGACCTCAGCCCTTTCATTCTGAAATGTGCTGCCAACTATGCAGTCATAGGTTTCCTGAATGTCAGCAAGTTACTTCCCTGTTTACTTGAAAAAACACCGCCTCTCTTTCCATTCCCCTACTTAAACTGTTCTGATAATTCACTGTATGTTATCTGAGCTAAGGCCCTCTCAAACAGCAGGTCTCTGTTGTTTTTTTTTCTTCAAGGTAGAGTGCAGTACAGCAGCTCTTAAAGGAATTGCACTGAGTTTGTAGTAGTCATAAAATTTTTAAGGTTCTTGGCCTTTTAAAATCATGTCTTAGCATAGGGACTTCCCACAGTTTTCACCATATGCTTGACTACTTTGTTTCAGAAGCTACTTCATTATGCGTAATGAGATGTCCCTTCCTCCAAACAGGTGCCAGAGTGGGTCATCGCTCCTTAATGAGATACTACAAGCAGCGGTTTGGCCTGTCAAGAGCGGTGGCTGTTGTGAAGAATAAGAAAGCAGTGGGTCGGGTCTTGCAGCAGTACAGAGCTTTGGGCTGGATGAATCAAACAGGTAAGTGACAATGTGAGGGTGTTGCAAAGGAGGAGGTTCTAGATTGTCATCACTCTACAATTAAATAGATCAGATTTGTTTCACATTTGTGGGGGTCTGTGCAGTAGTTTGTCTTCCGCTCAGTTCCCCTTCATTCTTGGCATCCTAGCAGAATATGTTACAGGAAGTTGTTTTTGTCTAAAATCCGTTGCAGCTTGTGTGCGAGCCCTTCAATTCATTAGCAGGCATGTTTGTGGTATTTGGTGACTTCTGAAGACTCGTTTGTTTCTAGGGTAATAATCCTTTCTCTACCTGTCAAAACCACTACTCTTGCTATTGTATATAAATCCTTCTTCGACAGCTGGATTACATTTCAGTTGGGGAGCAGTGACATGATCTATATCCACTTTTGAAATCAAGAATCTCACACTGAAATGCAAAGCAACCTTTTCCCTTAATCACAGTCACAGGTCTTCATGGAGATAACTGCCCTTTGCCAAGAGAAAAGTGAAGAGTGGCCATATGAAAAGGAAAAAAGTACAGCTAACTGCTGGTGGAAATAGACAGATGAGCTGGTCTGTATTTAAGTAGTAAGTGAGCTTACAGACATTTACCCCTCCTTCTCTTCCTCCTCTCCCTGAAGGTGCAGTCTTTGCTCAGCAGCGCGATATGCGGTACCTGCAGAGGATGAAGTCGAAGTGGATGCTCAAGACAGGAATGAGTAACAATGCTACAAAGCAGATGCATTTCCGGGTGCAAGTCAGATTTTGAGTTCCCAAGAGAGCTGTATGTAACTGGTTTTGGAAAGGGGGATTTAATGGTTTCTGGGTCGAGGATTCTGTTACTGAAATGGATGTGGTACCTGTCAAATGAGGATGTGTTTGCTACTGTGCCTTTCTCTCTGTGGGAAGAGCAGAGAGCTTGTCTCCTCCAGTCAAATGATGGTTGGCCTAACTTAAAAAATAAAACATCTTACCTGGACTATATGGCAAAGTAGCCATAGCTATGAATAAAGATGCATGTATAGTCTTGCTGCCAGTCTCTGTGATCCATTTCCATGGGAGGAGTTAACACTGTCATTCAAATATCTTCAGTTTCTAATTCTGCAAAATGGTTGAGGTCAAGAGAACATCCTAGATCTTGGAACCTGAGATGGAGTGTATTGAGGGTTTTCACTCAGAGTGACAGACATAAGTCAGTTGGGTGTTTTGAACTTCTAGCTCGCACCGTTGAGCTTAATAACTGAGAGCAGAGATTCTGGGAAGGTTAAGTGGTAATTGTTTGAATAAATGCACTGATGGAAAACATAACTCCAGGATTAATGTTGTCCTCCGAAGCTGACTGTACCTGCTTAATGCTCCAGCTCAGGGCTGGGTTAATAGATTACAGTGCAGTTGTCTTATGTTGAATTTAATGAGTTTTCATTACCTAAAAACTGCTTAAAATTACCATAACATTTAGAAGCACGTCAATAAAATTTCTGATGACCTGTTAAAGATTTCCTGATTAAAGCTCCAAAGTTGCTTTTGTTGTTCCCACTGAGTACTGGTGTTTCATATGATCTTGCTGAAGGAAAGTGACCCAAGACACACGTTGGCTAGAATGGAGACACGCTCTCCCCTGTAAGCAGGTGAACTGTTGCAGGCAGGTGGAGAGAAAACCTGCTTGTTAAAGAGGAGGCAGCAGCACCACTGTTGGTCCTGCTATTGTAGATGTTAAAAGCTTGCATGGCCTTCCCAGTTCTTCTGGGCCTTCACGTGAGGAGGTGGGCATTTACCCACAAGCTCATGAATCCCCAAGCTGTAGTGTGCTGGACACGGTGAGTGTGTGCTACAGGAAAATTGGTATTTGTTTGCTTAACCATTGTGAAGGCAGCTACAGCTGTTTGCGGTCAATCTCACTTCTGTGTTGTAGGATTACTCTGGATTCCCTACAAAGTGTCTTTCGTTGACAAAATTTTAATATAAATTTTATTCCTTTGAATGGTGTGTGTGCGTGTAATATCACTGGGAGTAGGAGGAGACTTTGCCAATTAATGCTGTGTTTTGACCTCTTAAAATGAAGCCACTAAAATTTCCCTAAGAGTTGAGTTCAGAAAGAGTAGGACTGTTGGCATAGCAGCCCTTCTGAAGCAGGGGTATATTCGCAATACTCTCAGGAAAAACGACCATTTCACACTGGAGATAAGCGCTCTGTGTTCTTGTGGGGATTTGTCTGTGGTGTTCTGCTTTTCTGGTTTGTTTCTTTATTGTTCGTTTCTTTCTTCTTGGGTAAGTTCTGATGCCTTGGAAGTTTTTTGCAGTTCCTACTTTTACTGAGAAGACAACTTGCTCAGTAATGCAGACTGTACATTTGACACAACATTCTCAAGTCAAGTGAATGCTACCTTAAAAAGCAACAGATTTGGCTGAAATAAAAACTGAAGGAGATAATTTTAAAGAAAGGCTGTGCTCACATCCAAAATTTTAAAGTTGAGTTGGTGAATGAGTACCTCCTCTTCCTGGCAAGGCCAAGTGACTGCCATTGGGTATCCGTAGCTGCAGCTGCCTCACCTCTGCATTTATTCTGGAGGCTTTGCTCTGGGTTATGGGCTTTACTCTCGAAGTTAGAAGTCGGAGGTCTGATCTCAGCTCTGTGACTCAAGCTATATAGAATGATTCTTAAGACATCATATCCTTTGTTATGCGCATAACCTGGCCCAACTTGCAATTAAGGTATGGATTTCTAGCACTGAGGGTATATCCTACTTGTATTTGCCAAGCCTCAGCATCTGGCCCTTGGAACTGTTTGTATATTTTTCTTTGGAGACTACTCTCAAAGGGTGCTATGCTCACAGATAAGGTAGGTTGTCTTTACACATAGAGCCAAATCAAATGCCACAAAAATGTACAAATAGTGGGGTTAGGCTTCTTAACCAGAATCTTGAAGCCTGCTGAACTGGTTTTGAATACCTCTATTAGCAGAGAGCATCAGCCATATTCAGTCTGTAGCTTTTGCAAAACACTCGTGGAATTTCTGAAACTTACATTAAGGACAAGACAATTATCCTGGAAAAGTCTTGGGCATAACGTAGTATAGATGTTAAAGTCTTAGAGTCTTGCTAGTGAAGGCAGAAATACAAGGAGAGAACTGATCCAGCAACAAATGACTTTGGGTCCGTAAGACTTGGGCTGAAGTTGCATGGCGTTGATTTCCTCCTCAACATGAAAAGGAAACTACTGTTCTCTGTGCACACTTGCTCAAAGAAACCTGCTGTGTATAGAAAGATGGGGATTGCCTGAATTTCCTGAAGTCTAGTTCAGGAAGAAATGCAAGCAAGCAAAATGAAAGTTGGTGGTCATTTACGAGCCAAAAGGAGGCAGTTTTTATAGTGTGCACCTATGATTGTGTCCTACGCTTCTTACTGTAGTTTAGTCAGAAGGAATGGAGGTTTAGAAAGCTCCTGGTACTTTAAAGGGAGAGCTTTAACTCTAAGCTGCAAAGGGGTGCCTTGGAAAACCAGCAGGGGGCATAGGAAAGCTGTTCCCAGTGTCATGTGTACTACGGAAATACATAGTAAGGGTAGACAGGCACGGGTGGGTACCGGTAGGGTGAGAGGGCAGAGCTCGCTGCTGCCGTGAGTTAAGATTAGCACCAGACGTCTGCGAGACGAATAGCTATGGATATTTTCATGCGGGTCCGGGGACAGCAGTGCTAACAAAGGCTGGCCAGGGCAAGTATGCAGATTGTGTGCGGCGTTCAGCAGCAGTGCCACAGCCTGCGCAGCTTGTAGGAAACTCCAGCTATGCCAAAGCACCTGAGAGCATTTTTATTAAACATGCTTCACAGCGTTAGAGCTTAGTCTCTAACCTCTCTAGCGTAAATCCTAAAGATTGTATGAAGGATAGCTGAAAGCATGGGTTTTTTAATTCCTAAAGGAATTCCAAATGATGATGGTTCCCATTGAGAAGCTGTGTTGCCAGCTACCATCTACCCTTGCACTTGTACTCCCCTGACCTTGCATTTTCTGGCTCTTGCAATCAGAATGAGAAGAAAGTAAAGTCTAGAGGCACCCAAGTAGATCTGAGACAGTCACTAGATACAGTGGGTACCCTGGCACAAGTATTCCCTGGTATGATTGCAATTTAGCAGGTGTGCTGTTCCCAGAGGAGGAGATGATCGCTTCCCAAGATGATGCATCCATAGTGGGAAAGGCTGGGAAGAAGCACAGTAAAAATACCCTGTTTGGGACAAGGTTGGAGTTCTGCCTGCCTGTCCATCCAGTAACAGTTGAATTGGTAGAAGTGGTCCCGATGCTACATCAGGCATTACAGAATGAATCAGTGGAATGAAAGAACTGGCAAAGCTGATAGAGTACATCTGCCATCTCTTGGAAGTAGTTCTTCTGTTTTGTACACTTACGTTGTCTAAAAGCAACCCAAGTGGTACTAAAGGGAAAAACATGTATGCTTTATCTGGAAGGCAGGGGCTAGGAAAGAGAGAGGTGTATGAGATGTAGAGTGGAAGAGACAGAGGCAAGGCAGAGATGTGAAACCTCCTAAGAGTTTATTATGCTGAAGCTGCAAGTCCAGCAGTCAGGATCTATTTAAAGCAAGCACTCCTTGAAGAGTGCATTATTGATCCCTAATCAGTGTCCACAAGGTGGAGAGCCTGAAATGTAAAGGAGCTGGACCATTACCAAGCTAACATCTTATGCTTGAGGGGCACCCAAGTGACATTCTTTGCTACAACTTTTAAGAGTTATCTTTGATCTACTGAAACTGAAGCATCCTGTGCTAATGGGCTTCATCTGCTGAGGGGTTTGGTCTCCTTTCTCTACACACTCTGCATAAATCTGGTGGAAAACTGCGCTTCAGAGACCCAGATGGGTTTAAACTAAAAAAATGTATCTCAAAAGCTTTGGACCTTAGTGGTTAATTGCTTTAGCCCAGTCAACAACCACACTGCAGCTGGACAATAGCAGTCACCAGACTGTGTCACATCCTAACTCTTCAGCAGTCAGCAGAGCCTGGATGATGACCATCTGATGGCACTTCACATCTCAGAGCAAGCCAAACCATCTCTCTTCAGGGATCCCACCCAGAGGAAGTTTCTGTTGTCTCTCCCACTACAGCCTGAAGTGCCCTGCATAAGATGCAGCAGCCAGGCACTTGAGAAGCAGCGGATGCAGCCACAGGAGACCTGCAGCCAGTTTTGTGTGAAGTATTTCTGCACGTGTCCAAGGTAGCGGACCAAAAGCAGAGTAATAAATGCAAACTGAGCAAGGACTGTGACTCTTCCCAAAGGCAAAAAGGGATGGGTAAACAGGTTTTAAATAATGACACTACCAAGCAAACATTCATGTCTTTGTGCAATTCTCTGATTCAAGAAAAACAGTTGTCTAACATTGAGATTTTTTTTTTCTATAATTCATTACACTTGTGCTGGAGTCTTACTTGCTTGCTGCTTTATTGGATTTATTTTTTCAACTTTTTTATCTTTTCTGAGAATTTACAGTGGTAAATTCCATAACTTTAGGTATGGAAGTAAGAGGTTTGCTTTTTCTGTGTCATGTGTTAATCGAAGAGAACATGTACCAAGACTTGTAAGAAGTGCATATTCACATCATCAGATGACCTCCTATATTAGCATTCCTTTCTTGAAGGATCCTCAGCAAATCTTCAGGTAGGAGTTATTGATGATAACCTGAGTAACAGAATTAGCAGCAGCAAACACTATTCATTAGAATGAAAAAAAAGGAAATAGTGTTTCTTAGGAGCTCCAGAGGCCACAAAGGATAACCTAATGTTTAAAAAATTTAAATGTTCCTCCCTGGAACATTCCTTTCTTTATTCTGCCAGCTCAAAGAGAACTCTATTTAATAACTGAAGCATGCCTGGAGCATCCAGCTCTAAGTTTACAAACTAAGGGGCTCAGTAGTCACCAGACCAGTCGAAGTTGCGTTTCTACAACAAATAGGTAAACCAAGCACCTCAGTTAGATGCATAAGAAGAGTGCTGCGAGATAGGCTACTGCTCACCTCTGGGGACATTTTCCAGCAAGCTGGGAAGGAAAAGGGATTCTTTCTGTGCATAGACCCTGTGGCCTATTGGCTGCAGTGCTCCAGAGCAGGGATTTCAGCCTCTACAACACACTGATGCCAGCCTTTGCAGCACACACAGGTGCAGCCCTAAGTACCAGCCGAGGCCGAAGTGTGGGGTCCTTGCCTTGGTTTCCTCTGGTATCTGCAGTTCTTTTGGGCTAGAAAAGAGGGAGGGCATGCTTGTAAACCTCAGAGCCAATTTGCCTCACATTGCTCCACCTCAACCACATCCCACCGTGCAAAAACAGTTCCACATTTCCTATCCCTGCCAACTCCTGTTAATGGTTTGGCAAGTTTTATTATAGAGCCATCTATAGATAATGTTGGCTCCTTATTTCTGGCATGGGTAGCTTTCCACCCTTAAATTTCCACTCTTGACAGATACAAAAGCAATCTTGCTTTCCTGGGCAAGATCTGCCTTAGGTGTCGCACAATTCTGCTACACTAACCACCACTAACAACAGGTATGGCAGCAATGTTTTTGCTTACATTACACTCACTGAGAAACTTTCTAAAAAGCTCCCTGAAGTGTTCCAAAAGCCAGATGTTTTCTGACATCTTTGAAAGGTGCAGTTATACCTAGCTTACTTAATTCCTTGCAATCATGGTATTTCACTAAATCCTGCCATTCCAGTTGCCATATGTTAATTAGACTGATGAAATGCATATTGTGGAAACATAGCAGATGAAGAATTGTTTCAGAGGGTTTTTCTCTAAATGTTAAGCAACACAAACTGAAATTACCTTAAACTGTCCATTCAACAAGGATAAATCTGGACTGTTATTTTTTTTCAAATGATGTATGGTAACTTGGTCCCACATCCAAGTACCTGGTAAATGGTGTTGTCTTTCTCATCTGTACCGTAGGATGCTTACCAGCTGCATCTGCTTTCCTGCCAGTAGAAGTTTCATTGTCCCACAGAGAAGGGAAAAGTGAGTGGTAAGGTGCAGAGCTCTGTCTGTCATCCTCAAGTGCTTTAGAGATTGGCCAACCAGTGTCAGTGGAAGTCCCATAGTTCGTTGTACAGTCTATTTTTGTTTGCTTAGTTCTCTGCTTAGCTCAGCCATGCCTGCCATAGCTGCATGTGACAGAGCGTGTTAGGCTTCAGTCTGTCCTTGACTCTTCCAACACCTCAGTCACCATGGTTCTTCCTGCAACACAGTTCCTGACAGAAAACCAGTGTTTTATAGGGGAGGGGAGGAGCAGTATAGTCATGGCTTAGTCTCACAGCTATTTACAGAGCACAAAGAAAGGATTAGGTGGCTCAGCTCTGGCCATGCTTTTCCCTAGCCAGGACTGATCAACAGGATCTAATGCAACATCTCAGCTTGCCCTAGGGTCTGGGTACCTATTGATCCCTAGTTGTTACCTGAAGCAGAGCACTCTCCTGAGAGCAGGTACTTTTCAGATAACTGACCAGAACTTACTTGAACTTGCTTGTAGATTTAAGTGCTTGCAGGAGGGTGCCCACTTTAATTAATAGGCTGGTTGTTCAAATACTTTGTTACTAGGCAGATAAATATAGGAATTGCCCAGGTGCCTCTGAAGTTTTATTTTACTCATCTTTTGACCCCATGAATCATGCATGTTTTTCTGTACTGTGGCATAGCTCCAACAAATGATCCCAGTACAGCCATTAAGAACAGCTGAGGTACTTTGGGCAGGATTACAGCCAAAGCTGGATGTGCATACTCATACCTGTGACCTAAGTTTCTCAGGGTCATGCATGCGGGAAATTGGTGCCAGAAACTGCAGTCAGCCCGCCTCAAACATTTATTATATCACAGTGGTGAGGTCACATGGATTTTGGAGGTCACCAGGCACTGAATAGTTTTGAAATCCACCTGTTCTTACAAATGTTCTTAGCCTTCCACTGTGCACTTGTTCTGCTGCTGCTCCTATCACCTTTTATCTTGGGCACCTAACTCTGGCCAGTAGCTCCCAGAGCTCAGCAGAGTAGCCCCAAATCTATGCTTTGATCCTTGACACCAGGACTGTTAGGAGATTGAACTCAAGTAAAGTAAAAAGCCCCTTGATAACTCTAGCAAACAACCAAAGGAATTCTAATAGCAAAATAACTTTTTACTTGCTTTTCTTTCTGCAGTTTGTGTCAGGAGGAGGGGATGATAGCTCACATTCTCACATGCTTTCTTAAGCAAGGCATTCCAGCTTGAACTTCCAAGCCCATTTATATGCCTATCTGTGACAGCTGCAGCTATTAACAGCAAATCATTCAAGCAGAGAGAATAAATAAATCCTCTGTTATTCTGTATAATATTTTTCTGGCTCATTGATTGTGAGGAAATAATCCCGTTTTGACTGGCTGGGTTGTTTGATGTCAGGAGCAAGTGCGAGAAATCACCCTGCCTAGGACTGAAGGTCAAAGCAGTTCATTAAACTGCACATCAGGAGCATGCAGCTGAACTCTGCCCTGCCTGCCCACATGGTCAGTAGTTCCTATGAAAACGTTTTCCAACAGATATTTCAAGCCTTCGCGCAAAAAAAATATCATAAGGAGATTAAAATACAATGGTGGCCTTGATACACTGGATCAGATCCCGCTCTGTGGTTTTATTTAAAAGTAACATGACAAGAGCAGTTTATGGGTTTTCATCCTTCATTAGCATTCCATTCTTGCCAAGACCTTGCACCTTTAATAAATCTTTGCTTCTCAGGGCTTTATGGTATAGCAGTTACATCTGGGATGCTTCCAAGGTCTGCATGACCAAGGCGTTCATTCCTCTTGGCTACTATCTCAAAGGGAAACTCTTGAGAATATTCTCAGGAATACACACATGTTTATCTTCCCTGGTTTAATTCATTAGGTGCCTAACAGTACATCTCAAGGTTATTAGAGTAAAAAATGAAATCTGCAGCACAGCTTAAAGAGTTTGAAAGAAAAGAATGAAGCAGTATGATAAGGGGAGGAGATTTTGTGCAATCCAAGATTTCTGCATACTGAAAGTGTAACAATTTGCATCCTGCAAGAGTCCAAATGTATCTCTAGAGGCTGATATTTACAGAGTAGTTATTTAATGTTCTAAAGCCCATTGAAGAAGCAGGTGAACTGTTTCTATAAACTAAGCAAATTCTTCAGAAAAATATGAACTGTAGCCACTTAAGCGTTTTCCAGCTATGGAATTGGTGCCTGTTTCTCAAGTAGATGTAGTTTATTTGATTAACTTCCTTTTTAACTTCTTTGCTTCTCTTATTTCGTAGTCATCATGTGCACAGGGATTTTACTTTTTTCTCTGTACACTATTACTATTTTATGTAGCCATTGTGGACTAAACTGGAATTCCTTCAGTAATACAACAGCATCAGTTTACAAACAAGTATTCAGCAGATTTCGAAAGACAGTCTTTCTCCTTGGCCAAGGTGATGATATTGCAAAAAGCCTCAGTGTATTCTTGCACATCTCTTCGTCTTCCTATCTGATGTGCCCTAGCTGGAACACAGCTGCAGATGAAGGTTACAGCAAGAGAGAGGTAAATCTATCCGGTCAGAAGGAAAAATAAATCTTGCAATAGCAGCCAAGGTCTCTTCTGCAGCATGGAGGGCTACACACTGTGGGATGTTCTCCCCAGAAGCTTAGCTTTTTGGAAGGGCTCCAACTCCAGCTCATCTTCAAGGTTGGTGTAACATAATTTATATTATTTGCGAACAGGATTTTAGTTGCCAAGTACCTTTGGTTAACATGGGATGTGTGATCACCTGATTGCTTTCCTCTTCCTGTTGTCTGTTGTCTGCCTAAGTCCGGTCTTTGGAGAGTAAAATACATGGAAAGCCTACTGAGTCAATCATCAGATCAGGCCCTTGGGCTCAATCTCTGAGCTTACTTCCAACAATGTCTCCTATCCATTCAGTTATGGAAGAAACTCGTCTTTGTAAGGACCCAGTACATTCAGAACAGCTTCAAAAGGGACAAACCATTTCTTGCTGTTTCTATGCTTGAGTTCAGTGCTGCACTTGAAGACAAGAACGTGCTTTCTTACCTCCAAAAATTTATTACAGTTTTGACAAAGGTGTAGAACTTTATAACTAGCACACCAGCCTCACAGAAAATGCCAATTTCTGTCCACATCTAGTAGTAAACGTACAAATTGCCTTGAAGTCAAATATAGTCCATGGTAGCAACACGAGGACAGGGCAGAACTGTAACTGTTTGTGGTACAGTGGTCTGTGGTATGGCTATTAAAGAGCAAGAAGCATTTCTGTTGCAGGGGTAAGTTGTCTCCAGAAGTGAACCGCAGCCAGCTGTCTAGAAACAGCTCAGTCCAGCTCACTGGGAATGTAAGAGCTTCTGTGCTTTATCTTGACAACTGTCATTGAAATTCATCTTCCATCCCAGCCCGTTGTGCTGCAGAGTGCCTGTGTGAGAGGGAATGTTCTCTCTCCTGCAGTGCCCATGCACCTCATGGAGCTAAGGGGCTTGCACAGGAAATCCCACCTCTCCTTCCAGCCCAGACACATTCATTGCACACATGGTGGGAGAATCCAGTGGAGACTGCTGCCTGGTGCTGGACTTCTTGCATCTCAGCTGCTGAAAGCAGAAAGTAAAAGATCTGATTTTCCTGAACCTGTGCTTGAAAGCAACACTGAGTCGTGAGCAAACATTTTGATAAGAGGAATTTTTTTCCTGAGAGCCCTGAGTTAAGAAGGTAAAAAGAGGAAATGGGGCAAAACATGCAAAGACAGACCCATGGCTGGAAAAAAACAAGTTATGCACTGTGGTAAAGACCACCTCACCTTTATTCATCTGAGGTGAATGCATTTCTGCCTGGCAGAGAGATGTGGCCAGCACTTCAGGCCAGTTACGCTGCCCTTCTTGGCTGACACATCAGCGTTACTCGGGACACAGGAGTGATTGACTGACAGACCAGTTTGCCACTGTAACAGGAAACCGATCTTTGGTAAGTAGTATCAAGACAGGGTTTCAGAAACACAGACACCAGTCGTGCTGCCAACCTGCCAAACAATTCTGACAAGATTCTTGAGGACAGAGTCTTCTCTCTGTTCTCTTTGCTTTCAGTAGGTTGTTTGTCCTGGAACAACTTCATCTTGCCCTCACATGGGTGATGGACTGGGCAGATGGCATGTGGGGACAAGGGGATGAAGAGTTTCACATTTTTTAGGAGCAGCCTTGTTACGTTTCCCTTCACGTAAGCCGAACGTTTCTAATGTTAGCTCAGGCACCATATGGGTGGGAAGCTTGAGGCTTCCTGCACGGAGCTGGCTTTTGTGCTCCCTCTGGCACCCACTCTGTGGGACTCTTGGCAGCTGTGCAGCCACTGCTGCCTCCCTTTGCTCTCCACCTATTTTCATGCATAGTATCTCTATCTGCCCTGCTCCACTTCTGCTCCTACAGCCTGTCTGCAGCCACGTTTAGGCTCTAGTTGAGCAGCAAGCCCCTAGGATTTTCAGCTGGGAGAAAATAAGGATTGGCCTTTGCATTCCAAGCAGACCTGTGTTCAAGGTCATAAAAATAACAAACTGGCCCTGATGTTCTAAACCCAGCAGTCATAAACCTGGTGTAATCTTAAAGGAAATTAAAGCCTCTCTGTCCAGCATGCCTTCCTCAGCCTCCCAGTCCACCTGCGACAGCTTTTCAGTTTGTTGCCCTCTCACAAATGCCTTCTTTTTCCTTTTTATCTCCTTTTGCTACTGCCTTCTTGTGTGACTAATAGGAGTCAGTAGTGCCACTGTGTGAGATCTAGGTAGCTCAGTGGTCTAGCATATGCTGAGTCACCTGGGCTTGCTTTCTACTTATCTTCTAATTGCAGAAGCCCAGCTCATCAGCATACAGAGGTTCATTAACAATATTAATGAGCTGAAGTCTTTATCTCACTTGGAACCACATTTTGTAAGTGATAATGAACTTTAAAATGTACATATTAAAAAAAAAAATACTCCTCCCTGTAAGTCAACATCTGTTTTGCATATTATTAGCACAGTTAAATAAGCTTAAGGTAATTAATGCCTGAATGGAGGAAGAGCAGTATGTGGAATGTGGAGTGACAGTGATCCAACTGGTCAGCTAGAATTATTTGTGAATGGGAATTGTACTCAATACATCACCACAGCAGCCACAACCTCATGGACCGCATGCCTGGGTATCCCCTTTTGCTGCTGCCATTTCATGCGTGCTGTGCTTGTGATCCTTGCCAACATCTTCCATTATCTGGGCAGATAAGCAGGCTCCATCCTCATCAGTAGAGCTTTGTCCACTACCTGAACTTTTCATCTGCATTTCTTCTAGAGGGCCAAGACAGTATGGGTACTCTTTTGGGAAGGAGAAACCAAGAAGTACTGGAGAAATGGCTCCATCCAGCCTAGGGCCTGGTTATCCTTAGGATCTGCAGGAAAACCCCTCAACCCCACTGAAAAAGTCTCCTCTGCTGAGATCCGAAGTCAAGAACAAAAGCTCAAGACGTTTTGCAGCATTTTAGCAGCATTTTGCTTATTTAGCAGATTTTGGCAAGTAAATATCCCTGAGAGAGTGACAGATAATGCAGAACAGCAAGAGACATGATCATTGATCAACTGGGCTAAGATTAATATGTTAATCTGAAGACTCAGCCTCACATAGTGAATTACATGTGATGTGTATTTATGTGGAAAGTCTGTTTTTACAAGCCCACAGGCTTAATATGCAATTGGAGGAGTGCCAAAGCAAGGGAGAGGAAAGTTAATTTTCTTTACTACAGTCTACGTCAAAGCGCATTGGTACTGCAGCCCTGTGGAAAGGGACCTGGCAGTCTTGGTGGACAAGCAGCTCAACATGAGTGAACAGTGTGCTGTAGCAGCAAAGAAAACCAAAGGGATACTGGGTTGCATTAACAAAGGCATCACCACCAGAGATAAAGAAGTCATTATCCCACTCTACTCAGTGCTGGTCAGACCACACCTTGAGTACTGTGCTCAGTTTTGGTCCCCGCTATAAAAAAACATGCAGACAGGATGGAGAGGGAACAGAGAAGGGTCATGAGGATAATCAGAGGACTAGAAGCTTCCGCAGAAAGAAAGGCTGAGAAAACTGGATTTGCTCAGTCTTGAGAAAAGAAGGCTTAGTGGAGACTTCATCACTAAATTATTTGTCATTTTCAGAGATAGGTTTCATATGTCTTGGACTGAGCTTGTTACTTAAAGGAGAAATGAGCACAGATACATTTGCAGTCTCCATGAGAGGGTACTCTCCACCCATCATCATCAAGGGGGCAAGTTCCTTCAGACTGACAGATGGGACAGACCTCCAGCAGCACATGAAAGTACAGACTTACATTTCGTGAAAGTCAGTAACAACAAGTCAGAAATATAACTCCCAACAATGGATAGGAACACTCTTCAATCAAAATCAACTTTTCTATCTCTCTTTCTCCTTTACCGCCTCTTCCGCGCACACTTTTTTAAACTTTATTTTAATTTCAGTTTTCCTGCATGCCAGCTTTTCCAGCGGCTGCTGGGGTGCTTTGCAATCAGGACACAGAATTTAAGTAGCTCTTCCCATTCTGCTAATTCAGTTGACTGCCAATACATGTAACAGTGCTCATGCCGTTTCGTGATCAAAAGAAGAACACACTTATTTTCTGCTTTGAGCTCATCCAGCTGAAGATGAACCTTAAGCTTACAAGTATTTTTCTTTATCATTGTCCTGCCCTTTCCATCCTACAGCAATTTCTTTCCTTACAGGAGCCACAGTGTGGATAAAGTGTCACACAGTTAAGTCTAATGATAGTTCAGCTTCCAGAAGGTGGAAACAGTTCAGTCTCCAGCAGAGGGTGGATATGCAGCTCTGATAGAAACAGCAATTACTCAGAGGAGAAATACACACATGTCCATCTGCAAGATAGCTTTTTTTAGATAGGCAACATCAACACAGATGTAAGGGAGCAAATACCTGTGGAAAGAAAAAAATCTGCCATGAAATTTACCCTTACAGTTATAAATACCAAAAGCATCAGATGTTAGACGAGATGATAGCACTCCCTTACCACTAAGCTATGTTGTTACTTGATCCACTGTGAAACATAAGCAAGAGAAGGATGAGAAAAAAGAAAATCATCATCTTAAATTTTCAGAGGATCCTTTAAAAACTCAACACCATGTTGGACAGCATGTGGTATACATTACAGCTAGCTCAGCTGCACCTCACAAACATAACTTAAAGGTCTGGGTTTTCCACACACCATTTAGTAACAGCTGGGATGTTTGGCTTTTTGCTTTTTTTCTCCCTTAGTGCTAGGTTCTTGAGTGGGTTGAGCGGGTTGGCTGTGCACCTACATCTTTCTAAGCAGTTAAGCACCAAATTCTGCTCCCCCCCTCCCATTTTGAAGAGCTAGACATCAGACACTGTGGAGATCTGATCTGAGAGAATTAATTTCTGCATCTGATGGGGAGCTGGGTTATGATGAAATCTGGGGTGGTCCTCTGCAGAGATCAACATCAACAGTATCTCCATGAAATGATGTCTCTCCTTTTATGAAAGGGAAGAAATCCCTAGAGCCATGGACACAAAAGTCACTCTGGATCTCAGGATGCTAAGCATCAGGCATTTCCATTCTCCCCATGCCCAACAACAAGGATGGCAATGCTGGAGCTGGGCAGAAGAACAGCAGGAAAGCGGACAGGTTTGTAGCAGAATTCCTGTGAAATAATGTAAACTACAGAAATTATTTCTATCTAAAAGAATCAGTAAATCTGATGAAAATGTGTCTGTTTCTGAGCAGACCTAGCTTAACTGGTTAAGGTCTAGCAGTTCTTAACAGTCTCCCCTTCCTGCAAATATCTTGCATGGCTCAGTGTATCTCCTCCTTTTATGAATTTTTCAGTAGTTTTATTGGTCTTTATTTTTAGCTCTGTGGGCACCGTGCAAATGAGGGAAATCAGGCTGAATATCAGTACTTTCCCAACCTTAGCTGAGATAAAGACTTACAGGAGAAAAGTGAAGATGGTGTTAGCTTCAGTGGGGACATGCAAGCTGGGCACCATTCTCTATTGTGATTCCATTTCAGATAGACAAATTGTAAAAAAATGTCACCATAGATCCTTAGGAAGACTCCCTGAATAGATTAACTGATCTGAAATGAGTGAAACTGATGCTTGAAGATGATGGGACAGGGAGAAGAAGGGAACCTGCTTCAACACCCAAGCTAGGTTCATTTTGACAGGTGCCAACCTGGTGAGTGGTAGACACAATCATATTTTTGAAGAAGAATTTTAAAACGTTGATAACCATCGCTGCAATGTAAGCTTCATGGTTACTTAGAAACAGAGCTCAGCAATTCAGAGCCATTTCTCAGACATATCTTTGATTGATAAGTCCTTCCAATGCAGGTAATAGAAGACTGATTCAATCTGTCTGACACAGACTATCAGGTCTGTACTTTCCCCCATTCCTCTCTATCTCCTTCATTTCCTTCTCTGAATCAATGCATCTGTGAATTTTGGACTGGATGCCAGCCAGGAATATCTGAAAATGCAGTCTCATATTGCTCAGTTCTGTAAAGAGGAAACTATTCAGACAATTGATGCACCTTAAGGGCAGAACATTAAATTGATCCTTTGGCAGGAAACACCATGTGTAACTTTACACAGCAATTCCCATAAACACTAATAAGTTTATCAGCCAAAGCATAAATTATCTAGAGATGTGGTCTTGTTTTAGGAGCAGCTATGAGGATAACGATTTGTACCATGTGTCCCCCTCCACCCTCCTACCCAGCCCGTGCCTTTAGAAGAGCTCACGACAGTGCATCATCGTATATATATTTGAGGTGGCTGCATTACTGAAGGACAGCAAACAATCCAGTGGAAAGAGCACGGTTAGATAATCAAAGGGCAGTCTCTCAGATCTGCTGCTGCCCTAAGCAAGTGGAAGGGAAGTAGGTGTTGCTTCCTACATCTCCCACTGTTTTTTTCTAAGTGTTGGCAAACTTCAGGGTAAGTCATGTAGGGTCTTGCTGGGGCAGCCTGAGTCCCGAGTCCCTTCCTGCATTTTCTCAGCTGAGCAAGTGTCCCACTTGCACCTAACACTGTGTGTTCCAGCATCCCCCTTCACAGTCTCTAGATTCTTTCCAATCAATTTGCATTTCTGGATCTGCACCAAAGGGCATAATATGTGTAGCAGTGTATACATGTAGAGCTGCATACATATATTCACATACAGACTACGGGGCAGGGCTACAGTTTAAGCTACAGTCCCAACTAGGCCGTTTTGTCTTGCCTGAATAATTCTGCAGAAAGTTACTGTTCCCAAAACCATTTTGCTTGAAATTTAAAATGAATATAAACAAGCTTTCAAAAGAATATTTACTCTCTATATATATATTTTTAAGAGAGACTTAAAATATCAGCCTATAGTATTAGGATCTTCTCCTAGAAACCCTTCTGGCTGCCACTACACACACTCTCTGTTTGAGAAACATAAACTCTTTAGGTTTTTCAGCATAATATTTATGATCCTGTATCCTAATGCACATTTCTACCTCTTGGCCTCTCTTTGGAGACTGGTTACCTAAAGTAGCCTAAAGAAATTCATCCTGATGAAACATTCCTAGTGATCAGTATATGAAGTGTTCATTTTAGTCTTGATGCAGGGTACATTTTTGTGTATGCCTAGCTGTTTTTTCACTGGCTTTTAAGTATTTATTAGGTAACAATACCACACAGTGTCATTGTGTCTTTTTGACTTCTGAGGGCTTCTGACTGGAAAAGGGAGCAGCTAATTTTCTCAGTTCACCTGTTTCTCTGTAGGGATGCATAAACCACAAGAGTAATGTAGAGATACAAACCATCTTCAGTGATACAACTGAAGTTGTCCTGATCAGGAAATCTAGCTGGCAGATTGAGAAATGTTACCATACAGCCTTTCAGTTTGGTGGACGGTGGCAGTATCTGCAAATTCCTGCTTGAATTTCACTCAGAGGGCGAACAGTGAGGCAGCAGTGAGGGGTAGGTCTGTGCCCGTGAGCCAGACAGAGGAGAACAGGAGGTTCCTGGAGCCAGAAACATCTGAGGAAAAGCAGCAAGGCCCACCTGGAGCGGGCAGCTCTGCCATGCGAGGCCAAGAGGCTGATGGGGCCAAGGGCATTGCCGGGATTGTTGCATCGATGATAACTGCCTGATGCAGGTGCTGGAAGTGCCAACAAGGAAGGGAGTGCTGCTGGACCTTGTATTAATGAACAAAGAGGGTCTGGTCAGGGATGTGAATGTTTGGGGCAGCCTTGGTAGTAGTGATCACAGCATGGTAGAGTTTACTATCATACAAGGAAGAAGCAGGGCAATAAGTAACATTGCAACCCTGGATTTCAAGAGGGCTAACTGTGTACTCTTCAAAGACCTACTTGGAGGAATCCATTGGGCTAAGACTCTAGAAGGTAAGGAGACCCAAGAGAGCTTGTTGATATTCAAAAATTACTTCCCCAAGCTCAAGACTGGTGCATTCCTCTGAGTTAAAAATCAAGTAGAGGAGACAGGAGACCAGCGTGGATGAGCAAGGAGCTGCTGAAAAAACTCAGGTGGAAGAATGTAATTCACAGCATGTGGAAAAAGGGACTGGTCTCTTGGGAGAATTATTGGAATGCTGTCAGGGTTTGTAGGGATGTGGCAAGAAAGGCCAAGACCCTCTTGAAACTAACTCTGTCAAGGAAGTAAAGGAGAACAAGAAGGGCTTCTTCAAATACATCAGTGGTAAAAGGCAGACTAGGGAACATGTGAGCCCACTGCTGAATGATGTAGGATCCCTGGTAACAGAGGATGCAGAG
The DNA here is from genome assembly GCA_013399075.1 of Chloroceryle aenea. Taxonomy (NCBI): domain Eukaryota; kingdom Metazoa; phylum Chordata; class Aves; order Coraciiformes; family Cerylidae; genus Chloroceryle; species Chloroceryle aenea. The sequence continues at coordinate 17,553 of VWZY01011706.1, read as the reverse complement.
GAGGTGGAGTTCCTGAATGCCTTCTTTGCTTCAGTCTTCACTGGTATGACCAGACCTCGAGAACCCCAGACCCTGGGAGTAAGAGTGAAAGCCTGGAAGGAGGAAATCTCTCCACTGGTCAATGAGGACTGGGTTAGAAATCACTTGCGTAAACTGAACACACACAAATCCATGGGCCCTGATGAACTGCACCCACGAGTGCCGAGGGAGCTGGTTGATCTTGTTACTCTACCACCCTCCACCATTTTTAAAAGATCATGGAGAACAGGTGAGGTGTCTGAGGACTGGAGGAGAGCCAATGTCACCCCAGTCTTCAAAAAAGGCAAGAAGGAAGACCCTGGTAATTACAGACCAGTCAGCCTTACCTCCATCCCTGGAAAGGTAATGGAGCATCTCATTCTGGAGATCATATCTCAGCATGTGGAAGAAAAGAAAGTTATCAACAGTAGCCAACATGGATTCACTAAAGGGAAGTCATGTCTGACTAATCCAATAGCCTTCTGTGGTGGTGTGACTGAATGGGTAGGTGCAGGGAGAGCAGCGGATGTTGTCTGCCTTGACTTCAGCAAGTCTTTTGATACTGTCTCCCATAACATCCTCATGGGAAAGCTCAGGAAGTGTGGTTAGATACTGGACAGTGAGATGGGTTGAGAACTGGATGAAAACAGAGCTCAAAGCGTTGTCATCAGTGGTGCAGAGTCAAAGTTGGACTCTGCAAGTTGTTCTCCATATTGGATATCTGTAACCAGTGGTGTTCCCCAGGAGTCAGTTCTGGGTCCAGTCTTATTCAACATACAGTCATAGAAAGTTCTAGGCTGGAAGGGACCTCTAGAGGTCATCTGGTCAAACCTCTCTACACAAGTAGGGACATCTCTACCAAGGGCAGGTTGCTCAGAGCCCCATCAAGTCTGACCTTGAATGACTCCAGGGATGGGGCCACCACCACCTCTCTGGTCAGCCCATTCTGGTGGTCTATCACCTGCATATTAAAGAACTTTTTTTCTAATATCCAGTCTAAATCTGTCCTTTTCTAACTTAAAACCATTTCTCCTTGTCCTATCATCACAAACTCTTTTGAATAGACCTGCCCCACCTTCATGTAGGCCCCCATCAGGTGCTGGAAGGTCACTATAAGGTCCCCCCTGGAGCCTTCTCTTCTCCAGGCTGAACAGCCCTAACTCCCTAACTCTCCTCTTTCATAGGAGAGATGCTCCATTGCCCTAATCATTTTGGTGTCCCTCCTCCGGACACATTCCAATATGTCTACATCTTTATTGCACTGGGGGCTTCGGAACTGGATGCAGTACTCCAGGTAAGGTCTCACCAGGGCAGAGTAGAGGGGCAGAATCACCTCTCTTGATCTGCTGGCCACAGTTCTTTTGATGCAGCCCAGGATG